>VDFB02379711.1:21566294-22166294 GCA_007258455.2 Sequoia sempervirens | reverse complement strand
CCTCTCCTATGGTAGATCTGGTATTTTTCCTATATCTCTCTGGAGAGATGGCATTCAAAAAATGATCTAGTGTGCTCATTCAGGCTCTCCTTCTAGCGCCAATCTGTTGATGGTTTTTTCTGCACAGCAACAACTTAGATAGAATATAATATTCTATTTCTCTTGAAAGGTAATCCTCAACAATAAATTACTGAAAATCACCCCAAGGTCTCTTGGGTGTTAGGTCATAACAAAGCATAAACAACTCAGACAAAATATGTAATGCTGGTAATCACAATCGGACCTTACTACAAGCAAATTGTATCTTTCAACTTATCAGATCTGACAATATGATGATCTTAAATCTTAAATCTAACTAAATGATAAGAAATAGCAAAAGATAGGGATGCAAGGAGGTGATAAGATATAAACTATTGCTAGGACAAGCAATGCCAATGACATGTATATGGAATGGACCTATCTCAAATAACCAGTTCTAGTTCGACCCACAATGCAATCTTACAAAAATGGTGCAATCTTCTGAGGAATACAGATTTTCAAATCATAGAAATTCATCTACAATCGAACTTATGCACATTGAATATATGGTCTAGGTTGACTTCACTAGCCTACTACAATCAGATAGTTACTGGGAGTATAGACCAGAGATAGCTACAAACATTCCAAATATGAAATCATAAACATCATTTATCAAACTGAAACTAATTTATTTCTGGATACTAAACCCTAAATCTTCAAGCAATTTGAAAGATAGAACAAAGGAACCATGCAAGATGGAATAACACAAGAGATTACACTAGGAAAACCACAATGTCTTCAATTGTATTAATCAACAAAATGCTGCAACAATTCGAATGTTCTGATACAATATTTGCTTCAAGAAAATCAAAATACTCTAACTCTTGCTTTTTAATTTCTAATGTCGTCTTGCTAATGTCTAACCCTTTACAATGAGGTAAAAATGCCTATTAATGGCAAATCCCAAGGTATGTCAGCCCACCTAAACATTTTTACAAAATAAAGAAAACCGCCCAAAATAGGTCGGCCAAGGAAGGAAAATTAAACCAAGGCACACATTAAATGCCCTCCACCATCAAGGTTAGCCTTGACACAATCCCCAATGAAGTCTGGTCCAATGCATGCCCTATGATAATAGGGAAGCACAAATATTGAGATGAGCATTAACTGCCACCTCCCTTATCTTTCCTCTGAACCGATGACCCCTGAACCCTCAAGAACATTCCATCGAACTCGGAAATAGGTGGCAAAGACAAAACCTTAAGTCAACATGTAATTGAGTCGATCTCCTCCTTAGACCGGTCAACAACCTTGTTCCAATCTTCCCTGCTAGCCATATATTTATCCATCACTGCCATGTAGGTGGCTGCATCATCAAGCTGGTGGCCGATGATAACTCCTTCTGCATCTGGGGCATAAACTTCATGCCACCATTCCTTCAGTTGTTCCAAGCTCAGATATTTAGGAGCTATCTTCTTCCTACCTGTCATTATCTCAAAGAAGGTGATGCATCTGTCATATACTGCAGTAAGCTCACTGTCAATTGATTTCCTTCGCTTCTGTATCTTCTTCAGAGCCTTTTTCCTAATCTGCAGAGCTTCAAACCACTCCCAAGGTTCATCCAATTTGGAGGAGGGAAGGATACCATCCTTAACTAGTTGCTCTTTGCCATGTCCTATGATAACCCTTGATTTCTACAGCAAAAGATCCATGTCTTCCTTGTCCTGAGACAACACATGCTCCAACAGCTCCTTGGCCTGGACTGCATCCTTCCCAACAGACAGAATGCCCTTGATGGTATCATCTCCTTTTGTTTGCACACTCACTAGCCAGTCTATTGCAACTTGAGCTGAGGCTTTTAATTTCTCAATTCCGGAGATGGTTTCCTTGGGCAGAAAGCCGGGAGTAGCAGATGAAGAAGGATGGAGTGACTGTAAGGGTTTCATCACTTCCTCCAAACATTTCTTCAGTCTCTCATTCTCTCTCCTTAGCTCATGTTTGGTTTGAGTTTCCTTCCTCAACCTGCCAACAATTACTGCACTAGACCCTTCAAATTCTTCTATATCTTGTTCCATGGAAGCCGATCCAAGGTTGATAGTCTAATTATTGTAGTCTTGACCAGTGACTTCCTCCCTTGTTTTGTCCGCGGTAGGAGTGGCAACATGGACAACCCTATTATGTGTTTCATCTCTTTCTACCCTTGAGATCACCTTTGCTGCCTTCTTTTTCTTTCCTTTACCGATCTTTGACAACATTTCGTCCTAGTCCAAGGTGGTGTCCTCAATAATCACTTGTTTTTTCCTTGCAAGTTCCTTCTCTAGCCAATCTGGGGCTACAGGGTCAATCTGGATTTCTTCCGTGCTAATTTCTTCCGGTTCTTCTTCTGTCTGTTTCTCTTCTTCCCCTGTTGCTACTTCACCATCCTCTTTCTCAGGGAGTTTTTCACCTTGATCGAATTCTTCAAGTTCCACCTCTAGATGTACCAGTGATGGAGTCTTAGCAGGGATATTTTCCTCCGGCTTAGGCAATCCACGAGCTCTGTCACTTTCTGAGGAATTCTCATACTGCACCAAAGGAGAAGTATACCTTTCCTCCTCTTCGACTTCCAGCTCTACTGCTTCATTGAAGAGTGCTCCTTCCTTGAACGGTTCTGCCTCCCTGCTAGTTTCATGCTCTTCAGGATTTTCTGGTTCAAGTATGCTCAGCGGAGAAGAAATAGACTTAGATGGCTCCTAAACTAGTAGCCTTGGGGGAGAGTCCTTATTTTGGAGAGGGAGTTCTTGATTTCCTCATATAGAATTTTGTTTTATCGCCTCCTGAGCTTTCCACATCAACAATTGGAGGCTCATCACTCGAAGCACCCTGACCTTTCTTCTTTTTAGGCCTTGTTGTTTTTGTCTTCTTAGGTGGTGGAGGAGCATCTTCCTCTTTCACTTTCTCCATTTCCTCCTCATCAGAGGACTTGCTAATTGTCAGAGTCTTCCATCTTCTCTTTCCCTTCGGCTTCCTCTTCGCCTTCGGCTCACCTTCCTTAGGACCTCTGACCTTTATCTTGAACGGTGAGGTTTTTACAGATTTCCCTTTGGGGTCATCTTCCCTAGATTCTTTTGAGGTAGACATGGGATTGAGATTTCCCATCAGTTCGAAAGTACAAGTTACCTTTGCACTCTCCAATTCCCAAATTTTATGTTTTATCCAAGAAGAAGTGAACTTCATGATAGGATCCATCAAGTCTTCCAACTCTGTAACTTCTTCTCATTCCAATCGATATCCCCGACTGGCCTGTCCTTTATGGCTTCGTAGGCATGGTCCTGAACCAGTTTTCTATCATCATCTAGTTGATCCGGAATCAACTTAACATTATACTGCCTAATTGCCTCCACAGGAAGCCTAGAGTATCTCTTTTTTCTGGCCTCAAGGTCATCTTTGATATTGACCCAATAATCTTCTAGGTCATCCTTATGCCTATACTCCCTGGTGGCCTTCTTCTGTGCTTCTCCAGTTATGTCAAAGTTCATTCTTTTGGAATGGAAGGAGAAACCATATGCTGCCAGTTCTTCCCCTGCAATATGGGCTGATTGAATAGAGGGGCACATTTCTGCCACACCAATCCCAAGAGGGAAATCTCCACCAAAGCCTATCTTGTGCTTTTCCCTTTTCACCACAGCATCAAATTCACAAATTTGCCTCACAACTTCTAACAAAACAATATGGTCAGTAGGATACCGAGGCAACCTATAAGGGGAAACCGGGCATCCATCAATTCTGAGGTAGGTGAAGGTGGGGAACTGGATGAACCAGGCTCTGTAGTTCTTTACTAGCCCCTTGGCTCCGTCGGACAATCTCATGTGCTCAGCATTCTGTAGCATCTGGGTGATATGCATTGTGAATGTGTCATTAGCCCTTCTGTAATCCTTATGCCCGGGATGCAATTATGGATAGACCTCGTAAATAATGTCCTATCCAAGTGTCCCTCGTGGGTTCAGCCCCTTGTATGGGTAAGATATGGCTAGTATATACACCACATATGAGGACATGGTGAACTTCTTGTCCTCCAGGACATTCCTTAATTGCCTGTCAATTTCGGCACTGATGAGCCCTGCCCAGTGATAATTGGTGCCTTGTCCCATTTTGGAGATCACATGGACCATCCAACTCTCCAACACTCCTGCACTTTTCAATCCTGCCACCCTGCTCAGAAGTGTGATGGCATCATATATGTCTGACTTGAACTTAACCTTGTGCAGCTGCTTGGGCAACTTAGAATGGTGGGACTTTGGTTTCTCTAACCATGAGTTAATCATTTGTTGAGCCTTGATGGGCTCATTCTCATAATATGTTCTGGCAGTATCTATATTCAAAGCACATACTGAGGGTAGATCCGGCATGCTGAAAGCTTGTGCAATAGATGCCGGACTGAAGTTTGCCAGAACTCTTCGCTCGGTACTAACCACCCTTTGTGTTTCAAAGTCATACTATCTAGCGCACTCAAGAATCGACTCATAGCACTGGACTACCGGAGGGAAGCCTGTCACATGCACTAGTCCGAAGTTTATCATTCCTTGCCTCAGAGCTGATAGATCCTTCTCTGTCGTCCTCTGCTTGAACTCCTCATATTTCTAGGCCCCAACATTGGTATTAGATACTTCGGCCTACACAGAAGACACCTTGCTCTCAGGTAGCTGACCTTTCATATGTAGTCGTAACCATTCTGCCTCAGAGATGAATGACCCTCCAGTGCCACCCTTAGACTTTCCAATAGCAGCTTTGCTTGATTCAGCCTGCACATCCAAGAATCATCATTAGTATTCAATTGTTGTTCATATTCCAATCCAAAAGGTTAGCATAAATCATATAAATCAACTAGAATCCATCATACTGCTAATCCTTTGAAGATCCGAAAAACAAAGCAGTCCAGAAAAATATCGCTATCCGAGAAAATACCATCAGGGCAGAATTTTGGAGAAATTCGACCCAGATGGATTCCTATCGCCAAAGCATCATTAGTCAAATAGATCATTAGTACAGATGAAATATCAAAAGATAACCATAGAATTCACTCATTAGAAATAAGAAATAAGCATTTAATAATCATTCCATTAATCCTATCATTGAAATATCACTCGGGACGAAGCCAGACAGGAAAACTGGAGAAATCTGGATGGGATAGATTTTCGTGGACAGCTCAAAATGCTCTGGAAATTACCCCGACCTGCGGAATAAGCCCAAACTGGGAAAATTCGAAAGCGAAGAAATTCCACGACGACCTCGGAAACCCAAAAAATGATGAAACATGAACCAAAAGCCAAATGATCACGGGATCTCCTCCATATGAGTTCTAATGGTCTCAAAACTGACGAAAATCAACAAAATTTAGAGCGCAAAGAATCCCAAAGTCTCAGAAGCCTGCAAAGGACAAATTCCCATGCCAAAACAATGATGCCCTAATCTGGACGAATAACCCACCCGCCATTAAAACCAGGGGAAACCTTAAGGTTCAAAATATCAGCTAAGGACTCACCTAAGGCATTCGAATCTTCACAGGATGAGGCCAGCGTGATACAAGGACAAGATGGACGAATCATCCCAAATCCACCATTCTGGGCCGAGCACCGAGAAAACTCTAAGTTCGCCGATAGTAAATTTCGCACTAAAAAGAGCAAGCAATCCAACCTAGAACCTCGTCAAAATGATACATACACCATCTAATGGATAAATAGAGCTCATAGGGCACAGGAATAGGGTTCTACAACAAAATGGGTCAAGCTCAGACTCAATAAATGTGGAATCAAGACCCAGCAAAGGCCGACCCAAATGATCAACATTAAAAATAGAAGAACCCAATCGCGGTGTAAAAAAACAAGAGGAGTCATCAACCACCTACCATGGATCAAAGCAGACACAATTCAGGCGTGAGGATGAAACCAAGAAGCAAGTGCGTCCAAGCAATGAGAACTTTAACCAGCAACACTCCGATCAATCCACACTCAAGCGACTCAAATCAATCTTCAAGGCACAAATGAGAATTTCTAATCGCCAGAGCAAAAGCAGACGAGTGAACGAAGTTAGAATGATGTTCAAAGTGCCCTAAATCTGCCCATATACTCGCCTGAGCAAAGGTACCTCGGTAATTAATGCGCGACATGACATTTTTGACAAGTCTGGAAACCTGAGCTCAAAATAGAATTTTGAAAAATCTGGGATTACGCGGAAATCCGAATGGACAGGAATTTCGCGAAAATGCAGAAACTGGGGAAATGACGAAGATCAAGATTTTGGCAGATTCCGGGAAAATCCGCTAGTACCAGAAAATCCCAGATCTAGGCAAAAACTCGGAATCGGAGAATCCTGCCAGAAATGGACAAGGAACTAGGGCCCGAGAAAATCTGTCGGAGCTGGAAAATCTCGGATCTAGGTGAAAACCCAGATTTGGCTTAAAACTCAATTTCAATCAATTCCTTCCTCAAGGCAAGGTCAAAGCCAGCAAGACCAACATGCCAAGACCCAAAAAAGATAAGTCCCCTAAAACCAAAGGTCAAAGACACCAGAAAAGAGGGTCCCTACTCCAAGTGGGGCGTGTGTGCAAAAAGTGCACAACAATGATATTATAATTGTGTTGGAGAATGTTATTCAAATTGACAATTCAATCTCTTTATGCAAGTGCCTTAACAATGAATTTCCCTAATTTATTATCATGTCTGAAAGAAATAGTTACAAAATAATTGTAACCTAGACTTATGGTAAACATGTTTTTTTTAATTTATGTATTACAATGGATTTAGCTATTACTTTTCCCTTATTGATATACAATTTTTTTCCTATGCATTTCAATTTTCACTATATACATGTTTTCCTTGCACATACACTTGATACATTCAAACCAAGACACCACAACCATCATCTCCCAAACATCTACCTTATTTTCCCTTCTACCCCTATCAATTAAATTTTTAAGCATATTTTAAGTTCAAATATATGAAAGGTTGGAAAGAACTTTTCTTCGATACTTAATTCCCATACTCTTAAGTTGCATGTAGGACAACCACTTCCACAAAATTGCAACATTATGATGTCAACATTAACTACAAATGCAATTGCCAACATACTTGATAGCATACCCAATTTAGAGTGAGTTTTACAGGTTGCATCTATTGACTCCATTCAACAACCTAAACCTAAAATTTTCAAATTTCAAATGCAACTATTTGATGGGATACACACACATCCTTCTCTACTAGCAATACAATCAATGAGCTTGTCTTAGAGGATGCGTTAGTTAAAGGATCTATAGTCCATCTCAAAAACTCTAGTTGCAGAAAGTTCACCAAATTCATGTACGTGCATACTTTCCTTCTATTGTTCAAATCTTATTAGTTAAGCATCTACATCTTATTAATATGTCTCTTTGTCCTTTCATTTCAAGGAAATTGTAATTCATAATTTGTAAATAATATCAAACAATGAATCATTGGTTGGAACTCCAACTATCATCCATCAAGCTACAACCCATATGCCCTCTACTAGCTCTCAAGGGCAATTTTCCAATTCACAAGCCACCAATTCTTCTGTCAAAGAATCCACAACATCAATGGAACACCACAATATGGCCCCATCTGATCCAATTCCAATTGCATCATTAAAACCCAACCATAAGTATTGGACAATTGAGGGTTGTGCATTGACTAAAAGTCCAATTCATGAGTACAAAAATGCAAGTCATGATGGAAACATTTTTGGGTTTGATTTTATAGATAAAGCAAGCTCTGCAATACATGTCACCTGCTTTAGTGAACTCATAGACATATTCTACCATAATGTAAACTCCAATAGCCTTTATGTAATATCTAATGATTGCATCAGAGTTGCTAACATGAAATATAGCAGTAACACAAATCCTTATAAAATTTTCCTCCATTCCTTTTCAACCATAAGTCCACCCACCTATGCATACTCCAGTATACCTAGGCACAACTATCATATCTAAGGCATAGAGTCAATAATGTCATTACCTATTAGTGCCCTCGTAGTTTTCATTGGAATTCTTTTGCACATCTCCTCTCTGTCAACCATTCATAAGAGAAATGGTACTGAAACAATAAAGTGTACAACTACCATTATAGACATTCAGGTTGTACCATTGATATTACATTTTGGGGCCACCATTATGAAATTTATTGTAAAAAAATATCTAACCTTTCTATGGAGCCAAACCCCCCAATTATTTTGATAAAGAGTGGACATATAACATCTTGGTTTGGGACATCAATAGATATAATTTTCCCAATTACCATTACAATCAATCCTAACTTGGTAGAAGCCAAAACATTAGAAACATGGTATGAAATTAAAGGGATTGACAAACCCTACCTTTCCCTTTCCAAGAGCCATTTCCCCATCGAAAAATTTGAAAATCCAATTCCCATTTCAAGTATTACAAAGACAAGCTCTATTGAGTAAAAAAATGTCTGTGTGAAGGCTACTATCACAAAGCTCCACTTAGACAACTTTTACTACCTTTCTTTCCCTCGCTTGGTGGAAAACAAAAAATGTATTTAAAAAAGCTTCTCCAACTTTCACTAGGTTCATTTAAATGCCCTAAGTGTTCTTCAAAAAATTTAGAATGTGATTATAGCTATATATTGAAGATGGACTTATAGGATGGTACAACACAACTTCTTAATGTTACTGCATTTGAAGATCCAGCAACTACATTGCTAGGTGTTTGCACAAAAAAATTCCAACTCCTACTGGTGGAAAAAAATGTAACTATTGACATTATAGCCAATGTTGTCAACTACCAGCTTCTACTTACTCTTACCATCCAAACAAATCTTTCTGGTGGGCATGAAACACAAAGCATTCTTACCATAGTTTTTAAGCATGTTTAGCTTTTGTAAATGTCTCTCAAAAAGTACAATCTACTATATGTTTGTAGATATATGTATTTACATCTCAAACAAAATGGCTCTTGTAGCTATGTTCAATGTTTTATCAATTGCCACATCATGTTGTTTCCTAAGATTTTCCATTCTTTACTCCCACAACATGTTCTAAATTCATTATGTCTATAATTTATTTACATAGTATTTATACTCATATTCAATTGTTCACATGGTTATTTACTATTACTCCTTGCTATAGTTTAAGATTTGGATTATGCTTTTACATGTTATTTCTTAATATTTATTATTAGTTTTTTATCATTCATAATTATGTTATTTCCAAAAAAATATAAAAGATATATTTAAACTTTCCAATTTACATCACTTTCAACATTTATTACACAGTTTCACAAAAACTATTCAATGGAGTTGGAAAACACAAGACTAGCAGAAAAATGTGCCCATCAAAATCAACAACAACAAATACGCTACCACGCAAGAAAAGACGACATTAATAGAAGAAGACAAGAAAATGCAAATATTTCCATAGATCGCACCTCCACTTCTACACTACCTTCACCCACTAATTCCTCCCACCTACATACACTTCCAACTGAATTCCATAACCCTATTAAGCCAAATTCATTTTCTCATATCCATCCACTTCCAAATTTTTCTCAACATTTTTATGCTGCTAGAAATACCTTTCATTCAAAGTTGGATAAACTTACAAATATGTCAACCTATTTAGTTTATATGGAAAAATACCCTGACATTAAAATAATGAAATCACATGGACTTTCTACTTGTTATCGATGTGCATATGAAAAAAATGGCCATCATTTTTCCAAATGGAATAACATGGACCCTAGTGAGCAACCACTGTGTTTAAAAAAACCCCCACAAGTTGAAGAGATACTAATAGCAAGGGTCATCCCAATCCTCCAAGTTACCTATGCCAAGGGTAGCCAACTAAAATATAGTGGCCACACTATTTGTTTCCATTGTTTTTCCAAATGGAATAACATGGACCCTAGTGAGCAACCACTATGTTTAAAAAAACTCCCACAAGTTGAAGAGATACTAATAGCAAGGGTCATCCCAATCCTCCAAGTTACCTATGCCAAGGGCAGCCAACTAAAATATAGTGGCCACACTATATGTTTCCCTCAAGATGTTTCTACTATTGCAACCCACTTGCCTAGGCGTATAGATGATTTAGATATTTTAATTTTTAACAAGAAAACATAGGGCACCAGGACTATAGCTTCTGTGTAAGTAGAACACATGTATTTGAGGCCTTGCAATATAAAATATTACATGAACCATACTATAATTTATACTATTGGATGGTGTTGCATTATCATTCTTTCTAGTTGATTCCACTAACATTATAAACTAGCTATATGCAACAAACACTATTTCTAGTCCCATAGCTACAACCATGATGCATATAGATGATACAAATGATGATTTTTTGCAAAAAAACATGCCACCCAAGACTTCATTTGTTGCAATCTTTCTTGCTGCATGCAAAGAAGTTGAAGAATTGTGCTCTTTATTGCACCTAGGCCAAGGCTAGCCATGTGTGTCTATAGACTGGCCACCCATTTCCTCGCCTCCCATCAATGAATACACCACTGAAGGATTGTTTGTAATGGAGTTCCCCAATTTTTTTCTAAAAGGTGTTGTTAACTTCAAACAACATCGCATCAAGGAAGTAAAATTACATGAATATGCTCTCCACCTACTTAAGTAGGATGATAATAGGTTTGGCTAGCACCCTCATTTTAGGTACTTCATACTAAATATTATCATGTGCCATTGCATCCAAGCCACAACATATTTTTTCATCCAAAAAAAAATTGACCATTTCCTACCAACAAATATCTTTGATCTTCATCAATGATTAAAGGACTTGCTTGAGGACAAGCTTGTTGAACAACTCATGTGCTTTGGTTCATTGATTTGTGGAACACGTCCATTTTGGAACTATTGTAGAGAGGAGCTTTCTGATATGGTCATACAAGTTGGTTGTCCAACACTATTCTTTACACTCAGTGTAGGTGATACAAAATGGCTAGACTTTCATAGTATTATGACATCTATTGCACCTAAAAATCTGCAAGCAACTTATAGATGGAGGATAGAAATTATAGTTCAAAATTTGCACCTTACAACACACTACATGCACCAAAGATTTACTGCATTTCGTAAAGAGGTCCTGGAAAAAATAATTGGTGCAATTGACTACTGGTATAGGTATGCTTTTTGTACTCTCCTCTATTTACATTGCATACCTTCTAAGATAATCCTAAATGTAAGCTTCCACTAGCTATGAATGAAAACATAGGGGCTCTACACATATCCATGGTTTCCCGTGGCTACAAGATGCACCTAACATCAGGACAATACAATGGAAAAACCTCCACTCAGTAGAAAATGTAGTTGAATATATTAATAGACATGTCTATGCATGGAATCCCAAGCCCCTTCCTTTAAGGAACCAAAGAATGCATCAAAATCCTCTTGATGATCCTTGCTTAATGGACACAGGTTTGATTATGTCTTCAAACCCTTTTGTCAATTACATTGAATTGCTAAATTGTGTAGAGTGCCATACCAAGTGTACCTTACAAACATGCCTTAGAAGAAAAGGCCCAAACCTTCAATGTTGATATAAATCCCCTTGGACCTTGCAAGATTACTCAATCCTTGCAATAGATGAGCATGGCCAACCTACTTTCACCCCATGTTGCAATGAAAATTGCATATACCTACACAACCCTTCTATACTCTCTATCTGGAGGGCCAATGTAAATTTCCAGCCTACACTCTCTATCCATGATGTCCTCAAATACATTGCAATATATGTAGCAAAAGTAGAAAGAAATTAGAAAAATACCATGACATGCTTTCTCACATTTCAATCAATATTGAGTCTCACATGCCAGCCCCAACAACTTTCCAAAAATTGCTTGCTAAAACACTAGTGGATCATGATATTGGAGCCCAAGAAAGTTTCCATCTCCTACTAAAACTCCCCTTCACCCTATCGAGCAGGATATTTATTTCTTTAAATTTTAGCTAAACAAATTTTCGTCACCTTTCTATCTCCCCACAAACAACCGCCACATCCACACACTACATTGATGCTTACATGGCTCGCCCACCTAATCTTGAGTCCATGTCACTTATTGAAGTAACCCATAAATGGATGTTTAGAACATCTAGAAAGTATAGCCTCTGGAAAGAGCATTCCATATCTGCCATTGTTTGCATCTCCCCTCACTTCATAACCATCCCTACAAAAGATGATACAAGCTTTGAAGGATTTTTTTGGAGTGAACTACTTCTTTAGAAGCCATTTCACAAAATTTCCAATGATTTGGGTTCATCATCCACTCAAATAATAGAATAGCGGGAGAGTTTTTCTTGCAATTATCAGCCCTAGCATGTACTATGCATAAGACCTGAAGCTCCATAAGATACTAATCCAAGCACCTCTTCCAATGAAACTGATATAATTCAAGATAACAACCAATTTGAATGGAAAGTATTATTTCATCTATACCCAAGTCTTCCCCTCCACTTTGATGAACTAAACATGCTTGGTCATCATGGCATTGACCTACATCATGATTGGGGATCTACCCAATACAATCCACACCAACAAGTCTCTACTACTACATTCATAGAATCCAACTGTCCAACATTTCAAGTCCACCATCCTACCACTCGCCCTACCTAACAATACCTATCTGTACAACAAAAAGAATTTGATATAGTCTTTTCACATCTAAATGTTGATACTTGGAAACCTCCTCTAAAAATAATTGTTCAAGGTACTGTTGGAACTGGTAAATCGCACCTGATAAAAGCCATCAAATCTGCATTGATGAGCTCAACCCAAAATGGTCAGTCACCATTACTACTCCTTGCACCTATAGGTGTAGCAACATTCAACATAGAAGCATCAAAAATTCACTTAGCCCTTCGAATGCCTATCAAAGATATACACCCCCTACAAGGTCAAGCACTGGTGAGCTTCCAAGAAAATATGTATTACATCAAGTACATATCGATAGATGAAATGAGCTTCATTGGACCCAAGTTGCTTTCAAATGCATTAACATGAGGTTAAATGAAGCATTCCCCAACCATAAACAAATTCTATTTGGAGGCCGATCAATCATGCTCTTCGGTGATCTAGGACAACTTCCACAAGTCAAAGACATCCCCATGTATGCATCTACCTCATACAGGGGAATTCTATGGCACAAATTCATAAAATTTATCACATTAAGCAAAATATTTTGTCAAATCAATGAAGATCCTACACAGATTTCTTTTTAGTCTCTCCTCTCTCTCCTCTACTCAAGGGGTTCGATTGAACCCAATGGTTCAACTGAACCCACAAACCCTAAATAAAAATAATCATATTTAAATGGGTTCGGTCAAACATGGGTTCGACCGAACCCCCTTAAATATGAAAAAAAATAAAAAACATTCTCATTTTCGACTGTCATTTTCACTTTCTAAATTTACCAGTTGCTTTCCTCGGTGCATGTAGTGAACCGAGACCGTGACGATGAGAAAACTGACTTCTTTCTAGCAAATGAAAACTCAACTTTGTCCCTCCAAAGTTCATCATCCTGACTCACATATCGAGCACCAGGTATTTGAAATTCAAAATTTTTAGAGTTCAAAATGCATTTATTTGTTAAATTTTGAAACCCTAAATGAGAATTTTTTCAAATTTATTGAATTCAAATTGCATTTGTTTGAAATTTTTTAAAGCATTTTCAACATACACTATTTTGCTTCCCCATTTTGCATACATTTTTATGTCGTTTGTGTAAATGAAATATGCCTTCCCATTTCAGCAATCAAAGCTATGGATAGCCTACTCCTAAATGGAAAGACCAAGTGAAACATATATAAGAACTTAATAGCATATGGAAACAAACAATATAAAGTTATGAAGTTCAAATAGAACCACAAATTGTATCATTTGTAACATTAAAAATGTCCATCTCTACACATTTTTGGTGGTAGGTAGGTATTGCACAATAAGATAGAGGATGTAAATTGATTAAGACTTGGATAGTATTTTAAAAGGAATTTGAGGTGTGGAAACACTTCCCATATTAACCTATCAAGAGATAAATATGCAAAATAGATTTAATTTTAGTTACAAGAAAAATGTATAAATTATAAATTTATAACATAATTATGTACATGGGAAAATCCTCTTGGAAGAAAAATCCCACAACCAAAAACATGAACCAATTATATTATTTGATAATAATATCATTTACAATAAAATATTCATGTGCATACCCTTATAGTAGTATCATCAACATGTGAATATGGAGTAATTTCTAGTAGCATGATGATACCTACAAAATCATTATGCTTTCTCCATCTCAAGCACCCATAAATAGGAAAAATTTAAACCATAAACCAAGTGTGGTTTACCAAAGCCATGAGCCAAAATAATGACCTAAAAATGGCACCAAATTTGGCACAAATTCCAACACCATATTCCTTGACTTGGTTTATAGGATGTATTTAGCAAATGCTTTACATCTTGTCAAAAAAATTCAAATCCTCCTCCTCATAACCGACACTCCATTTTTGACATATTCAAACCCATTATTTAAGATGATCTTGATGATTTTCATAATTCTAATCAATATTCTAGTGTAACCCCCCTTTTTTATTCTCTTATGTGTCATATAACATTTCATAAGTAATTCCCATCTTACAATTTCATACAATGCTCTTACAACTTCTTAAATATATAAAAGGGACAACCCTAGTTCAATTAGGATTATTTAATTATTATCACCTACATCCATTCATTACATGTTATTAGTTTTTAGTTGCACACATTATTAGGAAATATGCATTGTCTAAGCAATTGGGGTATATGGCATGTTTGAGAGTGTTTTCCTTGATCTTTTATCTAGTTAAATGAATATCATTTAAAATCTTGTTTTATGGAGTTTTCATCTTAACTCTAATATGGCTAGCAAATAAAATGACTATTGAATCATTTTTTGATATAATAGCTAATGACTAGACTCGTCCATCATTAAATACTAGAGATGTTATGAGACACAGGATTGGACCTAGTATTTATGAAAATCATATCAAACATTGGCTAGACATAACACAATTTGAGATGTATATAAACTTTTGTAATGCATATCCTCATATATAGATTGGGCAAACAATGTTTCAAAGGTTAAAACCATATTATGTGAAGATAAACAAGTTTTTTGAAACTTGTTGTTGTCATTATCATATTGAATTTGATCTCTACTATCAAGTGTTTGGAAAGATGAGAGAACAAAGATATGGGTTTCAAAATGCACCTCCTAAATAGGCAAGTTTGTTCATAAATTCTATATTATGTGATCATGAAAATGGACCTCAAATAAACTGCATAAAAGGAATTCGTGAGACATGTGGAAATTTGGCTAAATTTCCTTCATGAATTGAGGATACTGACCTAACAAAGACAATAAATTGCAAGAGGTGAGTACTATTTTTAGAGAGTTTATTTGTTTCAATTTCTCATAGATCAAGTTATTTGGATTCTCTTTGATGTAATGTTTCATCGATCAAGTGTGGTTTATTAGTTATTCACATATTTTACTAACATAGGTACAAGTATGTAAAGTTACAAACAAATTTTGGGAAAGAATCCACAAGGTTGAACTATGTAGAAGAGGAGATTCCCATTGGAAAATTTACGAAATATTTTCGAAAATTGATATGAACATACATACATCATTCAATTTTTGCTAAGTGGCAAGCACAACAATTCCAAAAATTGAGAGATACTTTCCCACATGGAACAATTCTATCAATAGTTGAATTTGTAGAAAATTACTCCTTTGTACATCAAAAGGAGATTCGATCAGAGTATTACTTTTCAAAGCAGATCACTATTATGGTTCATGTGTGTTATCGACATGCACAATCAAAATTGGATGGTGTTGAGAGTACAAATGAAGAACGAGTAATTAAGAAAGAATATCACTTTTATATTAGTGATGATAAAGAGCATGACACACTTTTTGTCCAACATTGCTTTACAATATTTTTTGAGAATTTAAGAAGTAGAGGTATAAAATTTGAAAATCATTTTGTATGGTCAGATGGATGTGTGACACAATTCAAATCTTCACGGCCATTCTATGCACTTTGTAGATATCATAAAATCTACAAAATACCACATGTTTGGAGTTTTTTTTAGAGTGGGCATGGAAAGGGTGAGCATGATAGAGTAGGAGCTTGCATCAAACAAGCTTTAAGAAAGCATCAAATGAGTTATCTAGAAGATCGTCTAGACAATGCACATGATGTTAAATGGTGCAAGAAACACTTTGCATCAAATTTTGGCAGCACATCTTCAAGAAAAAACTAACACATTCCACATAGAGTGTTTTGGGAGATATCAGGTATGTATAAATTACATTAAATCAAAATTTTGAATTTATTTAAATTATATATATATATATATACATATTTGTTCACATAAGTTTTTGTTGTACATATGTATCTAGGTGTGGATAGAAGATCGATGCATGGATGCAAGAAGGTAGAAAAAACAAGATCTTTGCATTGTGTTAGGAGTTCAGATAGTCGCCATGGATGGATATTAGACACAAGGGATTACTCTTTTTTTTGCACTGAGTGCATTGAGGGAAACTCTAATTATGCATCCAACAATCAAGCACTTGGATATTTTGGTAAATGGGATACAGTGCCACTAGTTGTTTCAGAAACATATGATGAAGACGAGGAAGAAATGTTTGAAGACATTCCTTTGATTTCAATTGATCATGACCATATTTCAGGATTGGTTAGAAAAGGTACACATGTAAGTTTTCAATAATTTAAATATTATATATATCTAGTTAATGATATTTAGTGACATTTCTAATTTTTTTAGAATTTTTTTGTGGAAATTTGGTGTATAGGAGATGTTTTTGCAGTCATAGCAGAGCCTGAAAACATCGAAGGTGTTAGCTATTATTTATTGTGTTGCGCAGAAGAGAGGAATAAGCTAACAGAACCTAAAACAAGTGATGGAATGTTATTTCCCATAGGTGAGTTTGAATTTAAAATTTTCTATACATTGTATTCACATGTGCACATTACATTATAAACATTAAATATATATTGTACAAACCTTAAGCACAAAAATGTTGCGCACGTTCATATTTCTTACCTTAGGTTCATGTTTACCATGCAAGTTTTGTTGTAGTGCAAGGGACATATATAAAATAAGTCAAAGTTGTTCAGCATGGGATTTATTTTGTTGACTATCAACCTAATAACAAGGTATATCAATATAGTCACTTAATAATTGCTACCACTCTACATCTTCATGTAGTTCCACATGCACGTGGCCGAAGAAAATGGAGACTAGATAGTGATGATATTAAAAAAATTCTACATGTTATTGAAGAGCGGGCTAAACTAGAATCTTTGACTTAGATTATATCCATGGTTTTCATGTTCACTTGTAACCCTATACATGTTCAAATGAGAACTTATAGTAACTTGTACATAGTTGTAAATCATTTTGTGTAAATTACAATTATATGTATATATTTGTTCCATGGAAAATTCTTAAGTTCAAGAATGTTTGATAGCATCATCTCTCACTTTTTTTGGTTGCATGTAAACCCATATTATATGCTTTCAATCCTTATTTGAAACGTAGTGAATTTTTTAAAATCATTTTGCCTAAATTACAATTATATACAACTTATATGTGTTTCATGGAATTCTTAAGTTCAAGAATCTTATATACACTTATATACAACTTATATAATTTGTTTCATTTAATTGTTCCATGGGAAACTATGTAAATTTTAAAATTAAGTATTATATAATTATAAAATTATTGTACACATTAATAAAACATAAATGAATGCAAATAAATAAAAACCCTAACCCTTAAACCCTTAACCCTATAACCCTAAACCCTTGTACCCCTACCCTCTATCTTTCTCCCACTCTCTTGAAAGTCTCTCCCTGCTACCCACTCTTACTCTCTCTCACTACCTTAACCCTTAAACCCTAAACCCTTGTACACCCCTACCCTTTATCTCTCTCCCACCCCTCTCTCAAGTCTCTCCCTCCTACCCCTCTATAACCTTAAGCCCTTCTACTCCCTACCCTCTATCTCTCTCCCACTCCCTCCTCTCTCTCTTGAAAGTCTCTCCCTCCTACCCACAATCCCTCTTGAGCTCCTCTATAGTTAACCCTTAAAACCTACCCTTTATCTCTCAAAAACTCCCCCCCTCTCTCTCAAGTCTCTCCCTCCTACCCCCTCTCCTCTCCCCTCTACCCTTAACCCTTAAACCCTATTCCCTCCTACCCACAATCCCTCTTGAGCTCCTCTACAGTTAACCCTTAAAACCTACCCTTTATCTCTCAAAAACTCCCCCCCTCTCTCTCTCAAGTCTCTCCCTCCTACCCCCTCTCCCTCTCTCCCCTCTACCCTTAACCCTTAAACCATATTCCCTTTATCTCTCTCCCACTCCAACCCTCTCTCTCTCAAGTCTCTCCCCATCTCCCCTCTACCCATAACCCTATAGCCCTAAACCCTTCTACTCCCTACCCTCTATCTCTCTCCCACTCCCCCCCTCTCTCTCTTGAAAGTCTCTCCCTCCTACCCACTCTCCCTCTCGAGCTTCTCTACCCTTAACCCTTAAACCCTAGGACCCCCTACCCTTTATCTCTCTCCCACTCCCCCCATCTCTCTCAAGTATCTCCCTCCTACCAAGGATTAAATTTGATGGTCAACTTTGCTTGTCAACAAATTTTTTAATGATGGTTATCTATTCAAGGGTGCCCTTAAAACATTATGATATAACTTAGTATATGTAAAATTACATATAAATCAAACATATATATCATTATAATTCTATATAAATTTTGATAATCTATCCAAAATATCTCCTTTTATCTTATACAATCTTCTTAAAATTTTGATTGTATTCTATGGAAAATGTCTCTAAATACAGTCATACGGCCATCAAATTTAAGCCCTGCCTCCTACCCCCACTCTCCCTTTCTCTCCCACTCCCTCCATAACTCTCTCTCAAGTCATAATTTAAAAAGAATATAATTAATATTTATATTTATATTAAAAATTAATTTTTAAAAGAGGGGGTTTGACCAAACATCTTTAGAATGTTCGACCAAACCCAATTTAAATCGTTTTTTTCATTCTATGTTGAATGGGTTCAGTCGAACCCCTGTTCAACCGAACAATACTTTTTTGTTCGACCAAACCCACATTTTTTCACCCTCATCCCCTCGGGCACCAAAATTGCTGAGAATTTTGGACTTCGAAGCTCAATTTTAGAATGAAAATGGAGATCTTAGAAACCCAACTAGTATCAGGTTCCCCTCAAAATGAGCTATCCAACGAATATAATTTTAATATGTTTTGATTATATTATCTATTTGTTTTTTAAGTTTTATTAAATATAGGTTTTTCACCGAAAACAAAACTCTTTGTTCTGCACATGTGGAAAAATAGAAGATTATCAAAAAATTAAAAATATGAGTGCACTAGATATTGGAGTCCTTGATCCAACCAAAAAAAAAAGAATTTTGATACATACAGTAAAAGTTATGCATTATACGGTCGTGTTATGTCTGAATTGTAATTGATTTGACTTTGAAACTTGATTAAAGAAAAAGTATTCTATAAAAAACTATCTAACCAAGTAGAAGCACTAGATATCGAAGTTACAAATCTAAATTTGAAAGAATTGGAATTTTATCTTTCAAGTAAAAGAAGTTATGCATTATACGGTGTGCGTCACTTTTTAAAAATGTTGTTTTTTGAAAAAAACCAATTTTTTTGGAGATGGAAAAAGAAGTGCAATATGATTCCAAGAATTTTGAAAAAAATAGTTTTAGAATCTACAGACAAAATGTGACAAGACTCTAGTTTGCATCATCTTCAAATTACTCATGGTTTAATCGCTATAGGTGCCCGAATGTGAAGATTTAGTTAAAAAAAAAATTAGTGTCCAGTTTGGCCAAAAATTGTAAACCACTATTGTGGGATCACCCCAACATAACCATTAACTCCCAAGTCTACCTATTGTCAAGATATTCTCCTTTCAAAAAAATGTTAATTTTACAGTTAACATTTGCACTACTCATTTCTAGATTGTTGTTACTTCAGTTGCAATTACAATCCTTCAAATTTTATTGTAAACTTCCTTTTCCAAATTTTGAATTTCAATTTACCTTTTATTTTCCTTAATATAGTAATTGAATGTAGCTCAACTTCCAAATATTATAATACTAAACATCACTATACAACACTCTAACTAAATATTTTGCTTAATGTACTGCTAGAAAAATATATGTACCTACATGATATATGAATATTATTATTTAGTCTTATATAATAAGATATACAATTACAACATACTTCAAGTTATTTTAATCTCCAATTTATTAAATGTGACAGTTAGATACAAAATTGTAGCCATGATCTATGAATGTTATTATTTAGTCCTATTGTAATTTCCTTTTTCTTCTACAATTATTACTATCATTTTCATATTCTTTCAAAAATTAGATACTACTTCATAGATTTGTATTCTAATTAGGGAAAATATTCTTATTCACTACTTGAATAACATATACAATCTTGTAAGATACTTTATTGGTTAATGGTGTTGTTCACATTTATATAATTCTCAATTGTACTACTTCAAGAATCAAGGAAATATCAATGTTGTAGTTCAACATGCTGGGTATAAAACCAATTTGTTATATTAGGGAATTTCCACCAAGGTCACTATGTATGTGCATAAGATACTTGTTTGGTATTCGTATTTACCTCGCCTCTTACTATAAAATTCCACTTTGTAATGTCAAAGAGTTTCACAAACAATTTCAATGAATATAATGAGCCATTATTTGATACTTGTATGCTATTAAGGTATGTACAAGATCATGATGGGCCAAAAAGTGGAAATATGATGGATATGTGTAGGGTATGTGGCTAACGACTTTATTTTACCCAAAATTGATGAAACGGAAATGGTTTTTAAATGATATTCTCAGCTTTCCACCAATATAAATTATGCTTTACTTTGAGTTTAATAAATAATTATTATTCATTTTCTATTTAAATTACGACTAAAATCTTGATTGATAGGCTAATTGAAGAAGATCTATAGCTTTCAAACGGTATCACATGTTTTGAATCCAAAATGTGTGTCACATTCTATGCTTTGCATACTATAGGATTAAAAAAAAAGAAATGAATTTCATGAAGTTTTGACCAAGTTAAGTTGGTCAGACATACAAATTTTTATATTTCTTGAAAGTTGTAATAAAAAAATCATAATTAACTATTTACTTGGAAAAAATTATAAAAAAATATGCATCACATCGGGACATGAGTCCTCTACTTATATCTAAAATCTTATAAAAAAAAATATTATTATTTTATTGTGGCTAGGGTGGTTAGACAGACACCTACTTATTTTTTCCCTGAAATTTAAGTGCTACTGCATTGAAATTTCAAATTTTCACCAAATAGATTTTTATTTTTTAAAATAAACCTAGTATTTTAGAAACTACATTCAATTTGCTACAAATTCTATTCTTACATATTTTTGAAAAAATATAGATAACTTATTAAAAATTTTACATCAAGTTGCCTAACTTTGATTTTTCTAAATTTTATCGCCACTTAAGGGCCTATTTTTTCCATGATGGTCCTGCACCTACCCATTAATGCTTTTGTACATTAATAAGAAATGGAATGCAATATTGTTATTGCAACAATTGGAATACATGTACAATTGGAATACATGTGGAAGTGCTCTGAAAGACCTACATACAAAATGTGGAAACATTGCTCTCATTGACACATGAAAATTAAGAAACTTTCAAGCAGATGCAACTACCAGTTGGAAAGACACACTTCACATCCTTTACCAACAGTCTCCTTACCTATGCAAAAAAGGAGTTTTCAAAATTAAAATATTATGGAGAACAATTTAGTTTTAAAGGCTTATTTATTGAATTCACAAACTTTCAAGCAAATGAAACTGCTAGTTGTAAAGCCAAACTTCCCAGTATTGCAAGTGCTAGTGCAAAATTGGAAGTTTTGGAACAAGTTAAGAATATGGACAACAAATTTTATCTTCTACAAATTTAAATAGTTATAAACTATTCTTTTAAAATAAGAATATGTTACTCTATATTTGACATATGCTTATCTCTTTCAAACAAAATAATGATAGGGGTGATCCCACAATAGTGGAACCTTTACAATTTTTGGCCAAATTAGACACTGAAATTATTATTTTTAACTAAATCTTCACATTCGGGGACCTATAATGGCTAAACCGTGAGGAATTTGAATATGATGCAAACTAGAGTCTCATCACATTTTTTCTGTAGATTCTAAAAATATTTTTTTTCAAAAAATTTGGAATCAGATTGCACTTCTATTTCCATCTCCCACGAAAACTTTTTTTTTTCAAAAAACAACATTTTTAAAAAGTGACGCACACCATATAATACAACTTTTTTTCCATAAAGGATAAAATTATGATTCTTTCAAATTTAGATTTGTAACTTTGATATCTAGTGCTTCCACTTGGTTAGATAGTTTTTTGTTGAATATGTTTTCTTTAATCAAGTTTCAAAGTTAAAAAAATTATAATTCAGGCATAGCGCGAATGTATAATGCATAATTTTTTCTGTATATATTGAAATTCTTTCTTTTTTTTGTTGGATCAAGGACTTCAATATATGGTGCACTCATATTTTTCAATTTTTTTTTTGATAATTTGCTATTTTTCCATATGTGTAGAACAAAGACCTTCATTTTCGATGAAAAACCTATGTTTAATAAAACTAAAAAAACAAATACATAATAAAACCAAAAAATATTAAAATTATATTTGTTGGATAGCTTGTTCTAAGGAATACCTGATTCCAATTGGGTTTGTGAAGATTCCTCCATTTTCATCCTCAACCCGAGCTTCAAAGTGCCAAAATTTAGGTTTTTCTTGTGTCTTAGGGGGGGAATGAGGGATAAGGGGGTTTCATATGAACCCCTTCCCAATGCCTTTTTTTTTATTGGTGGCCAAGATTTGAACGGGTTTATGGGTTCGATCGAACCAATAGATTCGTATAAACCCCCAAAATCAACTTTTTTGACTTGAGTTCATTTTTTGTGAGTTTTCCTTCCCCACTTGAATTGTAAACCACTATTATGGCTTCACCCATAGACGATACTATTTGGCAGGCTCCTTTCTATGTTGTACATCTTTTAAATATTGATTGTCTAAGGTAGGACGAAACTTACCATCATGGTTATAAAATGCATACTTCTCTTGCTTTTCTAATTAGTGCTAGAAATAAAGCTTTTGAGACTACCTATATATTGTTTTAATTTATAGCAAGCACCCTTTTGTTCAATTTCATGTGAAAATTTATTATCGATAGGCGTGAAGACAAAAGAAGAATGGCAGAGAATGTATCCATGAACAACCAAGAGGAAGTTTCATCTCAAACATTAGATGAAAACATTATTATACATTTGTTTTCCTTTTTGGATTCTAGTATTTACTTTACTATGTAATAAAATCTTCCTTTTTTCCCTATGCACAAGAAAAAGAGGAAAACTTGTAGGAAATTTGTTGCTTCTGTGTTTTTGTCTTCCAATGCCAAAAATCATGATTGTATGTTAGAATTAGTTACGTTTACAATATATTCCATAAATGAATGTTTTCTAATATACAATTAGACATGAAGAGGATAATGTATTCTTCTTATGTTTTTTTATGCTGATGGTTGCATATTACTGTTATTTGTAGTCATTTAAAAACCACGCTTTTAAGATGTGATTTTTTCCTACATAAACAATGAACTGCATTTCATGTGTACCTTTCATTTCATTGATAATTGAAAGCAGTAATAAAAAATAGTAACTTTACCCCCGCTGCCTCGAGCTATTCCCAACTCTCAAAACCTATGATCTACCATTTCTATTTTGGAATGCTCTTTGACTAAACTACCTACCCTCTTTGTGACAATACTATTTGGAAGGCTCCACAAACTTTTATTATTACCAATATTTTCTAGTTCCATATTCAAAATCACTAAGCTATAGCAAGCTGGAGTATATGGTATAGGCAACACAATTTTGTTTGGCCTCCAACCTTAGTGGTCTTTTAATTAGAAAGATTGATACCTACTATTAATGCGTTGTTTTATGCTTACATTATTATATAGCATTACAACAAAGGTTTTACCAACAACCTTAGCTAATACACAAATATAATAAAAAAATGTTACCAAAAACTTGACTAATTGATCTTCTGACCATCTTTGACATACCCATTGCACACTAAGATGCGATTGCTAGTTTAGTTTAATTTATGTTATACATATCAATTACTTTTTAAATTATTTATGTACTAAAATATTATATAAAGAAATTTGGATTATTATAAAATAAAAATATATATATTTCTTAATTTATTTTAATTATTTTTGCATTACTAATGTTAATATTTATTATGTATGACAATTGATTCAACTCACCTATCTATATATATCTAATTATAAGTCTTATTTGTACACCTCACATAATTTTTATATTTCTTGAATACAATTGTTTTCATATTTATATCGTATGAACATAATCGCTAGTATAATCTTTTCAGAAAACTCTCTTAACAAAAATAAAGAAGAGTCAAATTTCATATCGACCAAAAAATATTTATTTCTGTTGATAAATCATGAACGATTGCCTGGAAAGTTCAGAGATTTCTAACGATTGCGAAGGGAGGTCATATCTTAGCCGGCCGTGTCCTGGTCATCAGTGTTAGCCATGACCAGACATATAATTAATTAAGAAATGATGTCAAATCTCAGCCGACATTGACCAAGACTTTGACAGACGCATTCTTTTGTTATCTTTTGTCTTGTTGGTTTATATTTTAGTTGTCGTTAGAATTGAACATTAAGTTTATTCTATGTTAGGAGTTAACTATGAATTGGTCTTGTTTGGTATTTTACTATTTACTTGATTTATACAGATTTTGATGTAGCATTTGAATGGACTATTAAATTAAGTGAGCAAGGGATATTAAACATTAAATAAGCATAATATATAAATCTAGAATAATATTTAACCCTAGGATTAGTAGAAAAGACAAGGTAATGATTATTTTGGATAATGTGAAAGTTAGACTTGGTCTTCCTTTTTTTTATGGTCATTTGAAAGACTAGTAGTTTGAATGGGAGAATGATGAAGGACCACTCCACCCAACACTCACACATGACACAACAATATAGATTCACACATAAAAAATTTAGAAGGGAAAACAAATCATTTCTATTCCTTCAATAAAATGAAATACAAACTACAACAATTACAATGCCACATCCACACAGACTTATCTCACTACCGAGAAATTCAACTTTAGTAGAAATCTCTTAAGTCAAAGAACAATCTACACTAATGGAGCTATGCTTTGTAACCACCCTTTACCTCTTTCTCCGCTACCTTTGAATGTTTTGAAAAGTGTAACCTCCCCTTTTGGGAATTCAAAGATCTCACTATCCATTTTCTCACCCAATAAACTTATTAATTGAAATTTGAAATTTGAAAATTGGTAACACAACTTTCAAGCATCATAAATTTTGAAATGGGAATTCAATCGACTAACATGTTGAAGCATTGAAAATCTCGCCAAAAAACATTGATCATAAAAAACCTAGACTTTTGGCCAATTGTTTGGTGTGTGTGAAGCCCCTAAGCACCTCAAATTTGACTTTGAACATTTATATAGGGGATTTTACAATGAAAACCTTGATATCTTACAAACCACAAATGACATCGAGGTGATTTATTCATCATTGACTTAATTCGACAACTATGGAGCTCTATGTAATATTTCATGTCCATATGTGCACAAGTACCCACTTACTAAAAATAGAAACCTATCATTTTTACTCTTATTTGAAAATGTATTCTTTTTTTTGGGCAATGCAAGATTTCTCTTACACCCTTGATGCTCTTGCATTGGAGAATGCCTATTTTTCTAGGCGAAACCTTAATTTTAAATAAAATCAATTTTAAATATTAATGGTGAGGTGAGAGATTTAACAACCACCCCACTATACTAGGATTGTTGTGAGGTTGTGATGGCTACTCAACTTCCTTCACAATCTATAATGCATTCTATTGCATTGATACTTTACACTTGTGGTATTATTAACCTTGTTAGATTACAATTGAGTAGTGAAGGAAATTGAAATTACATTGAATATGGAACATTAAGTTATGAGTTTTTAGATCAAATTTTTTATTTTTCTTTGTATTGGTCATACGAGGTACAATGGAAAGGAATGGCTTTTTTTGAAGTTTATTGTATTGAATTGGATGTTGGTTGTGGAGGAGATATTTGCATTATAGTTCTCTCATTTTTTATGTAGTATTTATGTTTTAT
Source organism: Sequoia sempervirens (assembly GCA_007258455.2). Lineage (NCBI taxonomy): Eukaryota > Viridiplantae > Streptophyta > Pinopsida > Cupressales > Cupressaceae > Sequoia > Sequoia sempervirens. The sequence goes on along the minus strand of VDFB02379711.1, from coordinate 22,139,851 downwards.
TTTGTATTAAGAGGTTGTTAAAAGATGGTCACTTATAATTAAGTAAGCTTATAATCTCAAATTGTAATCAAATAGTCATTTGAGATTATAAATTTTCCCTTCTCTCAACTTCCATGTGAATATTTGAGTACAAGGTCTTGTATGCTACTTTTTTCTTATTTTCTTTAATTTAAATGAAATATTAAAATTAAGTGATTATCTTAACTTTATTTTATTTTAATGCTATTATATGGTTTTAGGGGTAAGCATACCATGTGGATCTTTTCTTGTGTTGTTATATGAACAATGATACCTACATGTATGAAAAAAAATCCCATTCTTGATGCTTGATGCTAAAATTTCTTTGGGCTAGAAAAAAAGAATCTTATCTACGCCAATGGTCAAAATGTGCCTACGTCTGGGAATAGGGTTTCATCTAGGCAGATCCTTGTGGGAGGGGCTTCTCGAGAAGGTCTACATGGAGCTCAGAGTGGTGGTCTTTGCAGCCAGGAGAAGGATATCCAGAGATTTCAAGCAATGACCAGTGGGAAGAAGTCATGTCAGAGCAGTGTTAGGGTTGGCTTGGACAGTAGAAAACCCTGTGCATAGCACAGTGAGGAGAATGGGATCCCCAATGCATCACGGGCTACCAAGGGTGTTGGATTGGCTGAGGGGTCTAAGGCTTCTGAGAATGGAACAACCAAACCCTTATAGATTAGAAAGCTTTCACCCAAGTCTTTGACAGGCAGAGGAGGAGGGGGTTCTATTTTACCTCCCTCATCTAGATCAGACATAGTGGATTTAGATGATGAGATTGAACAAGAAGTGGCTTCCAATGAATTTTTTTTCTAACATAGGCTTGATTGGGAGATTTTGGGGATTCTGGCCAAGTTTGAATGATCTCAACCAATGGATTTCAGACCAATGGGAGCCTTTCTTCGAAGGGTATGTTCAAATCTATCCCATTGAAAAAGGTTTTTTCATTGTTGTTTTTGAAAAGGGGCGGGATAGAAACAAGATTCTTTGTGACTATCACTAAGATTGGGAAGGAAAATATACCCTGATGTTAAAGCCATGGCATCTGGATTTTAACACAACCATTGAAGTTTTTGAGAGGGTTCCTCTTTGGGTGAGACTTCCTAACCTTCCTTTACAATATTGGTTTGATTCTTGCTTGGAGGCTATAGGGAATTCTTTAGGAAGTTTTTTAATGGTGGATGAAGGATTCTCAAATCTTCTGCATTCAACTTTTGCTTAGATTTTAGTGGCGTTTGATGTGTCTAAGGAACTTCTAGAAAAGATCTAGATAAAAACTTTGAAAGGTTGTTCGGTGCAACCCCTAGATTATGGAGTACCCTTTAGGTGTAGAATTTGTTTTCAAATTGGACACTTGGATGCATAATGTGCTAAAGAATGAACACATAAATTTGCTACTTGGTGGAAAGATGTTTCCCTCCAACACTATACAGTGGAGAAAAAGGAGGAGAAACAAGTGAGCTCTCAGTTTACAGGTAAGGAAGAAGTTTAGGTACCTAGAGTTCTAGAGCAAGTAGGGAATCATCTAGTGAATGATGGTAGTAGGGAGGAACAACAATAGGCTAGTGGTGGCCCGACATAGGAAGGGATCCTGATTGAGAACAATGATAAGGTTGTCCCCAATGGATGCAAAAAGGATTTGAATTGTAAAAATCGGGCAGCATCACCATAATTTCAAGAGAAAAAAGGGGGAAGTGGCTTCAAGCAAAAGAATTTGGGAACCAAAAAGCTAGTGACTAGAGTCAACAAGCAATTTGTAGTTTGGATGAAGAGTTGGAGAATCCCCAAGACAATATTTTTGAAATGGTTGAAGGAGGTTGCAAGGGTGTAGGATGGTTGGAAAATCATCAAGGGGGAGAAAGAAAAGAAAGCAAAGAAAGAAACATTTGCTATGGTCCACCAATCTCAGACAAAGGGAAGACCAGAAAGTGCTTCAAATATTTTGACCTGCTAATCGGTTTCCTTTCAAGAGCTGATGGTTTTAATCTTATTTTTTGGTTTTTCTATCGAGCTACCTTGATTGAGGAGGTGATTCTCTATTTGTAATTCTTTCTGGTTTGGGCCAAAAAATTATGATGTACTTATGCAATTTAATATAATAATAAAACACATCTATTACTGAGCAAAAAAAAATGATACCTACTTGTACAACTTTTTTTCTTTTTTCTTTCCTACCATATCATTTGTATAGCCTTCTTGTATGGCTTAAATTGTATTATCACTAGAAAATCCTTTGCATTGTGAGCTATATTATAAAATCCAAAAGTTGAAAAAATTGTATACTTGCACACCACATGGTTATTATCTCCACAATCATAACAAGATAATAAATTGCCTTTGTCACTATTTTTCTCCTTCTCAATGACTTAGACAAGCTCCACGATGTCCTTGTCATCACAAAGCATATTGTTGCTAGGGTGCATATTATAGGTTGGGCATGCATAATTCCTTTGAGGAAAGTAATGGTTCTAAGGTGCACATAAAGGTTGGGGTGTATGTTATTTTTGTTTAGTTGTTAATTATATATATGCATTTAAGAACCTAATTTCCTTAAAATTGATGTTAAAATTGAACTACTTGGCAAGAATTGATATTATGAGTCGGGTTCTCATAAATTTCATACCAATACGTTAGTGTATTGTATTTAACTTTTTATAGTAGGGTGTAGGATGATGTATCATGATGCTCATGAAAAATCAAATAATCTAGAATGTGCGAAGGGTATTGAGTAGCATTAACCACTTGAACTCTCTATCAAAAAATTAATTATTATATGACCCACTAAATGCTACTCTATAAAATTCCTACTTAGATTATAATGCACTTGCAAACTATTCTATGCATGTAAATCTTCTCCTCCAACCATGATGTTACACCAAAACCTTGTAGTTCACCAATAAATTATAAACATAAGATAGCCTTTTCACGATTCCATCTATGTTACAAATTTATGCTTTACCAACTCTCATTGTATGTGTAATCAATCCTCCAATGCAATTTATTCATGAAGGAGAAATATTATTTTAGTATAGAAGCTTCACAATGGTTGAAAAATGATTAGTATAATCCAATTAAATTTTATCGCCTGAAGAAATAATCATGAGAAAATAGAAGGTCGCCTCCAAAAATAGGGATGCAAGAGTGTCCATATGGTAAGTGCTCCATCTCACCAAAATGCATGGGTAACCAACCACTACATCCGCCTAGTACATAGGAACAAATATTGTATACATAGCTCACTCCAACATGAAAATAAGGAAGCAGTAGCACCAATAGTAGAAACCCCCCCATAATGCTGAAAAGGTAGAGGCATGATAGGTACACTAAAACTGAATGCCTCAAAGTAGTGCATGAAGAGGAACTGATGCAGGAGCATCCAGTGGTGTAAGGGCAATCTTGCATCACCCAAAAATAGTTAAATTTCAAGTTTATCATTTTTTAGATGTTTTTACATTTTTGGATACCCTTTTCGTCATAATGAAATTCCCAATTTATGGTTTTTATTTTCTATTCCTAGGTTGAAAGATATTGCAATTTTAGTTCCCCATATTTGCACCTGAAAAATCTTTTGAGTTGGATTTGAGGCACTTAGAGATTTTTTAATGGCCTTGAAACTTTCCAAAATTGGCATAGCTAATTTTTAGCATATTCTTGACTTCGAGACCTTTCCAATGGTTCAAACGGTTCGCGAATCGGAGCCCCAGATCAAAAGTTATGGCCCCGGGAAGTTTGTGCACTTTCTAGAAGATACAATTGCTAATGTTCTTTTGAAATTTGAACTTCAAGTTGTAATTTTTGGTGCAAAACCACCTAAACTCAAATTTTAATGTTGTTTTGGCTCCAAACTAAAGAGGAGCTCTATTTATGGGCAGGTTTCTAGTATTTTTGGGTAACTTTTTGGGGACAAGTTCGCATATTGCGAAAGGGTTTTTCTGTAGCTGTCTGTAACTTGCATGTGTTGTAGAACTTGGGAATTTGAGATCCTCTACATATAAGAAGCTCCATTTTCTGAAGAATAAAATTATTCTCTTGTTTGTGGGTTATTTTCTGTGTCTCGGGTTGCGCCCTCATCAGGAACCAAGAACATCTGAAGGTGTAGATATGAAAGTACAAGCAGGTATAAAGGATGTGAAAACCAAAATCACATATGCATGAGAAAGGTTTGAAGGAAAAAAAAGGAAAACATCAACCCCCATAGCATTTTATATCATAGTGCGAGTACAATAAGGCACTAAGTGATGTGCAATAATCCCAATACTACACATACAAAGCTAAGACACTTTATTTCAGTGTATTTATAGATGATAAACAACATGTAATGTGAGCCCATAAAATCCAAAAAGACAACAGATGAAAAGAAGGATTTTTAGAAAAAACCAAAAATCAAATCTGGAAACCACATACACCACTGTGAAGAGCTCGAAAATAGCTTTCCGACGTTATCTTGTTTGCTCATTTTTGACATCATATGCAAAAGTTATGTTGAAAACATTGAAGAAGGCAACTCTACAAAAGAAGATCTAACTTTGACTAGAAATAACAAGGACCTAAGAAAAAATCTCCAAAAAATACCTGCACCACTAAAAAGTACTCTGAATCATCATTTCGGTGATATCTCATTTTCCTGATTTTGACATCGTGGGCAAAAGTTATGGCCTCCAAAAGAAAAACAGCTCCCAAAGTGAAAAAACCACAGTCTGTGGCATTAAATTTGATGGCCAAATGACTGTCATAGAAAAAATGTGAGCTTAAATTTGATGGCCAAATGGCCATCAACGGATTTGCACAACTTGACTTATTTTGAAAAAAAATGTTTTTAAAAATAAAATAAAAAAATACATGAATAATTAATAAAAAAACATTCATAATAATTTTTTTTTAAAAATTAATAAAAAATAGGGACACAGGTACACTACGGAAGTACAGATGTGCATAGTACCCTATGCAGGTACATACCTGCACACGTACTATCCCATGCTTGTTGACTTTTAAACCTTTTTTTTATTCTTTTTTTTACAAAAGCTTTTACAATTTTTTTAAAAGTTTTTTTTTTTTTTAAATACAATTAAAAAACTGCTAGAAATCTTTTTGCAAAGAAAACATAATTTTTATTTATTTTTTGAATTTTTTAACTTCTGTGTGTAGGTGGTCGTGCGGCCCCTATTAAGGAATTTTTTTTTGCCCTGGGGTGACCTGCTCCAAAATTGACAAATTATAAATAGAAATAAGGGGTTTTTGGGCCTTCTGAATGCAATGGTGAGGTCCATTTGCTCTCAAAATGCTCTGAAAGATTAGGCACTCCCTAGATCTAGCAAAAAACTCTTTCTTCAAACCCTCACAAATCTGACAAATGGAAGCCAATTTTGACAAAACAAAGGTCAATCTTAACTATTTCGACAGCTCTAAATTCAATGAAAAGGTCCTTTTCATGCCAAAATGCACCAAAAATTCACCCATCTCTAAAATTTTCAAAAAAGAGCAAAAGGGATTTAGATTTGAAGCCTACAACCCTTGTTGAAGAAGAAAACCTTATAAATCAAGAAGGGGTTCACTGAATCCACACTCTGATACCATGTTAGAATTGTGAAATAAGCACAAAACCACGAGCCACAAGATCAAACAACAAACAAGTACACCTTTCACGCAAGAGATCTATAAACAAAAATTTCTATATTCATCAACAAGGAAAAGTTACAAAAGAATATTTCGAGAAGATATGAAAGCCATGATATTTCCCGTGAATAATATCTGAGAGATATTTACAATAAGGGTTGAATACTTATAAGAGCAAAGTCCTTAAAGAGAAAGGATTAGATCATGACGAGTGTCAACATCACATGAGATGAGACATAATGATCTAAAATTAACTCAACTAATAAAGCATTCCTAAGTTTAGCTAAAGTGTGTGAGAATAAATTAGACCAATAATCAATTAAAAATTAATTAATTATTAGCAAATGTATGATAACTCTAACATGTAGAACCTTGTATGTGGTCTCTACTCATATTTGGTTTTAGTTTCTAGAAGTTAGTACTATAACTTTCTATTTTTTGTGCATTTGTAGTTTGATTATAATTCACTTAGTTAATTGCAGACTTGCAATAAGGCTATAAAAACAAAAGGGACATAGAAAAATGTTTTCTTTTCAAAAATCTTATTTTTCATGGCTAAATATTTATTTTCCAAAAAAAATAAAATTCAAGGTGTTTTCCTAAACCTCATTCCATGCCTTTAAAAGGCATATACATTGACCTTCGAATGACTTAAGTTTTTTATTCCTATGTCATAATAAATGTCTTATTATCAAAATTTGTTAATAAATTTTAATATTTTTTCATACAATCATGTGAAAATGAGTTTATCTTTCTTGATATCTCCCCTACTCATAAGGAAGTCTTGGTAAAAGAGGATACATGCATTGAAGCTCATGTTTTTCCATCTCCTAATATTTCTCCTACTCATGATAATATCTTGGTGAAAGAGGATGCAAGCACCGAAGCTCATATTTGTCCCTCTCTTAATATCTACCCTACTCGTGAGAATATCTTGGCACAAGAGGATGCAATCATTGATGTATTCCTTTCTTTAAATGATAGTAAGGAGGCTTGCTTAGATGAATATTCTAAACTAACATTAAATCCCCCATTAATAGAAGATCATCAACAAGTAGCTATCTCAATTGAAATTGTAAACCCACATGTGATTATTGGACCTCCTTTTATTATTGGACCACCTAAACATCATCTCATTACAGGACCTCCTACAAACCAATCTAAACCTCTTTTTCATATCCTAAACTTTGAAAAAAAACTCACTCAAAGTATTAATATGCACCAAGATGTGTTGTAGCAACCAAGTTATCATGTTATTTCTCACACTTATAATACTATAAATAATAGGCAACCAAAGTAAATTCGATCTCCATTTGATTTCCTCAACCACATCTTTCCCCCATAGCTAGTCTTCCTCATCATAGTTGTAAAGAGTATGATCTTGTTGAGAAAATTCATAATACTCCAGACAACATCTTTGTTTGGGATTTGGTATCCAATAAGCCTTACAATAGATGAATATCTCACCTTTTTTCAAACCAAATGATATAGAAACCTATCCTAATTATATACATAGGAGACAAGGTTGGATATTGCATTCCCTCAACATGAATTATCTCCTCTTAAGGTCCAAAACCAACATGAGGCTCTAGTGATAATGGTTTTATTTTAATAAAACTAGGATTAGATGTACTCTTATCAACAATGGATCAATTCTTAATATTTGTAGCATTTATCTTCTAGATAAGCTTGTTGTGGATAAGAATCATAGAAAACCAAATAATCTTTCTATTCATGGCTTTGACAATGTTGGTTGGCAACCATTATGGATAAGCATGCTATCCATTAAGGTAGGACCATGACCTTTCCTACCCTTAACCATTTCATGCCAAAACCTTTTTCATATAGTCTTCTTCTTGGTAGACTATGGATTCATTCCATGAAGGGATTCTAATCTACTCTTCAACATGAGATGAAATATGAATATAATAACAAGGTACATATGATTAAAACAGATGCAAAAAGTTATAATTTATAAATTAAATCCAAACATAACACAACTCTGTTAGTACCTTGATTCCATATTCAAACATTAAACAATTAAATTTTGATGATATTGGGAATAAAGATGATGAGTGGTATTCATTGGATTTTACACCTACATCTAATGGGAAGTCTAAAATATCACTATCAATTTTTGAAGAGTCAAAGTTTGTTTCAATGGAATTATCACAATCTAATGCAAATAATAATCAAAATAATGCTTCATCTTCGAGTATATGATTTGGTAAAGATTGGGGTTCATTATATTTTACAACCTCCTTTATGGGAGGGTAAAAAATCTCACAATCTCAACCTAAGGAGTCTTGTGTTTCATTTGCTCAATATTTTTCTACAAATCCATAAACCTTATCTCATTATTGTAATGGGTGCTCTTTAGATTTCATCCATCATGTGTTCCCAATGCTAACCTTAGCATGTCAATGCCTAAAAAGGATTTTCATTCTTGTGAAAGAATCAACTCTTCTCATAAGAATTTAAAGAATAATTCTTCATCTAACTTAGAAATGTGTTATGGGCTTAGATTTATAATTATTTCTAAAAATAGATATAATGAAAAATTAAAAAAGGAGAAAGGATCATGTGAAGTCTACACTATACCTTTCTAAAGGGGTTTAGGGTTACAACCTTCTCCTTTATACACATCTCATACTCCATCATCTACTATATTTATAGCATCTTGTGGTAAGCAAGAAAAAATTTCTTCACAAGAGAAAGGATTATCTCTAGCTCTATTATTGGAGAAAGAGCATACTTTGTCAAGGATTATTAAATCCCACTTGATTACTCTTCCTCCTCCAACATGTAAGAAGTATTATATATTTTTTTATATCATTGAGTACATGGTCTTTCTAGTAATCAATACTATTGGAAGAATGAAGAAGAAGCACTCTAGTAAAATTTCCATTTATGTCAAAATTGGTTGGTAATAGTTTTGTCAATCTAGTAAGCTATGGTTATAATATCTTGATCTGGAAATTTGGTCCGAAAATGCTCTCAGCAGAAGATCACTCCATGAGATTTTAATATGTTGGTCAAGATTGTCAATTTCAGCTATGAATAAGTCTTCAACAATTTTGGTTGATCAGGTTGAGAGATTTAAATGAAGAAAGATTGATATTCTTTTGGCCAACATGGTTAAGTGATATTTGCTTCATGCATGTTTAAAGAGTTTCTTATTAGGTCCAAGCCAACCTAACTTATGTCTTGCATGTTTTGTTTTGAGTTCCAAAGAAGTTTGTTTTGGGTCGACAAGCTACATTTCAATTAGGTATGTGTACATCCAATTAGGCCAGCCTAATTGATGTATGAAGTTGTAATAACACATATATATGAAACATAATTTGGTGTTGAGGTGTGTAGTTGAGAGAAGAGTGTGATATATGACATGTAATGATTAGTAATGTACGACTGTGTGATGTTGTGTGAAGTTGTTAATAGTTGTTGTGTACCTACAAACTGGGATATGATTTTATAATTCAGAGCTTAATTGGAACTAAACCCAACACACAAAGGTGTTTTTCTTTAGTTCATCTTTTGGCAGTGAGCCATATTCTTTTTGCAATTATCTAAGGCTATGAGCCTTTCAAGGATAGTGAGTCTTGGCAGTGTGCCCTATAATATATTATAATTGGTTATAATATATTATGAGCTAATCCTCACTATGGTTTTTCCCACTTTGGGTTTTCTACGTAAAAATTTTGGTGTCCATTTGTTATGTGATGTTATTATTCCTTCCATGTTCTTGTTTATAGTTGTAGCTAGAAATGTTTTAATTATTGAATGGTTAGCAATTAAATGGTTTCGTGGAATACTGATTCACCCCCCTCTTAGTATTTTGGGTGTTCAATAATTGGTATTAGAGCTTGGTTCCTTTGGAAAAGGTTAACAAATTAAGGAAGATCTTGGGGTTTGAACCCATGGATGAAAAGAGGTGTTCTGCTCCCTTGGAAGAGATCTCTACAACTGAAGAACTCCATGTTGCTCTTGAAGACCTAGAAAATTTTGAAAATGAGAAAGAAACTCTGAAAGAAAACTTGAGTGAAGAGAATGAGTGCATTAGAAAGCTAAGAGTGCAAATCAAGAAATTCAAAGAAAGGCACAGAGATTTCAATGATCATTTGATGAAAGCAAATGAAGAAATCATCAAACTAAAAGTGCAAGTAGAAGAAAAGAAAAGAATTGAAGAATGTCAGAAAGCTGAAATTAATAAAAAAGTTGATGAATGTACAAATCTTGAACAAGAAGTGGTACCTCTAAGTTCTAACTTGGAGAAAACAAGAGCTCATGAGTACAAATTCAAAGAAAGTACTATAAACCTTGATGAATTGATTGCTTTTTAGAAACCATTGAAAGAAAAAGGTGGTTTAGGGCTTGAAGAAGGACAAAGTTCAAAGACAAATCAGAGCTCTAAAAATGTTGGAAATCAAAGGAAGACTCAAGAAATAATAGAGAGATCAAGAAAAAAAAAGGTAATACCAAAAGGATTCCTATTAGACAACCTAATGCTCAAAGGTACCCATCTTTCAATGGTATTTTTTTTCATGCAATAAATTTGGTCATAGGGAAAAAAAATGTAGAAGTAGAATGAATCAAAATGTTGGATTATTCTCTAGACAATGTTTTTCTTGCAAAAAATTTGGACATAGAGCCGTTGAATGCAAAATTCAAATAATGATGAATAAATTCAATGCTTGTAGAATGACTCAATCTTTTCAAGGTTATTTCTATACATGTTATGATTTTGGACATAAAGCTAACCAGTGCAGATAAAGGGTAAGTACAAATTATTTTGGTTAGAAAAAATTTATGTGCTACATCGACAACAAACTGGAACATATCTTAAAGGTTCCCTGAAGGAAAAATGGGAAGAAACCTATATAGTCATAAAATTGCACCCCTTGCAATTTCACATACATTCTTGCATCTACTTTAGTGTCCAATCCCTTAGCATCTTGAGTAGGCTCATTTTATCCCTTGCATTTGCCTCTTTCCCTTCTCAAGATGCTCCCACACCCCTTTTTAGTAGCTACTCTTGCATGTCAACTTTGCATCAAATTTGGTGCTTTTCCCATTATCATTTTGTAGTGTGATGTGTCTAGAAATTAGTGCACCATACAGATGTCCGCACACTGTGCTAGTGTCTTGTGATGTTTCAATGCTCAAATAACTATCTCTAAGCATTCTTACCACTTGTCACCTCCTTTGGTTAGTGGAAATGACTCGAGATGCCCTAAAATGACTCGGGAAGCTTATTTTCCCTCCTTAAAAACTCCATTTGCATCTTCTAACTTCTTCTAGATCAATTATCTTCTACCTCTAGCTTCATTCTAGCTCTTCTCCTTCTTGGCTTCTCTCTCAAGCATTCTTCCATCTTACTCTTGCTTGTACAACTCCCTTATTTATCACAATAGCTTCAAACACTTTCAAGTTCTCTTAGATTCACTCTTGTAGCTTCATCTTCCTCATCTCATGCTTGTGAGCATCTTGGGAATCCATATCTCCTCTCTATTGCATCTAAATTTCATGATACGAGTTCTCCTCCTTGAGTGAGGATTGCTTTTATCACCTCTTTTGTGATATGGGTTCTCCTCCTTGAGTGGGTTTTTCTTTTATCACTCATACTGGTGTGGGTTCTCCTCCTATGTAGGTTTTTCTTTCACCATATGCTTTCTCCATTTTAGTTACACTCTCTCTTTCTATATAGCTATCTATGGAGGTGGGAAGACCAAAACGAGGGTTTGATTGAGGCAAACCCCTATACATCCCCAACAGTTTCTCCAAATCTTACAAATGTAGGTATTGAAGATATCTACTAGTTGGAGGCTTCATTACTTGGATTATTGTGAGCATCTTCTTTATTTTCTTCCCTCATCTCTAAAATTTCTATTTTACTTTACTTAAGTTCTATTACATTTTGTTATTTCTCTATATTCTATAAGTTCTCAACAATTAGAGTAGAAGTAATCATTTTTCTATTTTCTAAAACATTCTCATTCTCTGGTCCATACAAGATGTGAACACACTGTTCTATCATCTGCATTCTACACTATTGTCCTTTGGTCAAGAGCTAATTAATTTTTCCAAAAAATCTCTATGACCTACTCTTTCAGATTCTAGAACTCTCGCCACTGTTCCTGAGGTAGTTTAGGGTAGTTCGTCCTGTGAGGCTCTTTAAATGAAGACAACTTGTGAGTAGTGAATTGCACATCTCTACATTTTGGTGAACTTGGTGTGTAGAGGGTATTTTTTAAAAAACTAGGAATTTATTTACCCCTACTTGATGGGGTCATAACTTTTGACTTGGTGATCAGAATTCAGAACGATTTGCACTGTCGAAAATGTCTCCTAGAGAACTAGTTCAATCCCTAAATTCAAGTTCCTTTGGCAATTGAATTTTAACAACCAATGCAAGTTTTGACCTCAAATTTCACTCTGAAGACCTCCGAAAATGCAAATTACTAAAACCTAGAAAATATCAAAAAAATAGAAAATCTAGTTTTTTAGTTTTTCTTTATTCTATCACCAAAATGGATTTAATATCTTCTTTTATTATCTCAATATCTAATTTTGTTCAAACTGTTAATGATGTTCCATTTCATGCATGTGATGGTGACTTGGCTCTACCCATGTCACTTCGTATCTTTGATCCTTCTCACAAAAGTCCTCTTGCTTCGAAGGATATCTTGTTGTAAGAAGATGAAATCATTGATACCTTTCTTAATGTTCCTCTATCTTCTCTTACACCTTCCAATGCACTCTCTTCTAGAGATGATGCATTAGTGAATGATGACCTCCTTCCACATCTGATCCTCCATGGATCAATGTTGAGAATGTTTCTTTGAATAATTATTCCACATTTGATTTTGTTTGGATTGATGTTGAGAATATATCTTCAAATAATCATTCTACTAGTTGTGATGAGTCTATAAATATAATCTATGCCTCTGCTACCCCTAAAGGCCTAAGAGACCTATCATTTATGTAACTCCAACTAGTCCCTCTCCTAAAACAGTTTGTTCTATCAATGGTGTTTCATTTGATAGTGAATCTCTTGATCTTTCTAAGGCTCCCTCTTATAGAGCGATAGCTAATACTTATGAGAATAATATGAATAAACAACCAAGCCTTCCTCAAGCAACTAAACCTATGACTAAAGCACCCATTGATTATGACCTTGTCAGGAAACTTTGGGTTACTCTGGCTAAGATCTCACCATGGGACTTGCTTCAGTCTACTCTGATTTATCAAGGTATGCTTTAGGAAGCCTTGAAAAGATCCTCTTGCATTCTTCTGCTAGGTCGACAGATGTTGATGCATTGATAGCTTATATTCATGCGGATTCATCAAATATTACATTCTATCCACATGAGCTCCTATCTTCAAAAGTACAAAAACAAGTAGACCCTTTGATGATCATAGTTAACATTAATAAGATTGGCATTAGACATACTCTCGTTGATGTCAGTTCGATGCTCAATTTATGTAGCATTGATCTATTTCCTAAAATTAATATTGTTTCATCTTCTCTTAATGCTTCTTTTGTTGTTGTTCATGGGTTTGATAATGTTAGTCAAAAATCCCCAAGCATGATAGTATTGCCTTTGAGGTCAGGACCCATTACCGTACCTACCCTTGTATATGTCATGTCAAAAAAGTTACCATATAACCTTCTTCTCAATAGACCGTAGATTCATGCTATGGGTGCAGTCCTGTCTACCTTGCATAAGTCTATTAAGTTCATTTTTAATAATTGAGTAGTCATGGTTAAGGCTAAACCTGATGCTATGCACTTATGGGAGATGTTAGCTACTAGTTAGGCTTCGGTTGTGCCTACTCTTATTCCTTCAGTATCTTTTGGCGTGTCAATGTTTACTACAACAGTACCTACTACAAAGGATACTCTTGAGATAAATGTCCCTAAATAAAATCCTTTTGAAGTGAGAAATCTTACATCTACTCCTTTTACCTCTTCTTAATAGAATGCATGTCTTGGTGATCATTAGGATTCTTTATACTTTACATATTCCTTCATTTAGTAATATAAAGTCAATGCGATCCACTTAAGCATTTCAATAACACCATCCACACTTGTTATTGAAGATGATTATTCTTTTGTATCATAGGATAGTGTGGAAGAAAATTTTAATGTTCTTAGTGTTGATCCTCCTTCTGAGAAAGATGATCACACTTCTGTTAAAGAGGTTAACTCTGGTAGTCCTCTAAAAAACATTGATGATCCAATAGAAGAGAATTTTCCCCCTCACTAGAATAAAACTCTCTATGGAGATCCTCCTCCTTTGTCTTCTATCTTCATATATTCTTCTTGTAGGAAGTCAATCATTTATCCACAAGAGAAAGGGTTGCTTCCTGCTCCTCATCCTTTATCTAAGCAAGAGCATATCTTGTTGAGGCTTATACAAGCCTACTTGATTACTCTTCCTTCTTGTACATGCAAGAAATTTCATAAGCATGATAACGAAAGATATCCTTTCTATGCATACCATTGAGTGCCTAACCATTCCACTAGAAAATGTAAGGCCTTGAAGGATAAAATACAAAAACTTCATGATTTAGCTATCATCACTCATTTATTTGCTGATGCACTTGCCTCTTCTTCGCATGACAAATGATATCAAGGTCTACCTCTATCTTGTTTGTTCTAAGTACCTTACATGGTTCTCCTCCCCTATATGTTGGGAGCAATGAGAACTTGTTCTAGATATGTGTGTCATTCTTAAGGACCCCCTCTCTTCTCTCTATCCTTCAATTGAAGTGTCCCTTAAATAGACCCCTTTTTTCTTTTGAAGGGTTCCCAAGGGACCTCTTTGAAAGCTTTTCTCCTTCAAATTAATTCATTCATGTCTAGCTTTGGGGCAGCCTGACTAGACCTTGCTTCTCAAATAGTGCATCTCTTTAGTGGACCCCTCGTATTTTGAAGGGTTCCCGAGGGACCCCTTTGAAATCAATCCAATATATCGATGGTTTTCATGACTATCCACTTACTTGCCTCCATAGCTACTTTCATTTTACAAGTGCACCTATGAATCCACTTTCCAACTCTGTGAAGTCCCCTTCCTTGGGTTTCCTCCATGTGAGAGATCTTGGGGGATACCTCCCTACATATTTGTGGGTCTATAGGGTGCTTCTTTTGAGCTTCCTCCATGTGAGAGATCTTAGGCGTGGCTCCCCTATAGGTCTATGGGTTCGTAGGGCACTTTCTTTAGGTTTCCTTCATGTGAAAAATCTTGGGGGATAGGGATCTTTCTTTAGGTTTCCTCCATGTGAAATATCTTGGGGGATACCTTCCTTGTAGGTCTATGGGTCTGTAGGGCACTTTCCTGGGTTTCCTTCATGTGAGAGATCTTGAAGGAAACCTTCCCTATAGGTCTGCAGGTTTGTAGGTCTGTAGGGATCTTTCCTGGCTTGCTCCATGTGAGATATCTTGGGGGATGCTTCCTTGTAGGTCTGTGGACCTATAAGGCACTTTTCTGGGTATCCTCCATGTGAGAGTTCTTGGGGGATACCTTCCTTGCAAGTCTACGGGCCTGTGAGGTACTTACATTCTTAAATTCTCTCTTTTCTTCTCAATTGCATATACTAGATCGAAGATCTACATCCTCTTCATCCTAAGTATATGCCCTTCTCTTCCTATTAGAATTATTTTGTGTGCTATTTATTAATTTGGGGATGACACATAGTACCGAGACAACCTTCTATATCGAGGTTTCTTTCACTATGCTGACTCAAATCCTTTAGTGGATTTTTATATTCTAACATTGTTATCTAGTGTAGATCTTTCTTGTCTAATGCATTTTTTTTGTAGGTCTTCATCCTAGGGGCATGCTTCCATAGTTTGAAGAGTTGTTTTCTTCCTCTATAGTATCCTTTTGGCATATGATATTATTTATGTTTCGTAGATTTCCTTTAGTGTGCATATTAATGTAGATTCATATGCTCGCTAAAGTGGGGTCAAAATGTATAGTTGTAAAATTGCACCCCTTGCAATTTCACATATATTCTTACATTTTATTCAGTGTCCACTCCCTTAGCATCTTGAGTAAGCTCATTTTAGCCCTTGCATCAGCCTCTTTCCCTTCTTAGGATGCTCCAACACCCTTTTTAGTAGTTACCCTTGCATGTCAACTTTGCACTAGACTTGGTGTTTTTCCCATTGTTGTTGTTTTGTAGCGTGATATGTCTAGAGATTAGCACACCACATAGATGTCTATGTGCCGCACTAGCATCCTATGACATTTCAGTGCTCAATATCTTTGAGCATTCTTTCCACCTATCACCTCCTTTGGTCAGTGGTAATGGCTCGAGATGCCCTGAAACTGCTCGGGAAGCTTCTTTTCCATCCTTGAAAGTAGTCATTTCACTCCATTTGCATCTTCAAAATTCTTCTAACTCAACTCTCTTCTACCTCTAGCTTCATTCTATCTTTTCTACTTCTTGGCTTCTCTCTCAAGCATACTTCCATCTTACTCTTGCTTACACAACTCCCTTATTTGTCACAACACTTCAAGCACTTTCAAGTTCTCTTAGCTTCACTCTTGCAACTTCATCTCCCTCATCTCATGCTTGTGAGCATCTTGTGACTCCATATCTCCTCTCTATTACATCTGTATTTCATGATATAGGTTCTCCTCCTTGAGTAGAGATTTCTTTTATCACCTCTTTTGTGATACAAGTTCTCCTCCTCGAGAAGGGTTTGCTTTTATCACTCATACTTGGTGGTGCAAGTTCTACTCTTGAGTGGGTTTTGATTTCACCACATGCTTTTCTCCATTTCAGTTACACTCTCTCTTTCTATTTAGTTGTTCATGGAGCTGGGAACACCAAAACAAGGGTTTAACTAAGGAAAACCCCTATACAACCCCAACACTTTCTCTAGATCTTACAGAAATATGTATTGAAGATATCTACTAGCTGGAGGCTTCATTACTTGGATTATTGTGAGCATCTTCTTTCCTTTCTTCTCCTTATCTCTAACATTTCTATTTTACTTTACTTAAGTTCTATTACATTATGTTATTTCTCTATATTTTGTAAGTTCTTAGCAATCAAAGTAGAAGTAGTCATTTTTCTATTTTCTAATAAATTCTTGTTCTCTAGTCCATACGAGATGCCAGTGTGCCACACTATCATCCATATTTTGCACTATTGTCTTTTGGTTGAGAGCTCATCAATTTGTCTAGAAAATCTCTATGACTTGCTCTTTTAGATTCTAGAACTATCGCCACTATTCTTGAGGTAGTTTAAGGTTGTTCACCCCATGAGGCTCTCTGAATGAAGAGAACTCATGAGTAGTGAATCCCCCTTCTCTACAAAACCTAATCTCCAAAATAAAAGAATAAACCTATGAATAAATTGGATCCTACTAAAGTTAGAAAGGAAATTGAGAAGAATTAGAAGAAAAAGAAAGAACCTAAGAATAAGGATCAATCAAATGCATATGTATTTGCATTTGGTGCAAATACTTTTTCTAAAAACTAAACCTAGTAGTGGTTTCAGGGGGAGAAGTTATAGAGAAATCTATCAAACCCCTAACATAAGAGGTTTCAAGTTGTGACATGAATATATGTGATGTGGAATGGCATTTTGAAGGTGTTAAAAAATATTCTGGTAGAAAAAGTGTGAATTTGGAAATTTGTAGAGCATTTTAGGGTTTACAGTGTATTTCACAAAGTGTCTATCAGCTTTTTGAAGGTGGAATGCACTTAATGTGAATAAGGGAAAATCAGTAAAGAATAAAGTGAAAGAATAAGTAGAATTAAATCACTTTTACACACTTATAAGATAGGAGAGTGAGTTGAAGCAAGGTAAAGGTGATTCAGAGTACATGACATCAAACCCTAGTTTTTGTCGAAGCTTGAAAAGAGGTATTTATAGTTATCAATACTCTATTGGTTTCAATTAGAAGCAATTGTCTTAAAAATTTTCAAAAGAATTAAAGAGAGATGGAAACCACAACTGTTGTTGAAGTTTTTGAGAGACCCCGACCAAAATTTAGAAGATTTGCATGGAAGGTTTATGAAATGGACCCCATGGGTGCATTTTCACAAATATAGAACGATGTCTTTCCAAATGAGGATACAAGAGCCTATATTTACTAAAAAATGGAATATTTTGACTGTCAGGTGCTTAGGGATCAATGGTTGAAGGAGATAAGTGAAAACAATTGTTTTGTGAAACCAAAATATGAAAACCTAGTACAAAAGAGGCTAGATGTAAGAAACTGATTCCAAGACTTTTGTGGTGAAATGTTTGTAAAATTGGTAAGGATGGCACTAAGCAAAATACATGAAAAATTTGTGTGGACATGTGTAGCTTGTGTGAATACCAAGGAAGTAATTAAGGTTGTAATTGGTCTTCCTGATGCTTGACCTATACTAGTGCTAAAATTTGTGAAGAATGAAGTGGTCATAAACCTAACTGGTGTTACATATGATGGATAGGCACTAACAATGAAACCCATCCCAAAAATTGCTATGAGGTATGTTGAAGTTATGATTGGTTAGAAAGTCTACTTTACCAACTGAGGCAATTTAGTGTCTGCTATAGAAATTTATGTTGCATATGAGTTGGTAGTAAATGGAAGGGATTATGATTTGTGCGATTTTCTTAGGTAGCAACTTATGGATAACCTAACCTAGACCAAGAAAAAGAAGTATCCATTTAAGTTTAGTACATTGGAATTCTACTTATTATTTTATTTTCTGACAAAATTACCTAGAAAGATGAACATTATATGGGATCGCAACAAACCAGTGGCTCATCGAATATTTGAACATCTACATAGTATTGGAGATTACAAAGCACATAATGATGCTTTAACTACATTATTTTCAGTTTTCTAAAACATGTATGAAAGAGAGAGTTCCAAGGACCTTAGTGCAGAAATATTCAAAGGAGATAACTTTTCTTGTGTCTACTGATGAGTGTATCATAGTAGAAATAGAACCTAGGAATCTATGGATAAAGCCTCTAGGATATGAACTTGATGAATATATGGCTAAGAATTGCATTGAAATGCTATTAAATATCCCTAAGGATCCCACTCTACCCTGACATGGTGCATGTGAAGAATAATCTAATGAAGTGCATTTGGAAACCTCTACACCAAAAAGGGATAACAGATTAAATAAAAATGTTGAGGTATTCCTTAATTTGCATCCACTATCCAAGGATGATGTTGATGAACTATGGGAACTTGTAGAAGAGAAAAGGGATATAGTAGTTGATGTTCCCCCCTATGCCTAGGAGATTAGGAAGAGCATCCTCCACCACTTCCTCTACATTACTAGAAACTCCTAGTGCAACTATTACAATGAAAGGAAAGCAAGAAATACACAGTTCCCCTAATGTAGTTAACATAATTGCCTCCTCTGGACCCAGCACTAGAGCCTCTAATAAAATGGATGTACCCCTTATAGTAACACTTGTTGCCCCTGAAAGAAGAGTAAAGAAAAATGAAAGAAAGAAAAGAAACCTAAGTGATGCAGTGCAAGAATAAATAGAAATTGGAATAAAAGAAGAGAAATAACTGAAACAAAATAGAAGAAGCAATACCACTGCCTGTAATGAAGTAACTAAAACCAGAGAAAAATTTGAAGTATTATTTGATGATGAAGAAACAAAAGATGATGTGGAAGCCTTCAAAATTCATGTACATGATAAGGAGAAAGAAGAAGGCACATCAAAACCTATGGAGAACATGCCAAAATTTTCTCTGGTAAGAGATCACTTTTCTTTGGAAATGGAAACCCTAGTTAATAGCATGATAGAATCTGAGGATTTGATATCTACTAATATATTGTTTTATGAATTTGATGAAAAGAATAAGCAAATGATTGTAGATGATTTTAGTCAATACATGGAAGGTGATTGAAAATATGTGGAAAGTATTAATGCATAGAAGGCATGAAATTATAACTATTGAGGGTAAAATAAAATATAATGCCTTAAGCACATATGGATCCTCTTTATCTAAGGTATGTGTTGCTAACCTACTAAAGGAATGTTCCTAGTTATTCAGAGTTAAAAAAAGTCACTATGTTGATGACAAGAGAGAAAGATAGTACTGAAAAGGTGAGACAAGAGACTCTTAGTACAATAAGGGAAATGGCAAAGTCTTATGGGATGATCTAACTAGTTCTTCATCTCATACAACTCAAGCACAAGAGCTTGTCAAGATTATAGAAGTAAAGGATCATCCTCTTATGTACAGAATGTTGGTGAGACATATGTTGCTTCATAGACATCTACTCCTCTGAATGATATAGAAGAAACAACCAGTAAACACACTAGAGACTAGCATAAGAATGATATCAACAACAATCCAAAAGATCATCATAAAAATACTGGAAGCAATGAAGATAAGAATAAAGAGGAAGGAAAAAAATGGAAAGAATAATGATGGTAAAGATGATGAAGACAAGGAGGAAGAAAAGAAAGGAAAATCATAAGAAAAACTCTTTGAAGAAAAATAAGAAGAAGAAGAAGAAGAAGAAGAAGAAGAGGAGGAGGAGGAAAAGAAAGAAATAGTGATTGGAAGAAGTGAAGAAGAATTTCCCAAGACCACTAGACCATCAAATCCATCTAGAGAATCATCTAGAAGTACTTTGATATATGCATACATAAATACATATACATATTGTAAGAGAGGAGGACCAACCACGTCAAGGCTCCAGGTCACGAAAAGCCAAGAGCGAAGGGTTGACCTAACTTACCTCACTCTAAAGGGTGTTTTGGGGTAAGGATTTAGAATGAAGAGCACTATGTAGTAATTCTATCACTCTACAGACTTGAAATTCAAGTTTGGGCTAGGAAAGCCAATTTCTGGAGTCAATACTGCACCTCAAACAACTCTCTACCTAAGGAAGGTAGTGCAGTTCTAGGACGATAACATGATGCACTAGCGTCTCTCTGGCACATTGGTGTCCATATGGCCAGAAAATGTAAGACATGATAAAAAACACTAGAAACTTACTAAACTACCCAGCTAACTAATTTTAATGAAAAGGACAGAATGATGAAATACATAAAATAAAGATGAAGATGATAAAGCAAGTAAATAAAAGCTATGGTGACAAAGATTATCTAATAAAAGGGCCAATTCACCAACTAACTCCACACACACGTCCACCTACACACAAACAAGAATAGGAAAATCATTAGGGTTGTATAGGGACCTACCTTAGTCAGATCCCCACTTTGGTGTTTCCACCTCTATTGATAGACATAAAGCAACATAGTGGAATATGTGATAAATAAAGTAGAAAGAAAGATTGTTGAACACTACAAAACAATACTATGCTACTCTATCAAATTACAAAGGAGAGTAGTGAAGTGTTAACACTTCCACCAAAAGGCTCACTAGGCAATGAATGGAGAATGCAAGGTATGAACTTGGAAAAGTCACCACAACCACAACAGTGATGAAGGGAGGTCTCACAAGACTCCAATCCCACAACTTCTATCATTGCCTCACACTTGCAATGTTGAATTGATGGAGTGTCAATGTTGCTGCAATGTACATAATGAAGTGCTAGAGTGCTAGAATGTGAAGAAGCTGAATGAATTTCTAAGAGAATGTAAAAAGGGATGGAATGAATGAATGAAGAATTTTTTTAAAGGTGGTATGAGAAGGAATAAGCCATTTTTAGGTCAATTGGTCAAAGAGGGACATTACAATTTGATCCTAATTAGGTGTGTAATGCCTCCACCAACTTCAGACATGGAAATCCATTAGGGATGGTAGCACGCCGCACTACACTTGTGTCCTTGAAAATATTCTCTCACCGGCACACAGGCCAAATTCCAAGTGGATGGAAGGTAGGTGGGTGATGTAGAATTTTTCCTTCGGATTTTATTTTCTAAGGTGAGGGTATGTGAAAGGATAATTTTGTTAAGGGGTGAAAATTTGCTCCTATACACATATGTATACATATACATACATACATACATATATACATATCCATACATGCATACACATATGTACATACATACATACACACATACACATATGTATACATACATGTACACATGCATAAATACATACATATACATATGTATACATACATGGACATGCATATATACATATATTTACATATGTATGTACATATACATATGTACACATATACACACATGTAAGATTAAGTTAGGGTTATTTATTTAGAGTTAGGTTAGGTAAGGGTTACAATTTAATTAGGGTTTGATTAAGGTTCAACAATGGTTAGCGATCAATCAAGGTCAAGTAAGATTGAAATAAGGTTAGAGTTAATTTTAGGGTTAAGGCTAAAGTTCAAATAGGGTTAGATGAATGGAAAAGGGATGGATTTTATTTTACCATTTGTGCACTCATTGAATATGAAAATTTTCTACATAATATAGGTAGGAAGAAATTGCTACTATTGTAGTCTTTTTTTCTCTCTTTTGAGGGTTTGTAGGATAAACATATTGTGTTGTTAATTATTCTCTCTTCATCTTTTAAGGGTTATTTAATTTCTAATCAAGTAGCATAGAAGAATTTCTTATTTCATAAATTTTACAAGCTTAGATTTGAGAAATTAAGAATCAAACACTGTTGTACTTGTAGCAACATTGCTACATTAGTGCAATGACTATATATGCATATTGTTTGAATCTAAAATCAACTCTAGAAGTTGTTATTCATTATCTAGCTGAGTACCTAGATCATCTAGATTTGAACATACATAAATGAGTTGATTAATCAAATATACATTGTTTGTTTTTAGCAGCTAGTATAACAATTTTTATGTTTTACTTTGGGATTCTTCAAGAATCCCTTAATTCTTACTTTTTAATGGTATATTTTGCAAATACATACCTCAAAAATCACCTTAGCAAATGATATTAATCTAGAAGAATTTGTAAAGACTAAGGATGTGAAAATTCTTACCTACTAATGGTATATTTTGTAGACACATACCTCAAGAATGACCTTAGTAGATGATGTTAATCTAGAAGAATTCGTAATGACTAAGGATGAGTTTTCTGGAGCAGATATAAAATAGAAATTCCAACTCATATTGAAATGTTAGCAAATTTAGTGATTGTCTCCTATGACCTAAATTTAATTAAGGGGTTTGAATTTTTCTGCTTGAAATGAAGCAAATAATGTTAATCTAGAAAAAATTGTAATGACTAACAATGAGTTTTCTAGAGTAGATATAAAACAAAAGAGCCAAATGATATAGAAATGTTAGCATTTACAGATTTTCACATATGAATTTAATTTAATGAGGGGTTTGAAGTTTTCTACTTGCATTGGTTGGGAAAATGTGTTAATTTTCATCTTCTTGTAAAATCTCAAGGTTGAATAAAATACATAAATTATTATATTTGTATGTTCCATCTCTAGCTTGGCTCTAATGTTAGACTATACTTTTCCAAAAAATAAGATACTTAGATTCAATGTTGTGAGAAATTCTCTTAAATGCCAGCAAAGACATGTTTTGTATCAGTGTTTCAGCATGCACATGAATATGTAAGATATCCATGAAGGAATCAAGAAGATAGTAAACCTTCACAAAACATAAAAGAGATAGTGACATGAGAAGGGGATTCCTCACTCTTTTGAAGTTTTCTCCTAGTTTGGGTTCTCTAGGTCATAGGCCATGTTTACTCCATTTTGTGCATGTTCTATCTTTTATTTTTACCAATATACTCTTCTCTAATTTATATTTACACAAAACAATAATGAAAGTAAAACACAAGGATTGTTTTTCTTTACTTTTGCATAGAAATCAGCAATATAGTCAGTCAAATCAAGATTAGAGTAAATAATATTCCTATTGGTGAATTAAGTAGTGGAACATCCACAATAACAATGTCAGTTGCTCATAAGATCAAGAAGCTTTCTAATGAAAAGGAGAAATTTAGTAGTTATAGGTCTTGGGTCTTAAGGGTAAACTCTGTTATAATAATGGTGGATTCATTGATTCATTTGAAACTAGTAGAGGTCAAGGATGGGTTGATTTCATCAACTTCAAGAGATTTTGACATCAAATTTGTTAGTATGTGATAGCCTATCATTAGGTCCTAACACTTTAGTTGATAAACACATTAATATATCGACCAAGTAGTGTCCAAAGGATATATGCACTAGAACACATCTCAACTATATCTCTTAGGTTTCCTAAACACCAAACAACTAAATAAAACTCTAAACTAAAAAGCCTCTAAACTTAGAAAGCAGGAGGGGGCGGGGGCCCTAGCTCGGTTGGTTAAATATTTCCTATTGCAGGAGGTTGGTCATGAGGTCTAGTTTCCCCCACCCTCGTGGTACCAGAGGGTGTGTCATGTTAGCACCACTAGTCACATTAAAAATTTTACCAGACACACCATAGTTTATAGGGAGTTGGGCTACCCGATTCCTACAGTCTAAAAAAAACATAGAAAGCAGGATATCATCTATCTAGAAAACTTGAAATAACTAAACTAGAAAGCAGAAAACTATTAATCTGAAAAACATAACCACTAGGCTAGAAAGCATGGAAATGATTAAACTAATGAATGTACATAGATTGCTAAGGAAGTAAAAATTGTAAAGAAACTAGGAAACATTGATCTAATTTAAAAGATAACAATCTAAACATCTAGTAGAAAATGATTTAACAATATGAAACAATTGAAGGAAGGTGCTCCAGAACTTCAAATGCTAAATTCAAAGAATATGAACCTAGCTACAACCTACAAGATTGATCTTGATAGAATAACACACATGAAAATAATTTTCAATTTCAAATATTATCTACTAAAATAAAGTACGGGATTAGAAGTAAAATACTTATCTATCTAATCTATAACCCTCAAGTGGCCAAGTCTTGGGTGCGTCTATGCCTATCTCATATCACATGCACTAGTAACTACAAATTAATTCATTCAAAGAACTCTATTCACATTATTCATTAATTCCAAAAGTGGTGGGAAAAACTCATTTTATTCATATGAAAGTATAACTTAGAAAACATAGTGGCAACATAATGACATTCTTTTGTATTCATTGTTTTCAACAGTTACATATTTATATGAAAGAGGCTTGTTGGTATGTGGCGACTGATCATGCTATACTGTATAGCCCATGGTATACTGTATAGCCAATGAAAAAGGAAAAATCTGATTTTGTAGAACCCTAAAATCTGGAAGCTTCTAAGCTTGGTAAAAAGGGGGTTCGGATGGGTATTTTTAGTATGATGAAAAACGTGATTATTCACAAGATTGTAACAGGGTTTTTTACTGGATAATAAAAGTATTGGATGGCTGCGGTTTGGTGGATGTAGCCCAGATTGGGTGAACCATGTTAAATTTCTGTGTTATGATTTATTCTGTGCATGATTTAGTTTCTCTATTTTTGTTTATTAAATCTGCATTTAATTGTTAGATCTGCCATCTCTAACCCTAACAAGGCTAACAAAATCTTACCTTTTAGTTAATAAATTCTTCAACTAATTTTCAAGAACTAATGGAATTTAAATCCCATGACATGAAATATTAAAGAGGCTCGACATGAGCCATAAAGTCTTTAGAATTGAAAATAACATAAACTATGAAAACTCGTTCCATAATGTATGCTCCTGAATATTTGGTGCCCATTCACTTGTCTTCAATGGTGTTGAAACCTGTGTTAAACCCTTTTTTGACTGGAATGGTAATCGATGGTGGAAGTTGACCTGTGGAATACTCAAAAATCCCTAATGAAAAGTGACCCTTTGTACCAATCTTGCAAAGCTAGAATTACTTTGGTCTGTATTGGTATATACTGAAGGGGGTGGTGAAAGGACTATAGCAGGTCTATACCTCATACCAATCCAATTAACCTTTTGTTCTTCAAGGATTTTGGCCAAGGCTACTACCCTTCTGTAGGACCATTTAATATTAAGAGGTGAGATTATCTCTCTTTTCTTGAGATACATAGGAAGAGGGGTATACAGTTCTTCACATGCATGCCAATATTTCCCTATCAATTTTGGTACTTGATCATAAAAGTGATCATACCACATTCGGAGGTTATTATTGTAATTACCTTGTACCTCTTCTCTAAGTCAAATGTTGAGAAATTGTGTCTTGAAAAAGAAGGGATTCCTATGGGGGTATCTCATTTGCATCCCAATAGTTTTCTTTGTAGGTGCATACTCCCTTGACCGATCTTTCCAATGAAGTTGATTACGCATTGTGGACAAGAATTATCTCAATTGGACTTCTCCCACAAAGAAATTTTTATATTCTTCCAGGAGAAAATTATGGAAAAATAATTCACATAATAAATCTTGTTGTCTAGAAATTGACTCAACAACTATCCTCACAAATTCTTTATCATCAAGGTCATGTGGGTGATTATGGTGAATTCTCTATAACTTCCATCTTAGGATTTGTTCATTAAGGAACATAGAGTACAACCTAGATGGTCTTCTACAAGCTAATAATAATTCATCAATTTCAGAAGCATCCTATTTACCTCTATATGCTTTGTGAAATGATTCTTTTAACAATACTAACTCCTTTTCTAGCCTATTATTTTCAAATTCCACATCCCTTAGAAGATAGCATCGCTCTATCCATTTCATTAATATTGGAGGGATGCGTACCTAGAACCATTCTAAAATAATGGGTTTAGTTTGTGTCTCCTTTGATTCCATTATTGGTTTAGTGTCACTCTCTTTGAAATCCTACTCTAGTTCCACAATGTGACTCATAGAAGCATTCAATTTAATTTCCTTCCTATTTCTTTCTTCTTCAAAAGCATTAAATAATTGCAGAAAATTGTTTTTCAAACCTTGAATATGTTTATCTTTTTTAGACAAATAAACCATGTGTTGCTTGTCTTGTTGATTCCATTGCTGGATTTGGTACTACAACTGCTCAATGAGTCTATCTTTTTTCTCCAATTACATTGTTATTTTTTCAATCTCTTGATCTCTTTTATCTACAATTGCAGCATGTTCCTCACTTTCTTCTTTTTGTTGCGTGATCTATTCTTCATCACTTTGTAGCTTGGTTTTTAGTTCAACAATTTGTGTTTTTAATTTTTCTAATTCTTCCTCTCTCTGACCAGATTCTATATCCCTTTTGTCCATAGAGAAGGATGGATTGGGTGTTTCCATGTCAGTATGAGGTTCATTTTCCTTAATCTCACATATACTTTCAATTCTGTTAAGAAAAGGAGAAAGTCCTCCCATAGGTTCATCTTCAATCTCCACAAAATGTGGCAACTATACTTTCTCCTCATCCTTTGGTGATGGTGTTTTATTTTCCTCTTCCTTAGGGGGTTGATCAACCTTCTTTTCTATTTCTCTTATTTCCTCACTACCAGGTTGACTTTTAGTTTCCACCACCCTTGTTTTAGTCTTGGAATTTTTCTTTTTGGAAGTATGTCCTATGTCATGGGGTCTAATTTCATTGGATCTTGCAAACAACCTCTTACTTCTCCATAGAGGAGGGATTGTTTGAAAAGTAACCTTATTTTTCTTCTTCATCCTACAAGGAGGTTCTTCTCCCTCTCCAAAGTGAACAATTTCCACATCCCCTAATTGGCCTAGGGTTTCTAACTCATTTGGCAAGGTTTCTGGCGCATTGCCACTAGGATCCATTGAGGTATGTTAGGATTTAGGAGCACCCAAGGCCTTATCAGAGGATTCTTCTAAAGATTGTTCTTTTTTCTTAGAGGACTTTCCCTCCTCAAGTTGTCTTTCAAGCTCTACTTTTTCAAATTTTTGCAGAAACTTTTTCCAATTCTTTTATGGCTTTTTGCAAAAATGATATTTGTATATCAACTATATAAGTCCATGATGTTTGAGGGGCCTTGTCCCAACTTTATATTTTTCCATCATAGAGATGACTGAATGACACAAAAAGGATGGTAAATTAACCCTAAGAGAAGTGTCCTCAATGCCATGGCGCAAATGAATTAGCAAACAAAAAGGGGGTCCCACTACCATAGTTATTTGTCCTTCACAGGTGAAATATTTGACTATCCAGGCTACTGAAATCCTCTCGGGTTCTAGAATAGAAATTATATGGAAACCTTTGTTTTTTCCTCTAGTACTTATGGTAATTATGGGTTGAAGCTCCCCTTCCCTATGAAATAACTCTACTAGTCTTTGATAGGTAACATTGGCATTTTCATTCAAATCAATTCCTCTATTTTCAATACCAAAAAGATGGGCAATGGTTTTCATACTCACCCAGAATCACTTGCCATGCACCATGGTCTATCCATCTACAAAATTCTTGAAAATTTCTTTTACTGACTACTTTTTGTATCCCCTAATTTTTTTCATGAATTCTAGCCACCCAACATTTTGAAATAGAGCCACAATATTGCTCAATTCCAACAATTGAGTTGTTGAAGTTGGTTCAGACTTTTTCTTGCCTCCTCCCATTTTTTCTTTCTTTCTTTGCCACTCTACAAAATTCTATGGAACTCTATAATACTTTCCTTACTTAATTACAGATGAAAAAGGGACTCAATTTCCATATACCCAAAGGAAGAGGAATTAATCACCTTTCTTCTCACCTTACTAAGTAATTATGATAATTTTTCATGGGAAATTATGTATCCATTGTCATAATTCTAGTAATCATGTGATGGCACAAGTTTTAAAATTGCAAGAGGGAACAAATCATGCCAATTAATTAGTCTTTATTCAAAATAATTACTAACTTTAAATAAATAAATTTGTATGCACCTTACCTCTTGTCACTAGATCGAACATCACTTACCTATGCTAATGTAATTGGATAGTTACATGATTTGGTGAGGGTGGTGACGGATAATAATGACATGGATGGGATGGCCGAAATGGTGGTGAAAATTATTATGAAAAAAGGGATGTCATAATAATTTCATTTATTATGGGGAAGATTCAATATGATATGGTGGAAGGACTATTAGGGAGAAAATCTTGAGGTGGGAAAAAATCAAATGTTGGGCATGCACAGAACTTAGGAGAAATAAAAAATACTAAAAAAGGAATAAGCTTACAAAAATCTATGGCATTGTCAAAAAATAAAGTCGGAGTGGAAGAAGAGAAAGTTTTGGAGCATCATGGAGAGACATCATCAGAACACAACAACAAGATTGAATATTTTGGGGCATCATCGAAGATGTAGCTGGAGCAATGACCAAAATTTTTGGAGCATCATCAAAAGATGAAGTTGAAGTAGCAACCAAAAATTTCTTGAGCATCGTCGAAAGATGCAGCCGGAGCAGCAACCAAAAATTTCTAGAGCAACTGAACAAATTCTAGAGCATCATTGAAAGATGACATCAGAAGGAGGAAACAGTAGAATTTCAGAGCATCACTGAAAGATGTCACCAGAAGGAAGAAGGATGTGACATTTTGGCCTTTGGCTTCCCAAAGCATCATTGAGTGATGCATCAAAATGTAGGATCAGAGCGAGGAGTGGAACAAGTTAGTCGTATAGGTTCTGGAGCATAGTAGCAACAAGTTTCAGAGCATTGCAACAACTGAGCCAACAAGTTATGTAGCATTGTAGCAGGTTGTGCTAGAATTTTTGTTTACCAAAGAAATGAAATCCTACAAAATATAGACAAAATTTAGCCAAACCCAAATGATGAAGCTAATGAAGAAATTAAAAAATCATTCTAAAAATGAAATAAATTGACACTTTTTTTTTGTAGCTTATTATAGAAAAAACTATATTGCCTCTGCTATAGTAGAGTCAATGTATTGGATTTCTCCCTGCATTTCTACCATTTTTGTAAATTATTATTTATTAATAGGCTTATGGTAGACACATAATTGGTGTCAATTGACTAGGACAGTTCATCTATCACCATCAATTGGTTTCAGCTGGACCAAACCATTGGAAAATACCTCAAAAATTTCATATGGTTTGAACCAATGTTTTCTATGTTTCTCCTAATGATCCTTGTACCTAGAATCTAACAATAATTCCAAATCCCCATTATGGAATTCTTTCTCCTTGATATATGTTTATCATGCCAAACCTTGTGTTTTTGTTGGACAATTTCAATTTGATGGATGGTGTCCAAACAAAGTTCGTCCAGTTCGTTAAGCTGTAAAACTCTTTCAAATTGGGCTCGTTTAAGATTTATACCCAACTCCATGGATTTTCTAAGGGTTTGGAGTTCAAATTCAATGAGAAAGAGGGGTTTCTTCCCATAAACTAACTCATATGGACTATAGCTAGTATTTGATTTCCAGGTGGTGTTGTAAGCCCAAATAGCTTTAGGTACTTTTGTAGCCTAGTCTTTTATTGTCAATGAAACCTTTTTTTAAAATGTTTTCCAATTCCCTATTAGTGACTTCAACCTGTCTTTTTTCCCGAGGGTGGTAGGGTGAGAACTTATTTTGACTCACTTGGAAATGATCTGTGAAGGCTAACAAAAATTTAGACATAAACTAGGGGCCTTGACCTATGACAATTGTCATAGGGGCTCCAAATCTAAGGAAAATTTTGTTGTAAAGGAAATCAGCTACTTGTTCCTCCCTACCAACACACAGGGCTTACACTTCCACCCACTTAGTCAGGTAGTCGGTGCAAACCAAAATGTACTTTTTTCCTTATGAAGGAGGGTCTATAGAGCTAATAAAATTCAATTCCCATTTTTCAAATGGTTTAAGGACTACCTGAGACTACAGGGGAATTTCATTAGATGCAGTTGGTCTCCCTACCCTTTGACATTCATCAAATCTGTGAACATATTTCTTCATGTCCTTATCCATAGAAGGCCAATAGTATCCTACTCCCAAAATATTGTGAGTTGTTCTTTTAGCAGAATAATTCCCTCTAGAAGGATCATCATGACAGGCTCTAAGGATACTATAGGTCTCATCTACCCTAACACAATGATGTAGAACCATATCAGGTCCACATCGAAATAGGATCCCATTAATCCATTTGAAAGATGCACTTTCTCTAACAAGGTGTTTCTTTTGTTTTGATGAAAAAGGAGGTGATACCTCTGGAGTGGCCAAGTAGTTTACAATGTCAGAAAACCAAGGGGTTTTAGTAGAGATGTCAAAAAAAAATTCATTTGGAAACTCATCATGTATCGAAGCATAATCACCATTATGTTTAATCCTGGATAAGAAATATGCAACTACATTGGAATTCCTTTGTTTGTCAATGATCGTCACATTGAATTCCTAAGAAGAAGGAACCATCTAATTGTCCTTACATTGACTATAAGATTATTCATGAGGTACTTGATGGCTAAGTGATCTATGTGCACTGTGACTTTGTATCCCATGATATAATGTCAAAATTTCTTGATTGCATGAACTATAGCCAAAAATTATTTCTTCATTGTGGTATAATTCTTTTCTATTGGCTTCAAATTCTTACTGATGAAATGTATGGCATATTTTCCCCCATTCTCATCTTCTTGTCCTAGAATTGCTCCAATGGCATCATCAGATGCTTGGCATAAATATGGAATGGAAGGTTCCAATTAGTTCCTCAAAGGACATGAGAAAAGATGAGTTTCTCCTTGATGATTTCAAATTATGACTGACACTCAAGCATCCAGGTGAACTCTACATTCTTCTGAAGGAGGGAAAACATAGGGGCTACGGTTTTGCTGAAATTTTCTATGAATCTTTGATAGTATCTAGCATGCCCTAAGAAAATTTTGACATCGGTCTAGATTTTTTGGGATTTTGAGTTGTTGTATTACTTTGATTTTCTTAGGATCAACCTTAATCCCTTCAACTGAAACATGATGTCCCAGCACTATTCCTTGTTCCACCATTATCAAAAATTTCTTGTGGCTTAGGGACAAATGATGATCCTCACATTGCTTTACCACCTTATCTATATTTTTGAGGGCCTCATCAAAGGTTGAACCATTTACACTAAAGTCATCCATACAAACTTCCACACACTCATTTACCAACTCAACAAATATAGTCAGGATAACCCTTTGGAAGGTTACAGGAGCATTGTATAGCCCAAAGGGAAGAACCTGGTATGCAAATGTCCCCCCAAGGGAAAGTAAAGGTCATTTTATCCTAGTCTTCTATTACTACCTGTTCTAGTTGTATCCACTAAATCTGTCCAAAAATAAAAAATATTTCCTCCCAGCCAAGTTATCTAGCACTAGGTCTATGAATGGTAGAGGGAAATAATCTCTGCATGTTTCTTTGCTAAGTTCCCTATAGTCTACACACTCTCCACTTCCCATTCTTCTTCAAAACCAAAACCAAAGGTGACACCCATTTTCTATCAGAAATCGAGTAGATAAACCCTACTTGTAGGAGTTTCTCAATTTCAATTTTAACAATGTCTTTCAGAGAATGATTGAGTCTCTATTGTGGTTGGTGAATAGGTCGAACATCCTTACTATAGATATGATGATTACACACTCTAGGGTGTATTCCTCTCATGTATGTATAGTCCCAAGAAAAAACTTTAGATCTATTCATCATTATGTCAAAAAATTTGTGTTCTTCTAGCTCAATCAACCAACTATTAATGTTCAAAGTTTTTCCTAGTGGCAACATAATGGTTTTAACTCCCACATGGTTGGATGTGATAGTATACATGGGCCTTATTAGGGAATTAAGAGGAAAATGATGAGGTATGGTTTTATGAATTCTAGGAACATTTGCAAAGAAATGGTGAGCTTTTGGAACTAAGTTTGTCAAACGACAAGGCAATCCCATGAAACTGACATCATCAAATTCTATGTGATCTATGTTGATTGGGTGTCCTATGATTTCTTCTACATCTACCATCTCCTCACCATTTAAATCCATAGTAAGACTCTCCACATTGTTTTCCAATTCATCCTCTAATTCTTCACCATGTTGTTTGATGACTACCATAGTCAGTGAAGCCAAATTTCCCTCTTTGTTGGGACTTTCTAGTTCATCTACCCATACTTTATTGTGTTTTATAGGCTTGGAAGGAGGAAACAAAAGAACATATTTTATATTAGATCCATGTGAAATGGTCATTCCTCCCTCTTTATAGTCAATTTTGGCTACAACAGTAGCCAATGATGGTCATCCAAGAATTATTGGATAACTATCTTTAGGTGTAAGGGACTCAATTATCTAAAAATCTACTAGATATTCCCATCCATCCACCTTAACAAGAAAATTTTCAATGATTCCCTTGGGAATAGCTATGGATTGATTTTCCATCTGCAAGACTATAGTTGTTGGGCATAAATCAATAAGTCCCAGCTTTTCCATCACATCAACAATCATTACGTTAATGGCTGCTCCAATGTCCACCAAAGAATTAGGTATTGCTAACTCATTAATTGTTATTGTTATAAGTGGGATAACTAGATTGTCATATTTCAGAGTAGTGGTCATCCCAACCAACAAGTCATCTAGATACTCATTTATGTGGATAGTATTTATTTGTTTTGGTTTTCTCCCTAGAGTTTTGATACACAACTATTTAATCAATTGGTTTAACTCAGGAATCTCCTTAATTGCCTAGAGCAAAGGGACTTCAATCTGCAACTATTTAATTTCTTGTATCAATGCAGTTTCAATGGGTGTGGTTATTTTTAGAGTATCTTTCACAGTAATTGGTTTCATATGCTCCAAAAAAGGTGCCTTGATTTTGTCCTTAGGAGTGGAATCCTTTGGAAGTTTAGTTGGAGACTGACCCCCTTCCTCTTGAGGTATGTCAAAAGATCCAACTAAAGATGGCAGGTCAGGCTTGTGTTGAGTGGCTTCTAGGGTTTGTTCTATGGATGTGGGCATTATTATGGTTTTCTTAGCAGACTTATTAACAGGTTCATCTAGGATTTCTTCAATAGTCAATTGTGAAAGTATTTTTCTAGACCTCAATTGCAAGTTTCCATAGTAAATAGTGTTAAGTCCAATGATATTGTCTTGTTTGCTAGAATACATATGAGTATTTGGGCGATTGTTCTTTAGGTTTTGAATGGGTTGTGCTAGAAGTGGTCGTTGGTTAACTTGTTCACTTTTTTGAGTATTCTAGGGAGTTGGTAGGAGATTCTATTGTTGAGTAGGCATCCTTCTGGGGCCAATATAAAACTAATGTTGAGGTTGATTCCAATGAGGAATGGGATTTTGAGGATACCACTGTTGTTGAGGCTAGTTACGCCACTGAGGGTTACGCCAAGATTGATTTTACCATTTAGGTGGTCCCCAAGGATAAGTTCCCCAATTAGGTGGTACTAGAGGTGGTGCCTGAGGCTAGGGTACTACCCATTGATTATTGTTCCAATTTGCTTGAGGTCTCTAGTTGGGGTTTGAATTCTAGCCATAGGAAAAATTTCCTCCAGTTCTTTGATTTACAATGTTTACTTCTTCCTCATCTAGGGTTGTTCTTTTCTTGGAATTCTTGATGGAATTCAAAAGCTCGTACTAATCGGCGGGGTTATTTTTGTCACATACTTGACAAGCGTCAATTTTGTAACCTTTTTCCAAAGGGCATTGCCTTAGCAAATGTTTATTTTGACACCTGGGGTAGTAAATGGAAAAAGTATTAGGATTTCATGTTTTAGCCTATATACCATCTAACATGGTGTTTAACTGAACAAGAATTTTATTCTTGAAGTTGGATAGCTCTTCGTATAGTTTTCCAATTTCATTCAAACCTTTAAAGAGGGCGTAATTTCATATACCTCCTTGAGTATGAGAGAAATTATGATATAATTCTGTAATATCATCCAACCCCAATTGGGACACATCTCCTTTTCCCATTAAATCCAACCTCCTTCGAGCTTCGTCATCGAGACCTTTGAGGAATAGGTTTTTTATAATATCAAGACTTATAACTTCTCCACCACAATGTTTATTTAAGAAGATAAACCTATCTAGGTAATCCTCTAAACTTTGATCCTCATTTTGCATTATTTTGAATAGTTATTCTATCCTATCATTGACCCTATAGTAACTTTGGTATTTCTCCAAAAAGGAAAAATCCATTTGTTGGCAACTCAAGGGAAGACAACTAAGAGGGGGGGTGAATCAGTTGTCACTGAATTTCAAACTTATTCAACTTAATAACCTTATTCTCAAACCTAAACATTAATCATAAAAGAATAAATGAAAAAAACATTAGAATCACACATAACACCAAGATTTTAATGTGGAAACCCTATTAGGGGAAAAGCCACAATGGAGGTCAGTCAACAAGATTATACCCTATTAAAAGTATAAGGAATTATGAATGGGGAATGCACATGCATTCAGGAAAAATTCCTAGAGCTCACTGCTCAAATACAAAATAGGCTTACTGCCCAAAGGAAGACACATTTTCTTATATAGATGTTCTAATTAAATACATCAAACTTTGAACTAAGAAAAGTAGCATCTGCTAATGCCTGGTTACAATTCTGGTTAAGAACATTAATACTTCTTCACTCTTCTTCCTTTCCTTCAAATGATAAAACAATCATTCTTATATATCTGCAACAAGAAACAACATCGCTATAAGTCGACTCCAAAGAAATAATAAAATGAATATAAACAGTCATCCCAAATCAATAAAGATTATTCATATGAATCAACCAAGGCTGGCCACAATATAGTGAAGACTGAAAATAACATCCTCAAAAATGAACCACTTCAATTAATTACTCCTCAATGATCCACAACATGCTTCAACACCTTGTCATCCAAGAACATGAAAAACATTAACATGGAAGAGAAAATCTCAGATCACAAGCACAATGATCAATGCAGACATGTAACACTAATAGAGAATGAACTAGAAACATCCACAAGCATCATGAAACATTAGAGAAGCCTCTATTGAAACTAAACTTACTTAAATCACATGATCTTCATTTAGGAACACAAACTGAAGTAAC
Organism: Sequoia sempervirens; assembly: GCA_007258455.2. Classification (NCBI taxonomy): domain Eukaryota; kingdom Viridiplantae; phylum Streptophyta; class Pinopsida; order Cupressales; family Cupressaceae; genus Sequoia; species Sequoia sempervirens. The sequence continues at coordinate 22,104,402 of VDFB02379711.1, read as the reverse complement.
AAAAAAATTGTTAGAATACAGATCTTCATAACTCGATCAAATCTTCACGCAAATCTCTAAAACTTCATGTGGATAAACTAGATATACTCAACAAGAAACCCTTCAGTCCATAAACTCTAAACATCAATGTATTGATTACACTAATAGAAAGAACTTCACTTCACCATTAACAACCTATAGCACTTGTTATTAAGATTTTCTCAATATCCTCAACATATACAACTTCTAATGCAACAATGATAATAGTGTTGACATCAATGACAACCATATATCAACAACACAACACAAGATCCAACACCATTTCATCCCAGGAGGTTGTCGACTGAGAAGCTAATCCCATAAACCAGTGCATGGTTGATTATTTCATAGTGGAAGGGAAAAGATTGAGGTTATTATTATCATTCTTGTAGTCATATGTCTGACACAAGAATTTAAACTCAAATAGAAACTGATCAGGGTCCTCTATAGAAAAACCTCAAAAGGTTGGCAAGAAGGCTGATGAGATATTTTTCATTATTGTATTAGCATCTGCGTCATTAGCAATAGGATAAGTGAATGTGCATCATGGTGGAGGGCTATTATAGTTTTTGGTGATTTTTCTACGGTCATCCATGATGTTGAAGAGAATGTGATCCTCTTCCAAAGTTTTCTCAGTTGGGTGAGGTTCTGGAGTTTGTAAAGGAATACGCTCCTCAACAACTGTGTTCTCTTTCTGGGGTATGTGGGAAGGTCTCAAGTTGACCCTGTTCAATCAATTCCTCAGTAAGTTCTTGATCTAAGTTTCCTTCCTCCCTACTTGTTGTTGGTATGTCAATTGGGGGGGATTGGTATGAATCTTCTGTGGGGGCCTTGTTTCCTAACCATGCAGAAAAGAAGCCAAAGGAATATTTCTATTCCTAAAAGAGGTATTCAAGGTGTCTCCTACTAACACTTTAGTTGATAAACACATTAATATATCGACCGAGTAGTGTCCAAAGGCTATATTCAACAGAAGACATCTCAACTATCTCTCTCTTAGTTTTCCTAAATATCAAACAACTATATAAAACTCTAAACTAAAACCCCTCTAAACTTAGAAAGCAAGAAATCATCTATCTAGAAAACTTGAAATAACTAAACTAGAAAGTAGAAAACTATGAATCAGAAAAGCATAACCACTAATCTAGAAAGCATCGAAATAATTAAACTAATGAATGCATAGATTTCTAAAGAAGTAAAACTTGTAAAGAAATGAGGAAACATTGATCTAATTTAAAAGATAACAATCTTAACAACTAGCAAAAAATGATTTAAAAATCTGAAACAATTGAAGGAAGGTGCTATGGAACTTCAGACACTAAATTCAAAGACTACGGACTTAGCTATGACCTGTACGATTGATCTTGATAGAATTACACACATGAAAATAAATTCCAATTTCAATTATTATCTACTAAAATAAAGTATAGGATTATAAGTAAAATACTTATCTATCTAATCTATAACCCTCGAGTGGCCAGCTCTCAAGTGCTTCTATGCCTATCTCTGATCACATGCACTGGTAACTCCAAATTACTTCATTCAAAGAACTCCATTAACATTATTCAGTAATTCCAAAACTAGCAGGAAAAACTCATTTTATTCATATGAAATTATAACTTAGAAAACATAGTGGCAGCATAATGATATTCTTTTGTATTCATCATTTTCAATAGTTACATATTTATATGAAAGCGCCTAATAAAATCCTATTTTTTAGTTAATAAATTCTTCAACTGATTGTAAAACTAATGGACACTAAATCCCATGACATAAAATATTAATGAGGCTCGACACAAACCATAAAGTCTTTAGAAATTAAAATAACAGAAACTGTTAGAATCCAAGATCACCTGCATGCAAGATGGATACCTGCCACATGCAAAAGATATGAAGAACCGAAAAAGTTGTTCTCTAAAAACCTCTCAGTAAAAATGAATTAAGAGAATCAATTATTACAAAGTGATCAATCCTTATGAAGGAGATCATTAAACCCTAAAAGGGAAACCCTAAATGAAACCCTAGTGTGCACACTTAATAATTAATAATTAATTATTAATGTGCCTAAGTTTAGCTTAAGTAATAAAGAGGAATAAGTGACTTAATTAATTAATCAATGTATTTAATTAATTAAGCATAATAACTTATTACTCTAACACCCCCCCTTAAGATGAACTTAGGAAGAAGCTAAAACACTAGAATAAGATGCATGAAAGAAAAGATGGGTCCCAGCAACGAGGCCTGATCAGGTACCCATTTACAATGCAAGAATGGAGTAGAGAAGGAAAAACCCAGTGGGACAAAACCCCCTACAATGAGATAACATGCTGTAAAGAAGCACTGGAAGAACTCTGTAGAGTAACACTGGAACCGCAATCTGAAAAGCAAGGAAAGATATCTCCGTCTACAACTAAAACCAAACTGGAATCAAAATAATGTGACAGCAGACCCGATGCCACGGAACACTTGAAAACTCCAAACGGGAACAACCCTGGAATCTATGAAGCAGCAAGAAATTATTGAATGATGTATTACTGAAAACAAAGTGCAAAGATGCAAGATGCACTCTCCCAACTGCCAAAATATCCAAGTAATCGCCAAACAACCCATCGGGTCAAATCTGGACTAACTGATAAACCTGGGATAGACACAGAAAAAGTGCATGGACAACAACATAGAGCTCCTCAATAACTTTCCAACGCCGCAAACGAGGAAAAAATCAGAGATCGTGGCAAAAATTTATGAGCTTGGAAGTCCAAAAAAAACATCTGACTTCAAACAGCAATAAATTCAGTAAAACAAAAAAATACTATAAAATAAACTGAACCACATGAAATTCCTCGGAACCAGCTTTCCGGTGATATCTCGTTTTCCCGATTTCGATACCGTATGCCCAAGTTATGGCCAAAAGAAAAAAACTGCTCTTTTAGGAAAAACTAGGGTTAGGAGGGCAAAGAGGGGCCGGCCATACGGATGACGTCATCATGACGTCATGCTGATGTCAGCAGAACACGAGCATAAATTTGACGGTCTGGGGGCCGTCGGCGAAAAAAATCTCCCCCTTGCAAAAAAAATTTTGGCCCTTGGTCATGCATATGACCGCGGGCTGGTGCTGGAAGGGGCCAGATCTGGCCGGGGGCTTGTGCGGAAGACTCTAGTTCCCATATGACCACTGGCAGAGCTGAAAGGGCCCGGCGGGGCTGACCTCAGCAGAGGTTTCGTTGTGCTGACCAGTGGCTGGCAGAGCACGGTGGTGGCGCTGGCGGGAGAAGCGGGCGGCGGTGGTGAATGGGTGGTCGCCCGGTGGCCGCCGGGCGGCGGACCCCTTTTCTACTGTAGGCACCGGCCCGAATCCTGAAAAAACCTATTTTTTGAATTTTTTTCATTTTTCGAGCCTCGATTTGTGTGCTGGGGAGGCCGTACGGCCCCCCGGACAAAAAAAATTTGCCTTCTCGACCAACTTGCACCAAAATAGACAAATTTTATATGAAAATGGGGGTTTTTGGGCGTTGCAGACTCAATGGCGAGGTCCGTTTTGTCCCAAAATGCCCAGAAAATTAGGCTACCCCTAGATTCAATCAAAAAATTGCATGTGGAAACCCTTGCACTTGAAACTCACTGAAAGGCCATATCTTCAGATCACAAACAAGCAGCTGCAGGTCTAGAGCTCTGATACCATGTTAGAATCCAAGATCACCTGCATGCAAGATGGATACCTGTCACATGCAAAAGATATGAAGAACCAAAATTTTGCTCTGTAAACCTCACAATAAAAATGCATTAAGAGAATCAATTATTACAAAGTGATCAATCCTTATGAAGGAGACCACGAAACCCTAAAAAGGAAACCCTAAATGAAACCCTAGTGTGCACACTTAATAATTAATAATTAATTATTAATGTGCCTAAGTTTAGCTTAAGTAATAAAGAGGAATAAGTGACTTAATTAATTAATCAATGTGATGTAATTAATTAAGCATAATAACTTATTACTCTAACAGAAACTATGAGAACTCGGTCCATAATGTATGCTCCTGAAATTCTGGTACCCATTCACTTGTCTTCAACAGTGTTGAAACCTATGCTAAACCCTTTTTTGACTATAATGGTAACTGATGGTGGAAGTTGACCTATGGAATACTCAAGAAATAAACCATTAAGTCAGCAAAAATTAGCATGTTTCGACTAATTTCAAGAAATAAACATTGCACACTTATTCATAAAAAGAGAGCAATTACTTATCCTAAAGATAATTAATTGGTAGGATAATTTTGGATGAAAGGTATATAAGGTTGAGTATTGAGTCCATTATATTGATGAGGTTATTTTTACCTCATCAGTATGTATTTTTCTTCATTTGTATCTTATTTATCTCATTGGAAAGTTTAGTAGGATGTAACATTAATAATAAGATAGTATTAATGTACTTTGTTTTAGTTTTTGCTTGTAGCATCTTCATTTTTTCTCATAAAAAAATGATACTTAATCATAACAATAGTGTTTGTGTTTGGGTTGAAAGGGATAAGCCTCTAAACACATACAATAGGCCTACTACTACTTTTGAAACACCAAGTAGGACAACATCAAGAGGAAATCAAATAAAAGGGCCTCTCCAACATTATTCCCAAAATTAATTGGGACAACTCCAAGGGGTGTGATTTCCTAAATAATCATTTTGACTCATAGCTTGATTATCATAAAATATATGACTAATATGATTTCCATTCAAGAGTTTATATCACCTGAATATGAAAACCACAAAAAAAAAATTCACTATCACTTGGTGGCAAGTGTTTCATTGTAAGAAAATTATTAAAAATATCATTGTCATTTATGGGTTTATAGTTTTCCATTCAATTCTTCAAGAAAATACAAAATAGACACTACATTCATGTACATTGTTGCCAAAATAAAAAAATTTGGACTTCCTTTCAAACTTTAAAACATTTATTTCACATAAAATATAGAAAATCATATTGCCACTATTGTCTACCTATCATACACCACTAACTGTCTCAAAATTTCCATTTGTCTCAAAAAAAATCAAACAAACCTCACACTACCACACATAACCCACCAAAACCACACAAGAAAAATGTCGTGCAAAGATGATGACAAGGGAAATGAAACTTTGTGTGTGATTTCCTTATAGAATCTCAAATCCTAGCTCGATCGATGCACTTTCTCCTGAAATACTTCTGTATGAACAAGTAAAAATGGTTGGGCCCTTTTTTTAAATTTTTTTTTTAACTCGTCATTTTGGTCAGATGGTATTAGGTTGGAGGGGTTTCATCTGAAACACTACTGGCTGAAAACATGCTGCCACATTGGTGCCATGTCACTACCACATGGTTTCAACCAAAATTCACTTGTCCAAATACCTTCCAATCAAAAATTGTTCACTCAGAACTATTTATTTGGCTAAAAGCACAACACACTATTGTGATTTTACTTGCCAAGGCTTTAATATTTTAACCAACCAAGGATATGACATAACTAATGAGCATGAAATTCATAAAATTTCAGAGAAAATTCCTATTGAACAAACCAAAGGGTTAGGATATCAAGATCCTCCTTCTGACATAAGTGTCCTCCTTCCTAAAGAACAACCAATGCCTTGTAAGGATGATAGGATCATCTTAGGTCCTCCTCCTCAACATATACATCTACAAGCCAATGAATCAAGCAAGAAACAAAATATTTATAAGCTCAAGAAACTCAAATTTCAATGACCTATGTCAAAAAATGAAAGAATCTTACACATGCTTCTAAATCAAGGACTTATAAAATTACCAACCATTAGAGAAAATCCAAATCCAAATCTTAAGAACACAAACATGTCTCATTTTCAATATCATAGAATTCTTGGGCATAGTACTGATAAGTGTCACACTTTAAAAAAAATATTTAAGAAGTTTGATATCATAAAAGTAATCCCTTAAAGCATGCATCTTGCTCCTTGCCTTGTAGTGGTTGTAGAATCCAAACATTCTCACTATTACATGTTATAAATTCATTGCAAATCATTATCTTTATCACAAGGAGCTCATTTTCATCACCTATCTCGGCTCATCCTTCTATTTCACTTAGTGGGGGAAAGGGGTTAGATAGCCTTGTCCTCTAGTGTTGGTACTTGTTGTTGTCCCTTTGGCTAGTTGTTTTCCTTCTGTATATACCGATTGAGATTGGGATGCAGATGACATACTATGGGTTGAATCGAATTTTCCTTACTAGTCTTTTTCTTTATTTACTTTTTCATTATTCTTTATGAGATTGCATGTGCATAATGTGATCCGTCATGTTGTTACATTTCATGTATCTCTCTCTCTTTGTGCATTCATCTATATGTATCTATATTCTTATATATATCATAAACATTTTTACCTTTTTCACTTGCATTGTGTTTTCCTTTCTAGGATGATGCAAGGCATCAAGACATTTAGGTCTCTTCCATGTTGACCCAAAAGTATTTTTCTTTCTTTTTGATCTTTTTGTTTCATTCTTCCAGTTCTATGAGTATTTGGGCAATGATGACATTTCTGAGATCTATAACAACATTGTAGCACAGATATACTGGCCCCAAATCCATAGATCCTTTATGTATTTTTGAGGGAAACCCCTCCCTCCTTTACATGGATTAGCTTTATTTCAGAAACATCTGAATTTCCATAGGTATTTCTGAGGAAGCTCTCATGTATTAGAAGTAGACATTGGCTACTTTAAAGATATTGCTCACAACAATGTTGTTAGCAACCACTTTAAAGTGGGGGCATACATTGATGATATCTTTCAACATTTTACATGTTTCATAGTGTGCTTTTCATTTTTCTTGTGATGTATCCTTTCCTTGGTGGTATTATTGGGCTTGATGTCCTCCAAGAGTGTGATATTTCTTAGCGTATGACTTTCCTCTTAATGGTGATGCAACACACTGCATTCCCTAAGTTGTCAATATTTTGACTCTTGATTTGTCCTCTCTTCGAGACATTACACATGATGATCCCTAAGAAGAATACCTTGCACGAATGAATCAATATCCCCTTGAACAAAAAATATATACATAATGTTCATAAGTTTTTGGAATAATAAAGCTTGGTGACCTTGTGAAGCTCAAAACCCTATTTCAAGGCCACCTAGCATAACACACCTTGATTTTCTATGGAGCCTTTCCTTACATTATGGTGCCTTATTAAATTTGTTAGGAGGATATATTTGATATGGTATGGGAGCCTAATATGATTCTCTCATTTTCCACCCCTTTGTTTCATTGCTCATTGTGTCACTTTATTGAAGTTATCAAATGGATAGCTTTGGTATGGTTTTTTTGATGAGAGCCAACACATAGGCATGAATTTCTCATTGTATAATGAGAGATGAAACATAGGCATGACTTTCTCACTAAGCTACTTTATTGGGAGACTCACCTAGTGGACATCCTAGAGTTTCGCTACCTTAGAGTGAGTGCAAAAAGATAGCCTAGATGTGTTCCACATCATGTTGGACAGTTTAGGCTTGACCCTTTTTGGTCTTTCAAGTTGTACATGATTGTGTATCTTTGCCATTGCTACATACATAAGTGTCTCGAATGTCTACTTTAGTGCGAGTTTGACATGGGCTCATACTCTCACTAAAGTGGTGGAAAAATGTACTAACAGGAAAAATATCCCTTTTCCCTTAGTTTGGGAATAATTAATATTAAAGTGAGCCTAATATTTCCTTGATTTAGTGTTGTAATGTGTTTTACACATTCACATTAAGTTTAGGGCCCTTTTTAACTAAATGGATTTAATTACATACATTATTTTGGGAGTTACAATTCATTAATTAATTGAGCTTAATTTTCCTTAATTAGCCCCTTTAATTCAAATCCAAGCCTAATTAATTATAAATTTTGAGGGATAAAACTTGACATTCATAATTGCCATTACATAACACTTAATTTTTGAAGGTGTGTCCTAGGACCCATTTTCTACATGGCGAATGGGTCCTCACTAGGTCCTAGGACTCTATTTCCACATGATCTTTCACATTGCCCAAAGTGTGTCCTAGCTAAGTGAGCAAGGACCCATTCGCCATGTACTTAGACCTAGGACCCCTCTTTGAAATATGTATTTGGTAGTATTTTAATGATTTCAAATCTTAGATTTGATGTCAGCTTGTGTTATTTGAATTTTGGGATTTACTATTAAGATGCATGTATAAATATAAGGTTATTTCACTATGTTTCACATAGAAGATTTCATGCAAGTTAAGAGCATTCAAGAGAATTTTAAAGAATTCAAGGGAAAATTATTGAAGAATATTGTAGTAATCAAGATTCTCATCATCATGTCAAGGATTTAATGCATCATGCATGTTTTTGAGCTAATGTGTTGATGTAGCATTCAAGATCAATTCAAGCATATTCAAGGAATAGTTCTAATCAAAGTTCATGATCAAGATCTACATTCATTGAGGCCACTTCACGCTAGTTTGCAGATTTGTATCCAAGGTTTCAACTAAAGTATGGTGAGTACTGACATTGTTTGTTCATTCATCATTCCGTTCATGCATTATTTCATTTCAACGTTTAATTACCAAAATGGGTTTTGACCAAGGCTAACCCTATTCCGTAACAAACAACATTTTTCTCCTCTTTGATATGTGATTGTAGGTTTTAGGTTGAAGATCATTTGGAAAGGAAAAATGAAAAATTTGTTAAAGTTATCAAAGTTGCTAAGAAAGTTTTCAAATCATAGAAACTAATCTACATAATTTATTTCTGGATTTCTAATAGTTTTTTGGTAGAATCTAGGAGTGTAGGCTGAGAGGAACAAAACCTAGAAACCATTTTTATAGAGCCCTCTCTAGGAACCATTCACCATATGGCGAATGAGTCCTCAATGAGGTCCAAAAAAGAACTTTTTGCAATAGGTACACAACATTTGACCTTATTAAAACCTAGCTTTTAATTGTTATATCAATTAGGGTATGTGTAGGATCATCATGGAAAAATAGGCCCTTAAGTGGCAAAAAATTCAGAAAAATTAGAGTTAGGCAACTTTACATAAAAATTTGAATAAGTTATCTATATAATTTTAAAACTATGTAAGAATATAATATGTAGCAAATTGAATGTAGTTTCTAAACTACTAGGTTTGTTTTTTTTTTTAAATCAATTTGATGAAAATTTGAAATTTCAATGTAGTGGTACTTAAATTTCAAGGAAAAAATAAGTAGGTGTTTGTCTAACCACTCTAACCACAATGATTTTAAATATAATTAGATGACTCATGCCCCGATGTGATGCATATTTTTTTGTAATTTTTTTCCAAGTAAACAATTAATTATGATTTTTTTATTACAACTTTTTAAAAAATATAAAAACTTGTATGTCTGACCACCTTAAGTTGGTCAAAACTTCATGAAATTCAATTTTTTATTTTTTTAATCATATAGTATGTGAAGCATAGAATGTGACACATGTTTTGGATTCAAAGAATGTGACACATGTTTTTCAATTAGCCTATCAATCAGGACTTTAGTCATAATTTGAATAGAAAATGAATAATAATTATTTATTAAATTCAAAGTAAAGCATAATTTATATCGCTGAAAAGTTGAGAATCTCCTTTAAAAACCCTTTTCATTTCATCAATTTTGGGTAAAAAAATAGTCGTTAGCCACATACCCATCATATTGCTACTTTTTGGCCCATCATGATCCTACACATACCCATTAGGTTTAATTTTTGTTACTTAATTACATATCATTACCCTCATATTGAATGAAATTAGTAAGATATGTACATTGTTCATTAATTAGTTTTGGAGAAAACACCTATCATTCTATGTATCAATTCCAAACATCACTAAAACCAATCCAACAACCAACCCAACAACTAGGTAAAATAGTGGTACCTAAGGAGGCATCAAGATAGCTAACCTAGAGTAACTTCAAAATCCATTTAGCAAAAACTCCCACCACTAACAACATGAACCCTCTCTACCTCGATAAGAGAGTTCCCCACCTCAAAATAAGGAGTTTAATGGAAATTTAAATAGAAGCAACACAACCCAAAGAGGAACATCAACATAGCATGAAGTTGAACTAAGATCCCATCACAAATCAAGTCTTCCACCTAAATAAAAAAAGATGAATTATAGTAAAGTAACATGAAATCCCCCACAAAAAAACACCCAACTCCATGAGTAAAAACTAACTCCACCACTGCAGGAGAGTTCTCCACCTTAATAGGAGAAACCAAAATGAGAGCTAAGATAGTTAAAATAGAGGCTCCACCGATTGAAGCCAAATTGTAGAGAAACCAAACAAGAAAAAAAAAAGACACCATAACACCCGTAAAAATGAGAAGAGGCAACAATTTTCATAGAAAATAAGCCAAAGGAGTAAGACAATTGCAAGAAGAGGCCATTGATAGTTAGTCACCAAGGCTACATACACTATTCTTCAACAAACCTTTAAACATTGCAGCCACAGAAGTAGAGTTTTCCATAGAACCACCCAAAAGACAAAATAGGGGCCAAGAGGTCCTGACCAATCTAGTAGACCCAAAGGACAATGAAGAGCAAGTAAATCATTGCAATGGAGAAGCTAGAGCCCATCCAAATGCCCCATGAGAACCCACATCAAAGCCACCCACTAAGAAACACAGATGAGTAGGAAAAAAGGAGGTTAACACCACAACAAACCCAATCTCTTGGTATGCAAAGACAACCAAGACCAAAAATTGGCAACAAAAGCAAGAAGGGGTAGGAAAGACCAACATGACAACACCAGGCTCAACAATGATTTTCACTTCAACAATATTGTTTTTCTCTAATGTTTTGTGATCCACAGCCCATTGTGTAATGTAGACAACCAAGGAGGGTTTAGTATCAAGGTCGCAGATGTCAATGTAGAGAGACATAACAAAATTCTTGCATCTAACAATGAGGACCCTATTTTCCCATAAAGTAGCACCATTCTTATGGATACTTGCATGAAAGCAACTCCCAATGAATCTCTTCATACCCAAAAAAATAATCTCAGCAAAATTGCTAGTGGAAACCACCAACCATTAGCCAAGGAAAAAGCAATTCTCCCTATAGGTAGACCAAAGGTGCATAGTCGTCAGCCACTACACAATTCAAATTTTTCCATTAAATTCATGGCAGGCATTAGCCACATTACTAGCACCCTCATAGTTTTTCTTAAGTATCAACCTAATATTAGTATGCTATCAGTTATCATTTTGAATTCAACACATTTTCATTTGAATAAGCATTTGAATATACATATATTTATATGTATGTATATGTGTGTGTGTGTATAAATAAACATATGCAAATGTAGAAAGTATGGTAAATAAGAATGGGAATCATTTAAATAAACATAAAAAATACAAATATATATGTATATATATGTATATACATATACATATGTATATATATATGTATATACATGTACATATGTATATACATATGTATATATATATGTATATACATATACATATGTATATACATATATATATACATGTATATATACATATATATACATATATATATATTCAAATTTTTATGTTTATTTAAATGATTCCCATTCTTATTTACCATACTTTCTACATTTGCATAAACACGCACATATATACATATATGTATGTGTGTGTGTGTGTATGTATTCGAATCTTATGTACATACATGTATATATGTATATGTATATGTATATTTTTATATACATATTTACTTCCTATTAGATGGGGTTAGAAATCAAATAGCATAGACAAAAGTGATAGCCAACACTTCTAAGCTATTAAACCACATCCAAACAAGAGAAAACAAATAATGAAGAGAATAACAAATACTAAACATAAAAGAAAACACTCCCCATTATGGTTGATTCTTTCTCTTGCTCTCCTTATTCTTGTTATGCAACTTTGCCCTCAGATTTGTTGAAACACTTGTGCAAAACCTGCAAATGGTAGCAAGAAAGTTGGAGAAAAATAGTTGTTAAGTTGAAAATGGAGAAGGAAGGTTGTTTTTATAGACAACCATTCGAATGGACGGTTGAGATAAATCATCTAGAAAGATTCCAAGATCAACGGTCTAGAATTGATGCACCAAGAATATACCATGCATGGAAAAGCTATGACGCCGACGGCTATGATGCCTGATAGCTATGATAGGCATGCAAGACATGCAGACTATGACAGAAATGAATGTTATGATAGAGCATCTTTGACTAGGTGGAGGTGCATAAATAATTTATTTCAAAATGGAGGAAAATGACAAGTGGAATGGGAAATAAATAATTTATCCAAATTATTTATTTAGAGAAAATGAAAAGAGGAGCATTTAATTAAATTTATCAATTTAATTAAATGGAGAGATGGAAATTAGACATGGATAATTAATTTGAATTATTTATCCAAAAGAGAGGAATGAAACACAATTAAATAATTTTGACAATTATTTAATTATAGAAGAATAAAAGGTCAAGTAATGATTATTATTATTATTTGACTATAGATGAAAGATAAATAATTAAATAAAAAATGATTTATTTAATTATTGAAGAAAGGGATATATTAGCGACACAATTAAATAATTTTAATTGATCAAGATAGAATAAAGATGAGAAGGTGAATTAATTAAATAATTAAAAACTATTTAATTAATAGAGGAATGCAGTCACACCTAATTGAATAATTAAAGTTATTCAATTATCGAAGAACAATGACCAAGAAAAATGACGCTCGCGGACTTAGGACATTTTTTAGTGTCTACATTTTGCCCCTCTTTGAGACAATGCAGCTTGTTGCATTGTTTCAAAGAAAAAGATTGATCAACTGATACATGCCCCAAAGATATCTTAGTAAGGATTATGATAAGAATGATATGCCCCCTCGAGAGATTGATCAAATAGATTGTAAGAAGATTAATCTCTCGATAGATGTCCAGTAAGTGATTAGATACTTGATATTGCATAAGTGATAAAGCAGTGATGTACATTTTGATGAAAATGCATAGTTGATGGGTGTAACTGAACAATTGATGGAAATGATCAGTATAGCTAGGTTGATAAGCTGATGAAGCTGATTGAGCTAATTAAGCTGAGTGAGAATTATGCTTACGCAAGACAAGTTGCTGCAAAGATGGATTGATTGATTGATTAAGGGGACATGAAATTTCAAGAAGCGGGTTGATTTATTTGAGGTTTGATTCAAGAGACATATATCAGTGGGTTAAGCAATTAATTGATTTCTCCACGACAAGAAAGATGAAGAAAATGAAATGCAAGATGGAAGATAATGAAGGTGATAAAGCTTCTTGTACCATTTAAGTGTTTTTATCATCATCAAACTTATTATGTCGCAAATTAGTATAAGCATCTAGATAACATGAACATCTAGACGACCTGAATACTGTTTGCATTTTTATTTAGTAATGAAGTATAAGCATCTAGCTATAAGAACCTTAGATGACCTGAATACTTATTGCATAGAAGACACTATCAAACAAGGAATGCTTTCATCCACATTAGACTCATAGGTCCTTGATGGTTTTAGACAACCATGTCCTAAGACAAGTCATCATGTGAATAAGAAACAATCTGTAAACAACAAACAAGTGAACATGCCCCATCCTTGCCTCTCTAGTCAAAGACATCCTGAAGAAGCTAAAAGACATGTCACCAAAGATAAAATCATAAAATAAGCAAAGATCAACAAACAAGTAGGGGTTTTGCTTCGATGTAAAAAAATGATTCTCGTTACAGTTTATGTGTTTTGGTTGGATTTGTAAGATGGGTTGATATTTATGTTATAATGTTTGCTTGATTATCAACGTTTGCATGTTTTGATTTTGTTGAAGTTCAAAGTTGTGTGGTGATCTGAAAGTGTCACTGTTTTTTTGGAATTTTGGATTTTTTTGGGATGTTTGGAATATTTGATTTTTTTGGGGATTTTTGGAATATTTGATTTTTTTGGGATTTTTGGAATATTTAATTTTTTGGATTTCTTCCGGACATTTTATGATTTTTTGAATTTTCACATTTAATGATTTTTGAATTTTTGTGACATTTAATGATTTTTTTGAATTTTTTCAAGACATTTTATGATTTTTGAATTTTTTGGATATTTTATGATTTTTTTGAATTTTTTGGACATTTTATGATTTTTTTGAATTTTTCAGGACATTTTATGATTTTTTTTATTTTTTTTCGGACATTTTATGATTTTTTTTAATTTTTTCGTGACATTTTATGATTTTTTGATTTTTCATTTTTTTTGAATTTTTTTAGGACATTTTATGATTTTTTTGAATTTTTTTAGGACATTTTATGATTTTTTGGCATTATTTCAGGACATTTTATGATTTTTTTTTTTAATTTTTAAAGATGGAGTGAAATGAAATGTGATATGACTGATTGAAGGAATAAGATGCTCCACACTAGAGGTAGTGCAACCATGGATAAATGATAGATCAAAAATGAAAGATTCACTGCAAAACATGTCACACAAGCAACATATCATTTGTCAAAAGATGATAATGGTTGGTTGACTGGATGCCAGGAATGACAGATTCCATAAGGCATGATGATGATAAGTACTTAGGATCATTGATTCCTCTAAGTACGATAAGATTGATGATTGTTTATGATTGATTGACAAAAAATATGAGGATTGGATAATGTTTTACAGCTAGGCTTAAATATGATTTGTATGATAAGATTCAAGGTTGCAAAGAGACATGATGACCAACATTGGAGGTGATTTAATCATGGATAAATGATAAGGATGTAAAATATGATGGAATGGTAACACATAAGGATATGAAAGGGAATCCAAAGCATGCATTTTTAATTTTGCCCCTAATCTCATCAAGAACAAAGGAAAGAAATGGGACATGGATTTGGATAAGCTAGGAGATATGAAATGGAAGAATGCAAAGATAAGGATAATGAATAGGATGATCAAGATCGATAAGATATGGACACAATTCCCAAGTATTTTGCTCCTATTCCTCATCAAGACCAAGGAAGGGAAGAAAGGATGCATTAAGATATGATGGTGGAATATGGATACGGTAAAGGATATGATACAGAAGATATGGATAAAGTGTATAGGATAAGATATACAATGTTCAAGAAGATCCTTAACCTTGTCAAGATCAAAGGTGGAAAGGTAAAGGATGAACGTAAAGAGGATAATGGATATGAATGAAAGGAAGGATGAAACTTGCCCCCAAGTGAAGATTACAAGAGGAATATGGAAGACAGGATATGGATAGGGATAAATGAAAATGGAAGGTAATATATGCATGATAGGGAGATGGATGAAGGACTCAAGCATCAAGTTTCACGACTATATCCATCGAATGTGTGCTCTAATAAACAATGGCAAGAAGGATTAGGTTCATAAACATTGGTAAATTAATGGTGTGATGGAAGAAGCTAAGGACTTATGCAAAGGTTTGGATTAAAGGAGGATAATGGGGGATGGATGTTGGATAATGGATAGGAGGTTGGAAGGCTTGTTGATGGATAGATGGAAAGGATGGAAAGGATGGAAAGATCAACATTGACACACACCTTGAAGGGTGGTGGAGTGATGGAGGAAAAATGAATTTGGAAAGTGATAGGTTTTTAGATGGAAGATAGGAGGAAGCTTTTGGATTAGCAAATTTGGATGCCAATTTAGATTTTATTGCTTCTACGAGACTTTTAGGAATCCACATAGCTTTTGACTTTGATTTTTGATTCATGGGCCTTTGTGGCCTTTGAGATTTTTCTTTTTTCTTTATGGGCCTTTGTGGCCTTTGAAAATTTTCTTCTTGATTTATGGGCCTTTGTGGCCTTTGAATTTTTTGTTTTTGACTTGATGGGCCTTTGTGGCCTTTTGGATTTTTATTTTCACTTGATGGGCCTTTGTGACCTTTTGGATTTTTATTTTGACTTGGGATCAATTTTTCTTTTATTTTTGCATGGCTCTTCAAGGAGACATGTTGATCCTGTGATACATGTGGATTTTGATATGGAAGCTTTTGACATTTGGCACCCAAATTGCTTCCAAGAGCAATGGGATGGGTGGATGGAGATGAATGATATGGAGGTCTTATGGATGTATTAATGTAGGTAGAATTCTGAGAGGGCATCAAGGATGTGTGCCTTTGTTGTTCTTGATGAATAGGAGATGGAGGGATGTAGGGCCCCAATATGGATGGAAGGGTTGATGAACTAGGGTTTGGATGATAAGGACCAAGGATAGATGGAAGATTTGATGGACTAGGATAAGGACCTAGGATAGATGGAAGGTTTGATGGACTAGGATACTTAGGTTTATTTTGATGGAATCTGGACTTACGATGGATACCAATGTCTTGAGTGTGAGGTGTATAACCAAGGCCATGATAATATGGATTTTCTTGGATATAAAGGGGTTCTAGGATACCTTGTTCATGAAGGCCTAATCCTTTTCCTTTGTAGTTCATACTTTGACACATTCGTTTTCCAATAGGATATATAATGTTTATGAAACAAGATGCAAGTCCATCATGAGGTGGTTGTGATATGGAAGGAATAACAAGATCTTCGAGTAAACCACCTTGGATAAAAGTGAGAGAACCCATTTGATAGGTAAGAGGTTCATGGATAGTTTGAATAGGGGTGATAGACTATTGTGGAGGATTGTGATCATGAGGGGAATTAGGATGTGTGGTAGGATCTTGACATGGGGATAAGGGGGTACTTTGATCTTGACTTGGAAAAGGATCAAGAGGTGTAGGAGATGGAGTAGCTTTCTCTTTATTAGGTATGGAATCATCACAAAGTGGTATGAAATGCATTTCTTGATCATAAGAAGGATGAACATCATCATGGAATGAAAGGGTATCCTTGAATGGAGGCATATCTTGATCTTGATGAGGAAGGGAATCCTGATATTTGGTGGAAAGCATATCTTGATCATTGGATATGCTAGAATCATGAGATGGTATGGATTCATTAGATGAGGTGGAAGGACTTGGAAGGATACTTTTTTCTTGAGATGGAAGGGAATCATCTTGGATGAAACAAAAAGAGATAAGGGGATCATCATGGGGTTCTTGAGAGATGGGATCTTAGTCAAAAATTGGAAGGGGTTGCAGAATTTTGGTATCATTGGATGGAGTGGAAAGAATGCTTTGATCTTGATGTGCAAGGGATTATATGCTAGCATGCTTTGGACTAATAGATTGACATGACTCATTGGATGGAGATGGTATGATGAGAGGGGATGGTTGGATGAAATCGTTAACTTGGGTGGAAGACTCATGAGGTTTATTTTGAATTACGAGAGATGAAGATAGATGCATGACATGGTAGGATTGCTCAAGATTATTTGTGTTTGAGGACATAGATTTTGGTTTCTCATTTAGCCTTTGTAAAAAATCATGGACATTGAACTTGGATGATGTAGTTTTGGGTGAGGATAAAGGCTTATGAGATGGTTGCATCACTTCATTCAAATGTTGGTATTCAAGTTGTTTTTCAAGCTCTTTCAAATGATGGTCAAGATATTCAGTCCTTTGGTTTCGTTCATAGGTCGAGGGTGAATATGGAGGATAACAGTTAGACATGTTTGGTTGATGCTTTTGGAAATTTTTTGAGGTGTTGCAAGTTTCTCTGTGTGGTGTTTATTTCAAGTCAATTGTTTGTGTTCATATTTGTGAATGTGGTGAATACTGTTTGAAAATCTAGAAAACACTTGACAAGCACGATGTTTTGGTGTATGCAAACGCACATGAGACAAGCACAATCCTAATAGGCCAAGGGTTTGTATACTTGATATAGCCCACCGATATACCCCGGATTGGTGCTAAACACCTTTCCTTCTCAAGAGCGGATAGCTTAGAAGTTTGGTGGCATTGGCTCCCCTCCACGACTCATTAATATCATTCGAGCACACCAACTTTGGATTCTTGGGTCATCACTTCCCAAGAACTGCTATCTCTACTCAAGGGAGTCAGTAGTGAGTATCTTCAGGCATGATACTGTACCCTACACTATACCAAGCAACGGCTGAAAATGGTTGGCTTCTAAAACAATAGGTGTTTAGTTACGACATCCGTTCGAGTGGCCACACATGGGGTGAGAGATTAATCACCAATTAGGTGGAACTCCAGCCTGAAGAGGTTATGATCAATAGGGTTTATGGGAGTACTACTCTATCCGTGTGACACATCCGCACTCGTGGTACTTGAACTTTCCTCAAGCACCCATTTTATATCCCGGCTGGAAGTGGCTTGGCTTTAGCCTGTTACCGGTCGAGTCGTCCCTTAAGGTGAGTACCTTTTCCCTTAAGGCAGGCCCATTTCTAGAAATAATAACCGTTTCTCTTACACCCAGGATCACTTGAAAGTGCAAGGAGAGAGGATACTTCGATTATTAAGTCGTAAAGGTGACAAAAAATAATGTGGGTCTGATTTTCTGATCAGCTAGTTTTCACAAGGGGAGAGCATAATCACCTACCACCTTCAAGCACAATCAGACACAATCAAGCACATGTTCATTTTAATGCCCCAAAAGAAGTGTTTTATAATCTAAAAGACAATTGGTTTCAAAATCATGTCTTCGACGAACGTCCTACATTAAAATCTTATTAGTAGTTTCATGCCTCCTTTCTTTGACAAGCGTATGTTTTGATTTTCAATTCTTTGTCAAACGAACCTAGCAAGAGAAACCAAATTAACAAAATTAGTCACAAAACCCAAAACTTGACCAAAATAAAAACCAACATAAATTTAAAGAAAAATTAATCTAGGAAAAAAAATGAAGCTAATCTAAGATAAAAAGCTAATTTAAAATTAAAAGTTAATCTAAATTAAAAATCTAAAGTTAGAGATTAAAAACTAAACTAAAAGTTAGTAAATAACTAAACTAGAAAATGAAGAAACTAAACTAAACTAAGAAAAATAAGTCAAAGAAAACTAAAAATTAAGAGCTCAATTTTTTTGTTACTCCAAAAGAAGCAATTCTTGGGAGCTCCATTCAAAAGCTATATGCTACAAATAAAAGATTAGTAAACCAAAAAAAAAATTGAATGAAAACAACAAATTAAAATAGTGATAACTTTCACAAAACTAAACAAAATTTTAAATTGTAAGTATCTATAGAAAGCTAAGACATAGACTTTCAAAACCCAGAAAAAGTTTTACAAAATCCTACACAATACAAGTATTATAAACAAAAGAAAAATTGGATTTTAACAACTAAATCTTAAAAAAAAAAACTGCGATCAGTAAAATGGCCATAACTTTCTCAAATATTAATAAAATTTCAAACCGTTTAATGTTCTGGAAAGCTAAAAACAAGGCCTACTAAACCCAAAAAATGTTTAAAAATATTTGATGCGTCCAATTTTTTGTGCTCCAATGAAGATGACAGGATTTCATATGCATTCTTCACTGTAATCTGCAAAACAACAAAAATAAGCAAGAACACACAAACTTCTCTATTTCACGTCGGGTTCACCAAATGTTAGATGGGGTTAGAAATCAAATAATGAAGAGAATAACAAATACGAAACATAAAAGAAAACACTCCCCATTATGGTTGATTCTTTCTCTTGCTCTCCTTATTCTTGTTATGCAACTTTGCCCTCAGATTTGTTGAAACACTTGTACAAAACCTACAAATGGTAGCAAGAAAGTTGGAGAAAAATCGCTGTTAAGCTGAAAATAGAGAAGGAAGGTTGTTTTTATAGACAACCATTCAAATGGATGGTTGAGATAAATCTTCTAGAAAGATTCCAAGATCAACGGTCTAGAATTGATGCACCAAGAATATGCCATGCATGGAAAAGCTATGACGCCGACGACTATGACGCCTGACAGCTATGACAGACATGCAAGACATGTAGACTATGACAGAAATGAATGTTATGACAAAGCATCTTTGACTAGGTGGAGGTGCATAAATAATTTATTTCAAAATGGAGGAAAATGACAAGTGGAATGGAAAATAAATAATTTATCCAAATTATTTATTTAGAGAAAATGAAAAGAGGAGCATTTAATTAAATTTATCAATTTAATTAAATGGAGAGATGGAAATTAGACATGGATAATTAATTTGAATTATTTATCCAAAAGAGAGGAATGAAACACAATTAAATAATTTTGACAATTATTTAATTATAGAAGAATAAAAGGTCAAGTAATGATTATTATTATTATTATTTGACTATAAATGAAAGATAAATAATTAAATAAAAAATGATTTATTTAATTATTGAAGAAAGGGATATATTAGCGATGCAATTAAATAATTTTAATTGATCAAGATAGAATAAAGATGAGAAGGTGAATTAATTAAATAATTAAAAACTATTTAATTAATGGAGGAATGCAGCCACACCTAATTGAATAATTAAAGTTATTCAATTATCGAAGAACAATGACTAAGAAAAATGACGCTCGCGGACTTAGGATATTTTTAGTGTCTACACTTCCATGTGTAATTGTTTTTTATGGCTTACGAGTTCCATGCAATATTACATTCAATAGATAACTTACATTAAAAATCAAGCATCTCTCTCTATATATAAAGAGATCTTATTTTTGTTTCATCAAATACAGAGTTTTAGATGGGAAATTTTATATCTATAAACCATGTATTTCCAAACACGAAATTATTTCAAATCAAGAAATTCTCATTCTCAAACATATGCAATTTGATTAAAATACAAATCATCATTCCCTTTTGTGGTGCGTGCACCCAGATTCTAACTGGCTTACCATTCAATCTAGCCAAACAATCCTACTTCAACTATGTTCTCATCCTTCCTCGTGTCACCCTGCTACTCGACATACTTGCAAATTGATCGGTAATGTTCAATCCTTGATGACATATGTAACAATAATTTTCAGAATTTCATAAATTCAACATTAGTCAACTCCTCATATTCAACATGTGAATATTCTATAATCTCCTTTGAATATTTAATTGAATTTCATCAATAATTCAATTTTCCAAATTTAAATAGATATGAAGTAAAATTGGGTTATGACACTAGGTCGGTGAATGTTGTGCAACAATGGGTTTGCAATTGGTATTTTAAGTTTGTGGTCAAGTTTTCAATGAACACAATGATCTTTTGTTTCTCAGGAAACTCGACAAGACATCAACTAGTCAAGCTCCTCCACCTTTGGAAAAATGTTATAATTGACTCACTATCTTCTTGTTTTGTGTGACATAATGTGGCTATGGTGATTTCATTCTCAACATTATAAGCAAATCAAGTGATGAATTTTTTTGCTAGTTTGTCCCATGTACTTATACTAGTAGGTAGATGAGCAAACCATTTGAGTGCTTGTCATGTGAGACTCCTAGGAAATAATCTCATGAGATATGTGTGTTCAAATGCAAGGTCTATCAAAGCTATGTGGAATTCTCTTACATGCTCAATATGATTTACTTTTCCTTTGTATTAAGGTAATGTTGGCATGATGTAACCATGAGGAAAGGGAGGCATGTATATACTTCTATCAAATGGATATGGACATAACTCTTGTGTAGAGTAAGTCTTGTTTATTGATATTTGCATATTTTCCACACTTTGTTTTTGCAAGGAAAGCATTTTATTGGCTAAGATATCCAATTGATTGAGGGATGTGTCTATTGTATTGTTTACCATGTTACAATGAGGACCCATGTTGGTGTTTTACAATCCCATATGTTGTTTGGTGTTGGTGTTGAATCTTGGTATGTGTGGTATGTGTTGATTTTGGATGCTATAGGAAAATTTGATGTTAGATACGTGGAATGTGAGTGTTGAATGGAGTTTGAAATGGAATATTTTGACCTTGTATGTTTTGGTTGCCATGTTGATTGAAGGGACATTGTGTGTTTATTTTTTGGGGAATACTTATGCTAGGACCTTGTGATGTGTTGGAATTTGAAGTTTTTATCTTAGCTCTACAAATATGAATCCTTGTCACGTTATTCTTAGAGGACTTGATGATGTTGTACCCATGGAATTAGATGAATATCTAAATGGATTAAATTATGTTCCAAAGGGTTGTGTCATATATTGTGTCATGCATTATGTCATTGGTTGTTTCATTGATTGTGTTCCAATTGGTGTCATGTGGATAATTGTGGCATCTTGTGTTGACCCTCCTAATGGCATAGCAGCATTGATTTGTGGGGTATGACCCTGTGAGGTATATGTATCATTTCCTTGGCTTTGTTTATTTGGTGAAGACATTGATTCAGGTGTGTTAACATCAAATCCATAGGGAAGTTTAGCTCCTTCATGCAATAACTTGTCTAGAAATATTTTTGGGTCTAATGATAGTATGTCATCCACAAATGATGCTACATTAGGATCTTGTGTGGTAGCCTCTGCTTATTCTATTCTTACTCTTTTTTGTTCATATCTAATGAGGTAATTCTCAAAAGGATTATCAAATGATGATTTGTAGTCTAGGTGCTTCATTAGAAGAGGAACCAAAATTCATGGTTCCAATATAATTCAAGTAATCATATTCCTCTTCTTCAAGGATAAAGTCAATTTATTTTCACTTCCTTTGTGCTGGTTTTTGGACAATAAAAAGAATTGAAAAGAGGTGAATGGAAATGAAGTCTAAGGGATGAAAATGCAAAGATGAGACTAAGACTAAGATATTCTACTAAAATATGTTCAATGTGTAAGGGATTCCAATGATGATATACCAAGATCAAAGATACGAAGTGACTATAGTCAAGATGTAGATAAGATAATGTCACGATGTTCCAAATATATGGTAAGCTTATGACTAAATTATGCAAATGTAATGTGAATATGATGGTGGAATGAAGGGTGTGATATGAACTAATATGAAGACTAAGCACTCTCAATGAACCTATGAAAAGGTTATGAAGCAAACTAAGGATAGACAAAGTGACAAATCTGACTATCAAGACCTTAAGATGACTAAAATGATTGAAAATGATGATAAATGACAAGGTGGCCTCAACTAGACTTGTGAGTTTAAGAACCAAACTAAAGGACAAGGACTTAATTGAATGAAGGTCAAGGTCAAGCTAATTTGAATTTGAGACTATTGACTAATCAAAAGTTTGATGAATTTCCAAATTTGAGGTCTACAAGAGTGCATGTGCCTAATAGATAAACTAGGATTTAACCTAAGATGTATGAAACTAATGAAATGATGATCCAATGAATGGGAATGAAATGATAGTTCTCAAGATTTCAATTCTCTGGTCTGACAATAGGATAATAGTTAGGATTTGATTAGAAGCTAGACTATACCTGAATTCCCTAAAACAAATAGCAACTAGCAATTGCAGTGCTCTAAGTGGAAAATGTGTCATTCTAAGAACCAATTGTGGTTTACTGTGTTTAGCAATTGCAATGTTATGATAAGAAATTGTGACTAACAGTTCCAATTATAGTGAATAGACTATTTGAGCCCTAGTTTGACTGAGTTTGACCAATTTTGTTCTTATTTTTGTGAAATTTTGCTAGCAAACACAATAAATAGTCTAAAAATAGTGTTTGGTTTGGTTTTAATGTGAAAATATCTAATTGTAATGTGTATGTCTAGATTTTATTCACCTCAATTTCCATGGGTCTAGTTCAAAATCAAATCTACAATTCACATGTATAGAAGACACATGTTATCCCTAAGGTCAAAGTCCAATGGAAACACTCTTAGGAAAACTCTAGGAATCTCCTTTGAAGAAAGGGAGGGACACCCTTTTGGGTTATGTATCACCTTTTGTCTATGAGAGTTGATAGATAGGAGTCTCTCAGAATGGAAGGATAACCCAAATCACCCTCTCCTTGGAAAGTCACAAACAAGTAACTTATGCAAAGCCAAATATTTCTATCTTGCTCAAGGGAGCCAAATATTGGGTGTAAGATTCTTTGGGGTACAGTGCACATCCCCTACACTAAAAATGTCACCAAATTCACAATCAAAAGGGTGGCCTCTAACTAGTTTGTCTTTTAGTCACAAATCGGGGACTTGCAACTACATGAGAATTCAACATGCCACTAAAGGCTTTAACCACTCCTACTAATGGTACTAACAATACCTCCCACAATGTCAGGGGTAACTTTCACTTTTAGAATGGTCTTTTATGGTGATAGCTAATGGTAGTTCACTCTTTTGTTTCCCCTTAGACTTTTATATGTCGGCTCAAGGGGAAAATTGGTTGGACTCACATAGGAGTTCTTCATTAGGATGTGTCTCCTAAGCAGGCTCATGCTAATAAGGTAAAAAAAAGAAATACAAGCATAATGATTTTGATCTCCAAGATCATTCAAGGCACAAGGAGAGAGCATACACAATGTACTTGACTCACACTTTCATGATTCCCATTAACCGTAAGTAAAAACCAACTATGTGGGTGACAATGTAAATTTCAAGGAGTGTTTTTGATTCCAAAGATCATGCACGGTGTGAGGGAAGAGCATACACACCTCAAAATAAGAAAAATATCACAAGGCAATGAAGATGTGTGAACCCAAGCCTTGGTACCTGCAAAAAAACAAGAATAAATAAGTTAGACAAGTGATTGCAAGCCAAAACAAAGATTCCCCATAAAATCCATTTGCAACATTCAAATTAGGAAGAAAATATTGAAGAACACAAAGCAAATGACAAAACAAAGATTGAATCCTAATTAAAAGAGAAAACTCTTGATCCCATGGGGGAATTGGTGCCAATTTGATGTGAAAATTGGCCCTTTTCCAATTCCTAAGATGCAAGTTTCAAATGTTGAAGAGATTGATCCAGTTTTGATGATGAATGGTGAGAGCTCCAAGCCAAAATCTGCAATAACCTAGCTAAGAACTCAAAATTTGTGAATGGAAATGGCTAAGTATTTTAGCATGGTAACTTTTCTTGGATTGTGGATGATGAAATGATGAGAGGATCTCTTCATTTATAGGATCTCAAGATGGATGAAAGTCCAAATTTGAGCAATGTGGGACTAACTTTCATCCAATGATATGGTGCCACTTGTCAAGCTATGAATGGATGATAGATGTGCAAGATTTGGAGTTTGTGCCAATAAATGCCAATATTTGAAATTCAAATTTATTGAAATGACATGCAAGAGGGAAGGGAAAATGCAATAAATGCCACTTGGCTCAAGGAAAAGGACATGTAAGATGAATTTATTGCCTTGTCAGATGTACATGTTGCCTTGGAATTTTTGAATTCAAATTGAGAGAATATTCCAAAAGATGCCATGTGAGGGAAAATAGGGATTTAATAAATGAATTAAATCTATTTTCATGTGCAACTTGAATTATCTAGAGGATGGGACATGAAATTAGATTAAATTAATCAAGGGTTAATTAATTTAACAAGAGATTTGATGATTTGACTTATTTGACTTAGATTTATGGATTTATTTAAATCAAATAAGAGAAGAATATGACAAGAGATTAATTAAATAAGGATTTTGATTTATTTAATTAAAAGGGATGGTGTTAGATTAAATCAAATAAGGTTTTAATTTATTTAATTTAATGGATAGACTTTAGAGATTTAATCAAATAAATTGATTATTTAATTAAATAGGGATAATTAGATCAGATGGATTGATTTAATTAACAGAAGGAATTGACTTAATCAGATAAAATGATTTATTTAATTAAGAGACGAATATTGATGAATTTAATTAGATAGGGGAATTTGATTAAATGGTTAGGCTGAGGGATGATTCAGGAGGAAGCGATATTGGCAAGTTAGGATCAAATGCATAATGTCAGTCAGTATATTTTATGTGTTTACATTTTGCCCCTCTTTGAAGCAATGCACTCGTTGCATTAGTTCAAAGAAAAAATGATCTCGATTAAAGCTAAAATTTCTTTGATATTTAAAAACTTGCCCCATTGTTACTTGTTGAGAGAAAACATGCCATTATAATGCCCCCTCAAGAGATCGGATGAAAATTTTATTTTTTTGGGTGATCTTGCGAAAAAAAAGGTGACCAAGTACTCGACAAGTCCAAAAGGGGTCCGAAAGGCTAAAAACATGTCTAAATGAAATAAAATGATGAAAAACAAGCCTCAAATGGACAAAAATAGGTTCAGGGGTCCAAAACCTTAGCAAGACAACCAATTAGGGTTAAAAAACCCTAATTTTTAGCCTTAAAAGGGGCCCGAGGGGTCACTTTCAAGTCATTTTCACACACCTCCGCTAGCAAACTTTGGGAGTTGAGCTTTGACCCTCCGGTGATATGGTGCAATGACATCTTCCCCTACACATTTTAGACTGAGTTCGGACCTACCAATAGCCACCTAGCATCAAGGCACCGGTATGTGGTCCTTACCAAAGCTTAGTTTTTTAATTTAATGCATTTATTACTACTTTAAAAGAGAGCTCACCTCCATCAATGCTATTATAGTGTCGCTCGACATTTGAATTGCATTGCTAATTTCCTTTTTGCACCACAGTAGTGCAATTTAGCATCACAGTGGTACAATTTGGAGTTTAGAAACTCCACCGTTGGGCTCGGGCTTGACGGGCCAGTTTGGTTAAAGCACACCGCAGTGATGCCCTTTTCATGAAAAATGTGATGCTGGGGATAAAGTGTGCCACAGCGGCTCTATTTGCCTTAATTTAGGGGTCTAGCATTAGAGTTTGAGAAAAATCAAACTATGATTCCATCACAAACTGCACCGTTGGATGCAAGTTTGGAGTGTTAGGCCAGGTTTTTTTCAAAAAATTTAACATGCTGACTTTCCTTGATGCAGAATGAACCGAGGGAGCTCTACTCTCAGGAGCATTGGTCGCAGGATTTGGTGAGCATCCTATGGGACCTGAGCTATAGAGACTGGGACCGACTGGGAGTTACTGGTTTGTGGCACATTGCATATGCAGCACCTATACGCACACACCTAGGCATGCTATCAGTGTTGGCCGAGAGGTGACACAGTGAGAAATCATCATTTCATCTTCCCATAGGCGAGTCGACTGTCACTCTAGAGGATATCTGGCACATTCTACGATTGCCCATTCATGGCCATTGGGTGATCTATGACATGGAGGAGGGACACGAGTGTTGTGTCAAAGTCCTCGCTACACGAGACATTATCTATTGCGAGGGTCAGATCGAGTTGGAGAGATATAGAGTTATAGCACCTCCCTTCCATTGGGCAATTGTAGTGATCATTTCAGGTTTGGTTACCGCAGATAGACGAGGGTGGTATTTCAGTCTGAGCTGGGGTTATTGCTGGGAGAGGATGGTCCAAGACAGGCCAATTCACTTTGCATGGGGACCGATCCTTTTGGCTTCACTCTACAGAGATCTTCATGAGTATGCTTATGTGGATGGTAGAGCGCTAGGGGCCAGAGTGACTCTTCTTCATGTTTTGGCATGGGAGCACAATTCTATGCTATGTCCATGGGTTGTTCCAGTTCCGATGGGGGTAGAGGATGCCCTCATGGCACTATACAAAGGCAGTGTGCCATTCACACACATTGGCGAGCATGGGATCCCCTATTGGAGGTGGGTCCTAGA
The DNA here is from genome assembly GCA_007258455.2 of Sequoia sempervirens. Lineage (NCBI taxonomy): Eukaryota > Viridiplantae > Streptophyta > Pinopsida > Cupressales > Cupressaceae > Sequoia > Sequoia sempervirens. The sequence continues at coordinate 22,076,883 of VDFB02379711.1, read as the reverse complement.
CAAGATGCTTGTCTTTACTTGGCATACATACCTTGGTCGGCCCATATGGGCTGATGATGCTACTCCGCTCTTCTACTACCGGTAGAATCAATACATGCAAGGCTAGGAGCACACGATGATTGAGAGATACCTGCTTGGGTGCATACAACGTCAGTTTGGAGAACCACAAGATCGGCCTGACGATGACTATGTGGTTGTCTTTGCATGCAGCATGACACATATAGCATTGGGGCCTAGCATTCCTACCTCTAAGGTAGTTGACAGTTTTCAGTAGTTGGTAGCTCGACCGTGGGCCTATGATTAGGGCTTGGCAGATCCAGGGACCACACAGGCCTACAGAGACTGGTTCAAACCTCCTCTTTAGTTGACCATTCCAGGCAAGTATCCAGAGGTACATAGGGTCAAAGGTAGGGGGAGAGGATGAGGACAAGGGCGAGGGTGAGGACCAAGGGTTGAGATTTGATAGGATCCACCATTGGTGCCCCCAGTTCTGCCAGGTCACGGGGATGTCCACATGCATGATCAACAACAGGATCTACTTGTCCCACCACCACGAGCCGAGGGTGAGGATCAGGTTCACGTGTAGCCATGGGATGCCTTGATTTTATAGCTATAGGCCTAGGTTCAGGCATTGACAATGGAGAGAGAGACCAGACTAGGGCTGAGAGAGAGTAGGTCAGAGCAGAGAGGTATTAGGCTATGCAGCAAAGACAGGCTACAGAGCTATAGGAAGCCATGAAGCTAGGTTGCAGGCAGTAGATTGAGAGTATGACAGCCTCTTCATCTCAGGGTACAATGCTGATGCAATCTTACAGGGATGCTATCCAAGAGATAGAGTACTACCATCAAGCTTACCATGACACTGTACCTAGAGCAGATTGGGTCCCAGAGTACTCAGAGCGGGCCAACTAGAGACCACTAGAGGGTCACAGTGACAGGGGTGAGGGAAGCATTCACAGAGATTGAGCGTGATCTAGATGGTACACACTTTTTGTGCCTTATGGGATTTTTTTTGATAGCCTAATGGGCATTTTGTATTGATTGACATATATATACAATGATCTGATTATTTTTTGTACTATGATAGTGCCATGATGATATGATATATATATGAGTCGATTTTGATGTGATGTACTGTGTACCCTTATCTATGCATGTATGATTCTTCTTTTATATGGTATGGATGCATTTATTTCTAATGATGTTTATGCAATGATTATGACTAATAGATCTATATTATGCTAACCTATGATATGATGTGCAATGATGCTAACTATATGATGATTTATTTTATGCCAATGCAATATGTGAAATGATTTGATTTATGGTATATGCAATGATGTATGGAAAATGCTTATATAAGAGATGATTTATGGATGGATGTGATATGATGTGATGGTTGTGATATGATGCTAATGAAATGGTGTTAATGCTTAATGAAATGGTTTTATGAGATTCTTTAGAATAACAAATGTTATTATCCTAAATGATGATGTATGTGATGCAATGATATGTTAAAGCAAAATGATATGCTGATGTGATGTTATTTATGTTATGCAAATATGTATGCCTAATGAATTAAATGCTTATATGATTATGCAATAAATGATTATGGAATGATTATGTAGATGCCTATGTGATGATTTATATGATAGATGGTAATATGAAATAGTTATGTAAATGAATGTTTATGTAATGATTGATATAATGCCATGAGATGCAATGTAATGGGTGAAATACACTGACATGGATGCGACTATCTATGAAGAGTGTTTATGATAACCTATTTATGATGATTGAAATGCAATGTGTATGTTTCCTATATGATATGCTTATTCAATATGCTAATGATTTGTGGATGAAGGATCGATGGCGATGATGGTGATGATGATCAACTATCATAGTACCTTGTTAGTGTGATCAGTAAGAAAAGAAGAAGTCATTTCAACAAGACACAGGGTGACACAAATGCAGATGATGATGATTACTTGCCGAAGAATTAGGATTTTCAAAGGGCCATATTTTCTTATTTTTGATAACACACGTGGTACGATGCATCAAGGTATAGGCAACCAGGATGGCGTTGTACTTAGTGTGATGTACTTTGACTTGACAATCAGATAGGAGTATTCTTGTTCACACCTGACATACAAAAACCTTGCTAGGATGTACTTCAGAAGTTTCAGAAACCTTGGACCAAAACATAGAAAGGTAAACCTATCCCTGTAATAGTCAACAAGTTGCCCTAGACCTCTTCCATACATACCTAACAAAGCAAGTGTTCGCTGAGGTTATATTACAAGAACGTTCAACAAGCACAAAAGATGAAAGATAATGATCATTGCCCCATTCTTGTTTCTTTAAATCCTCTATTTTGGGATATCATCGAGATGTCCTTGGAATGAGCACAAAATAAAATAAGTAAAAAAGATAAAGACCAAGTAAACAAACAAAATAATGCTCTTCAATACCGCTAATGGAAAAAGGGTGTGTTTTCTAAGGATACGAACCGAAACTTATTGCCAAAAGAGAATTCCCATTGTAGGAAGGATTCATCCTAAGACATGTTAGTGGATGGTGGCACATCATTTCATTTATAAGGGATGATTGATATGGGAAAAATTTAGATGATGTGTTACCAATACAAAGAGACGACCAATTTGCTTACACACTGACTTAGACTTATGACTTGACGTTTTGAGTTCTACTTGTAATCTACTAGACTCGTTTCCAATTATTTTACCAAAGATTGATGATGATGATCAGTTTATTATGGATGATGTTTATTGCGGTTCAAGCAAGATGAGGTGGATGGATTTTTTTTTCAAATATTTGGATGTTTTTTATGTTTTGCAATGTTTTGAGGTTATTTTTGGTATTTTTTGAGATTTTCAAATGTTTTGATTTTTGATTTTCTAATGTTTTGGAATTTTCTGAGATTTTAACCAAGAGACTAACCTAAAGACCTATCCTAGGGGTCTCGAGGGCTGGTCAACAAATGAGTCTTGCCTATGTTATATACGCAGAGACCATGTAGTTTGACTGATGACTTGACCAATTTATAGATGAAGATATACATGATGAAATGCCAGTTTATTATGACAGACTCCTATAGGACTGACCTAAATGTCTTGGGGGATGATCAAATATCAACCTTTCCTACGTTCAGGCTTAGAGAGGACGTAGTTCAACAAGACGACTTTGTTTTTGATCTTTTGACTGACTTTTTGACTTGTTTTTGGATTTTGATGATGTTTTGATGTTTTTGGATTTTTTGATTTTCTGATGTTTTGGATTTTCTGATTTGAGGACTTTAAGATCATACATGAGTCTGATCCAATGAGAACATGCCCCCAACATGATGCAATAGACTACTTTGATAAAGGCAGGACAAACTGACCTTGAGAATGGCCTGAGTAGTACTAGGAGGGATCATGATACAAACATAGGACCAAGCTATGGTGCGAATGTGAGTGGATGAGTGATGGATGGAGATATAGATGTGATGGATGATGGAGGTGAAATGGATAGATGATGTCGAACAAGCCGTAAAGATCCTAGTGGATGTAAAGTACTTATTTACACAAGGTGCCTGTTTGCCAGGTTTTCACCAAGGTACTTGCCCAAAGTGCCACCGAAGTGGTTTTCACTAGAGGATGATTTTTCTCTTTATTATTTTTGATCCTTTTTCTACTTTTTTTTTCTTTTTTTCTTTTTTGATTTTTTTATTGTTACCAAGACACCTGTTTGCTATGTTTTCGCCTAAGTAACCATTTTTTAGGATTTTTTTTGATTTTTTGGATTTTTGGTTCTATACCTTGAAAGATTTAGGCATAAAAATTTTTGAGATGGAAGCTATTCATGGGCTCCTGTAGAAGTTCCCCTTCGGGTGTTGATAGCTAATATGCCCCTGATTGATAACTTGCTATTATGACAAACGGTCCTAACCAATTAGGTTTGAACTTGCCTTTGCTACTTGGGTTTGGGAAATTCTTCTGATTTTATTTTAAGACCAGTTCTCTGATTTGGAAAGTCTTGCTTTTGATTTTCTTGTTGTAGCTTCATTTGAGTCTATTCTGATAGACTTGCAAATGATTTAAAGCATCTATGTGTCTCTCATCTAGTAACTCCATCTCATTTAGTCTTGAAACTCGATATTCTTCATCCGTGAAAAGGTTTTGTAGTGATATTCTAAGGGATCAATCTCAATGGGGAGTACAGCTTCTGATCCGTAGACCAAGGAGAAGGGGGTGGCGCCGGTGGGTGTGTGGATGCTAGTTTGATAAGCCTAGAGGGTGGGATTAAGCTGCAGATGCCAGTCACGACCTATGTCATTAATTGTTTTCTTGAGGATTTTAAGGATGGTTTTGTTTGTGGCTTCTGCTTGGCCTTTCCCTTGAGGATAATATGAGGTGGAGAACCGATGCTGCATTTTGAATTTCTTGCACAAGTCGTGAACCTCCTGGTTCTTGAATGGTGTCCCATTATTTGAGATGATTGTGGGACACTGTAACGAAAGATGAGATAGTTTAGGATGAATTTTGAGATCTACTTTCCAGTGATATATGTCATGGGTATGGCATCCACCCACTTTGTGAAATACTCAGTTGTAGTTATGATGAATTTATGTCCATTGGATGAGGTGGGTGTGATTTTTCCAATGACATCGAGTCCCCACTACGAAAAGGGCCATGGTGTGACGATGGGGTGAAGCTCTTGAGCTGGAGCATGGATGAGGTCTCCATGCTGCTGACATTGTAAACATCTTTTAGCATGATCATGTGCTTCTCTTTCCATTGTGGGCCAGTAATACCCCATCCTCAGCAGTTTCTTGGCGATGGTCATTCCACTCGAGTGTAGCCACAGATACCATTATGAACTTTAGTTAGAGTGGTTAATACCTCCTCAACATTTAGGAAACATAGTAAGGTACCTTCTATGCTTCTACGGTATAAGGTATCACCTAGGATGACAATTCTGGATGCCTTTTTGACAAAGGTTCATTTTAGGTTTGATGGGAGGTCAGCGGGTGTGACTCCTATGCGAAGATATGTATAGATTTCATGATACCAAGGATCGCTCGGACCAATGATTTCACACACATATTCTAATTCTAGTACCTTGAATGTGGGAACGAGAAGCTACTCAATCATAAATTCATACTTTGGCACGTTATGAGGAATGTCTAATAGTGACCCAATTGTAAGCATGGTGTCGACTGCTTTGTTGTTGGCTCTTGGAATCTGCTCGAATGTTATGTCAATGAAGGATTCCTTTAGAGTCTCCACCAATTTCTTGTATGGAGTGAGCTTGTCATCCTTATTCTGATATTCATTATTGACCTGATTTATGATCAACTGAGAGTCTCCATATACCTTGAGAGCTATGATGTTCCATTGCATTGATATCCTAAGGCCTATAGTCAAAGCCTTGTATTTTGCTATGTTGTTGGTACAAGGAAATGCCAATTTGTATGACTTCGGTATGCAATCCCCTTGTGGGGTGATGAAGAAGACACTAGCTCCTGATCCATGTTGTGTGTATGAACCATCGAAGTATAGTTTCTGATGGTCAGTTACGTTGAGGTTAAAAATGGATTCATCTAGGGAATTTTGAGACAAGAGGGTTCTCATAATAAATGGGTGCTTATGCTAGTTGATCTGCAATAACTTGACCCTTGATGGTTTTCCTCTCTACATACTCAATATCATACTTTGATAGTATCAGTACCCATTTTTCCATTCTGCCTATGAGCATTGCCTTTGATAAGAGATATTTGAGGGGGTCAATTTTAGCAATGAGCTTTATCTTGTGTGCCAACATGTAATGTTTGAATTTTTGGGATGCAAACACTACTGTGAGGTAGGATTTCTCGATGAAGGAGAAATTTAGCTCATGATCAACCATTGTCCTGCTGATATAGTAGATAGCCCTCTCCATTTCGTTTTCATCATGCTGAGCTAGGAGAGCTCCAAGGGCTACTGCTATTGCTGACACATATAAGATCAATGGCTTCTTTGGGATGGGTGGCATTAAAACTAGTGGTGTTAGTAGGTATTCCTTGATTTTGTTAAATTCCTCTTCGCACTTTGGATCCCATTTGTATGCTACCCCCTTGTGGAGTAGGTGTGAATATGGGTTTTGCTTGTCTACCATTTGTGCTATGAATCTTCTGATTGATTGGAGTCTGCCTTGGAGGATTCTCAATTGTTTTAATGTCTTTGGTGCTTCCATCTCAAGGATTTCTTTCACTTTTTTCGGATCCACCTCGATACCTCTCATGGAGACTATGTATCCTAGTAATTTACCTGATTGTATGCTGAAGATGCACTTCTTGGGATTTAGTCTAACTTTGTGTTCCTCCAGTCTGTCAAAGATAGCACTTAGGGTTGCTATATGATCTTGTCTTTTTCTTAACTTAGCTAGAATTTCATCGACATAGTCTTCGACTATTTTATGAATCATATCGTGGAATATCAACGTCATGGCTCTTTGATAGGTTGCTCCTACATTCTTTAGGCCAAATGGCATCATGTTCCAGTAGTAGGTCTCCCACATACAAGAAAAAGCCATCTTATGTTGATCTTCTTTTGCTATCATGATCTGGTTATATCTTGAAAATCCATCCATTAGTGATAGCATCTCATGTCCTACCATTATGTCTACTATCATGTCGATGTTGGGAACTGGGAAATAATCCTTTGGACATGCTTTGTTCAAATCCCTAAATTCTGTACAGATTCTGATGGCTCCATCATGCTTTGAAACAGGTACTAAATTTGACACCCATTCTGGATAATCGATTGGTCAGATAAATCCTACATCTAGCAACTTTTTGAGCTCCATTTTGACTAACAGAGCGATTTGAGGATGCATTTTTTGAAGCTTTTGTTTGATGGGTTTTGCTTATGGATACATAGCTAAGTGATGAACCACAGTCTCTGGATCAAACCCTAGCATATCAGCATAACTCCATGCAAATTTTATTTTCCTTTCTTTTAGGAATGCTACTAGGAGTTCTTGCTCTTTTGATAATAATGATTCTTCATAGAATGAGATATGCAGGGTCTCCTCTATTCCTAAGTTGACAAGATTGCATTTTTTAGCCAAGACTACTGACTTCTCTAGATGAATAGCTCTTAGAGGAAGATTGAATCCTTCATCCTCGGGTGCCTCAGAGAGGTTTTCGTCGTTGGATACATCCTTTCTTTTTACTATTTTCTTGTCAGAGAGTGCGACAGTGTGGTTTTCACTCAAGGACTTGGATATGATTCTTAGTTTCTCACTTTTGAGACTGAAGGATTCAATCATTTCCCCATAGTAGGTGTGTGTGTCTAACTCCATTATAAACCCTACCTTGTGATCTCCATCTGGAATGTTATCCCTCAATCCCATGAATTCTGAGAGTGCCTCATAGTTTTCAAATGTATCAAGAACTGGTGGTCCTTGTTGGTCGTAGTCGATCAGTTGGGGGTAGATTAGGCGGATCTCATGATTTTGATGGTTGGATTCAAAAGATAAGGTACTAATCATATAAATGGTAGTATTGATGTGTGATGTTGATTTGCAAATGTTGTTCCATCTCAGCTCAACTCTTGTTTTCCTTCAAAACATTTTGATTTTAAAATTCCAACATATAATGAGCTTCTTTGATGGCCTCCATTTTATGATCGGAGCCCTGCATAAAATAATAGATTTGAATTAAGGTCATGCAAATAATGATGTGAAACCTTTTAAATATGGCTATTTGAAATTTTGCAACCACATAACTCTTATTTCAAATGATTTCTTAATTATAACCTTATCATTGCATATCCCCTAAGTAATCAAAAATAAGTAACAAGAATACTTAAAAAGGAAAATTTAGATGGCCTAGTCACAACTTGATAATAGGGAAGCATTATGGATTACAACATTTCAGGCTTAGAACCATTCCCTTTTAATTTCACTTGGTCCTCATGATTAATTCAAATCATTGTGTGCATACATGAAGCTTCTTAAATTTAGTGATCATCCCTTTTGAATCTCGAATTAACAAATAATTAATAAGTGAGAGGCTCACTATTCATAATAATTGGATCATTGAACATGACTCGCCCCAGGATTGTTGATGCTCATCTCATAAGGTTCATAATATTATCATATGTAAAGATTTCATTTTATCAGCCCCTAAATCTCTTGTAATTGAACCTCAACTCCCATTTATTGCATACTCTTCTTATCTCTTACACCATAACCTTGGCTTCATTATGCTAACAATAACTCAAATGATAAACCAACCTTCTTCTAAATTGTTCACGTTTTGTGAAGGCACCAAAATGTGGGATGTTAGGCATGGGAGGGAGTGGAGAAAGTTTTGTTGTGAACGACCAAGGTAGTGATGGTGGAAGGAGCAGTGGGCTCTGAGTACCATAACTCCATGGAGGTAGGTGTGCGAGAAGATGTCATTGTAAAGCTGTAAGATCAACGGTGAAGGAGATGGGAAGCCCTCGAAGAGGCAGAGCCTGCAAGACTTAAAAGACTATCGCAACCCCACCACCCCATCGTAACAATTTATAATCTAAGGCTTAACTCAGGATGCTTTGTATCTGACCATTGGTATTTAACAAGCATTAGGTAGATCTAGCATCGCTGGTTTCTCAAGCTCCCTCCTCCATTGATCATAAAATCTCAATATTCAGATCCCCATGCTTTGGAAGACTGTTGCCCTCTATCTTCAAGGTAACGGGTCCCAATGCTCTCAATGATATGCTCAAGGTATAGAATCATGTCATATCGGCTTCTTGATCTTCTTGTTCCCATGGGCTCTTTACAACTGCCATATGGCAAGAATTATTATACTTAAGATCTCGAATTCAATCGATACCTAATTTGAATTGGATTTCTCGCTTACCCTCCTCTAAAACCACCGCCACTTGATACCATGTCCTTTAGAGGCGTGGAACTATAGGCCGTTGTTGTTGTGAGTGCTGATGAGTCTTAAATATGCTCATAGTTTGAAACCTTTGATACTTTACTTTTGTTATTAATAGTTGTTTAAACCTGTTGATTAAAGATTTTTTGGGTGGTATCCTATAGCAATGAATTCCATATTCCTGTAGCTTAACTTCATTAATTACCTTTTTGACCTCCCGCATGGCTGATGTATGCTTATGATTTTGGATAATGGAATAGGATTAACATGTGATTAATGAATGGATGTCGTGTCACTTGTGTGTATGCTTTCCTTCACCTCTGTCACTTATTGCAAGTTGTTGGAGGGAGCTGGAGCTGATCAAGTGCAAAGAATTTCAGCTCTGTTGAAGAAGTTGTTTCAATAATAACTCTTTGACCAAATTTTTGGGAAGGAGCTTAAATGGTCCTTTGATCTAGGGAGCGTCTAATGCTATATTCTCTCTGAGTCGCATTGAGCAGATAGAATTTCATTTATGAATATTTTTTCTGCAGATTCAGAATGTATTTATGATCATGACTTCCTTTGTTAGTTAGTTAGTTGCCCTTTTCATTTAAAATAATCGTTCCTCCTGTGTGAGTGAATGAGGATGATGAAACAATATGTGTTAAAATTAAGTTGAAGAAGCAATAGAGTTTTGTGTTAGCTTTATTTTCAGAGTAATCGATGTATCCTGGTTCTGAGTATGAATAAAATTCAATGAAGCTTTGAGTCAACTTCTTGTATAATCTAGTTGATGTTTGCTAAGGGGGGCCACTTAGTAGGTATTTTGTAGCAAGTTGTTGTAGTTAACTATTCATTTCATGTTGATTACTAGTTAGAATCTATTTCTATAGATTTCAACACAAACTTAGCCTTGTATTGTTCCTGTAGCATTGGGAATCCATCCTTATGTCTGTTCCTGCAGCATAAGGATAGTTCACAGTTTGTACTTTAATAATAGCTACTATGATTTCTGTTTTATCTAAATCGCGTCTGAGTTAAAAATCTTTGTGTTGCATTTCTTTTAAGAATTTTTTTTCTATAGATGATGACTAGAAACTAGTTCTTAGTGCACATATCGTGCTGCTCCATTTCAAGTTTACGACCCCTGGTTTGACAAAGTAAATGAATGACCATGAGAAGATATCACTCGCCTGTTGGAATTTCCAATTCCCAGGTTTAGTTATGCTGTGAATTTTATATCCTTTTGTGGGTGTGATCATTTTTGGTGCTGTTACCAGGGATGGTGTTAATCTAAGAACCTGCTACAGTCATTTTTAGCAGTAGTTTAGTCAGTTTTTCAAAATCTTTTAAAATACCATTCATTTTCATTATATGCATAGAAGGAGAGATGCTCAAGGAAGATTTCTCCCCAACCTACCATTCATTGCCAAGAAAACTGAACCAACTTATAGCCCATTTGAGGACGAAGGAGACTTAGATACTGACCCATTTGCTAAAGATCTGTGTGTTGACTTGCTATTCGGCCCATTTGACAAAGAACCTGAAGAAAATTCATTTGCTTATATACTTGGTCAGGTGAACATGGCATGTAATCCACTGAATCAACCTCCTACTTTTGAATTCCCCATTACTCCTCAACAAAACAATGACAACCTTAAGAATATTCCTTCTTCATTACTTCCCAAGTTCTATGGCTTAGTCACAGAAGACCCAAACACCTTCTTGTTCTAGTTTGATATCCTCTGTCATAGTTATGACTACACTTTAGATGCACATAAACTGAAATTATTTCCTGGTACCTTGAAGGAGGGAGCTCTCAGATGGTTCATGAGTCTGGGAAGGGCTGTTATTGATAGTTGGCTAGTCATGCAAACAAAATTTCTTGAAAAATATAAGGAATACTATAAGAGTGGCAGTAAAGGTGATGACATATTTCGAATTCAATAGAAGGAAGATGAAAGTCTGGAGGATTATATATCAAGATTCCTATTTTCTCTGAAGAAGAATTCAGACCATACTCTTAATGAACAATCTTAGAAATTACTTTTTCTAAGAGGAATCAATAATACTTGCATAGATGCCTTGGACCTGATGGGAGGTGGTGATATTACTCAAGCATTTTGGGATGATCTCATGAAGATATTTCTCAATTACTCCCGTGAAAATGTGAAGAAGGGTAGAGGTCATCATGCTACAGTGGGAAAGTCTTCTTCTAGTGGAGTTTCTCAGATGGAGATTACAAATTTGTTGTCTGACTTCAAGTAGGATATCATTAACAATATGGCTACACAACTAGGCACTATGCAAGCTTAGAAGAAACATGAGGAAGCTGAAGCAATCTTGGTCGAGTTCTGTCCACACTGTAGAGAGAAGAAATGTGACCGTAGATGCAAGCTGGTGACTAATCTGAAAGCTAAGCAATTACCTACTAACTTTAAGCCAGTAGAAGGCGATGATGATCAAGTGATCTTCATTGCACAAAGGAGACCATGGGCTCAAAGACAAGGTATGCCTCAAGACCCTTCGACTTTGGGTAATCCATATTCTAGCTATAATAACTAATGGCAGCCTACATATGGACCACCACCACCTTGGAATACATCTCAACCACCTCGGCCTAACTAACAGACCCCTCAATGGAAATATCCTCAAGGAGGTTGGCAGTAGCCACAAGGACAATGGACCCCACCCCAAGGTAATTGGTAGTAGAATCCTCAATGGAGAGGTTGTTAGTAATGGCAGAACTAGTCCCCTGGGTTCCTGTAGCTTCCACAGCCACAACCTCAGGCTCTCATGCCACCTCCTGTAGCAACTACCACAAATATTGGCCCTCCTAAACAAATGCCTATGCATGCTCAGTTGTTGCCAAATCCCAATAATAAGCAATAGCAATAGCAGCCACAGTAGCTCATGTATTTTGCTGAAGCTAATCAATATCCAACTTATGCCTTAAACATTACTGATATCCATTTGAGGTCTAGAACCACTCTTCCTACTCCACATTCACCTCTAATTATTGAGATACCAGATTCTCCTCCTGAAGAACCTACTGCACCTGCTGATCCTACTGAGTATATGCCTATAACTAATATGGTTTCTAAGGAGCCTATTTTGCAAAGTCAAGACAAACCACCTTTTCCTCAGAGGTTACAAAGTACTACACCTAAATCTATGGAAGAACCCACTTTTGAGATTTTGGATTAGTTAAAGAATGTGCAAATTCAAATTCCTTTATTTCAGGCCATTAAAGATGTTCCAATTTATGGAAAAGCAATTAAAGAGGTCTGTTTGAAGAAACCTGGATGGAAGAAAAAGGATCCCCAAACAATTCATGTCTTAGGGAAATTGGCTGATATAATGTTGGGAAATGTAGTCATTTCAAAGTACACTAACCCTAGAAGTCATGTAGTGCAAATACATATAAATGGCCAAATTGTAAAAAATGTTTTGATTGACCTTGGTGTTGCCATTAATGTCATGACCAAGCATACTATGGAAAATTTGAACATCCTAAACATTAGGTCTACACCTACAGTCCCACAGCTTGCTGATAGCTCCACAGTCACACCAGATGGAATGGTGGAAGATGTAATTGTCACTCTTGAATCTTGGGAGTATCCAGCTGATTTTACAATATTATCTGCCAAGGAAACCTTAGGAGGATACCCTATTATCCTAGGTAGACCATGGTTAGCAATTGCTAATGCTTTTATAGGATGTCGTTATGGAGATATGACTATTTCTGATGGACAATCCATAAAAAAATTGGCTTTGTATCTACCTGCTAGACCTCAACCAGATTTGTCCCAACCTGTTTGGCCAGATGTAGGGGAAGAAACTAAAGAAGCCAATTCATTGGTTCAATTAATGATGCTCCAAACTGATCCATTCTCACAACTTCAAAAATGAGGATGCCTTGCTTTTTCACATTCTACAGTCTAACTCTGATACAGGTAGTTCATCTAATCTAAATAGCAGTCATCTAAAATGTTTCTTGTAGCAACTAAATTCTAAGAGTTTGCTGCCTAAATTTTCTACAATTTTTCATAACTTGCTTCCACAAAAGGTATAAACATCCCCTGTAGATTCTATGAGTGATCTCACTAAGCAGATAGAATTGTCTCTAGGTCACTGTTTGAATATCAATAGCAAGTTGTCACAATCTCAACAGGCTGTCCTACTCAAAATGCTGCAAGATCAGCATAAAGCTTTTACATGGGAATATGGGAACATGAAAGGAATAGATCCTCGAATTTTTACTCATAGGATCTATATCAAAGAAGACTATTTACTAGTTAGGCAGCCTCAAAGAAGAATAAATCCAACACTTAGAGAAATAATTAAGAATGAGCTTCAAAAGTTGCTTGATGCTAGTTTATCTACCCAATCTCTGACAGTCAGTGGGTCTCTCCACTAGTTATTGTTCCTAAGAAAGGTGAAAAATGGAGAGTGTGTGTAGATTACAGAGAGTTGAACACTGCCACTAAAAAAGATCACTTTCCACTGCCATTTGTAGACCAAGTGCTAGACTCATTGTTTGGTAAAAGTTATTTCTCCTTCTTGGATGGCTACAGTGGGTACAATCAGATAAAAATTGCCCCTGAAGATCAAGATAAGACCACTTATACCTATCCATGGGAAACATTTGCTTACTCAGTCTTGCCTTTTGGTCTATGCAATGTGCCAACAACATTTCAGAGAGCAGTAATTAGTATTTTTGCTGATATATCTCAGGATTGTATGAAAATTTATATGGATGACTTCACTACCTATGGGGTTACATTTGAAGAAGCACTGGTGAATTTAGAAAAATTATTGGAAAGGTGTAGAGAGCAAAATTTGTCTCTGAATAATGAAAATTGCTTTATGATGATGCAAGAAGGTATTGTTCTGGGCCATCATCTCTCCAAGGATGGAATTTAGGTTGACCCTACTAAAATTGAAGTTATTCTGAATTTACAAACTCCTGCAAAACAAAAGGATGTCAGAAGCTTACTTGGCCATGCAAGGTATTATAGAAGGTTTATAAAATATTTTAGCAAAATTTCTAGTCCACTATATGCCTTATTAACTAAGGATTCTGCATTCGATTGGACAGAGGCCTGTGAAAAATCTTTCCTATAACTAAAGGACTTGCTAACTAAAGCCCCTATTCTTCAAGATCTAAAATGGACTCTACCTTTTCACATACATGCAAATGCCTCTGAATTTGGCATAGGGGTAGTCTTAACCCAAAAAGAAAATTCAATTGAGCATGCTATCTATTTTATCAGCAAAAACCTTCACGGTCCTAAGCTAAACTACACTGTCACAAAAAAGGAGTTGTTAGCAGTAGTGTATGCTTTGAATAAATTTAGGCATTATATCACAGGTTATCAAATATTTGTCCACACTGACTATGCAACAATCAGGTATTTGATGAACAAGCCTGCCATCTCTAGTAGGTTGGCAAGATGGCTCCTGTTGTTGCAAGAATTTGACATTACAATCATTGATAAACCAGGAAGAGATAATGTTGTGGTTGATTTTCTATCAAAGCTTCAAAAAACTTCTCCTACTCAACAAGAAGTCATTGATGATAGGTTCCCTAATGAACACCTATTTTTCATTACTAGACACACTCCATGGTATGCACACATTGCCAATTATCTAGCAGCAAGCAGAATACCAGCTCACTTCTCCCCAAAAGAAAATAAACCGTTAATTCATAGATTGTAAATTGTTTGTTTTACACATGACCTGATCAAGTTATGCGAAGATGTGTAAGAGAAGATGAGACTTATGATATCTTGCATGCTTGCCATGATGAACCATGTGGGGGACATTTTGCAGCCAAGCGAACATCAATGAAGGTTCTTACAATAGGATATTATTGGCCAACATTACACAAGGATGTTGTAGCTTATACAAAGAAATGTGATAGATGCCAATGTATGGGAAGACCAACCAGGTTACATGAAATGCCACTGTATCCACAGGTAATAGTCACCCCCTTTGATAAATGGGGAATGGATTTTGTTGGACCAATTGATCCACCATCAAATGGCAAGTCATACATTCTGGTTTGCATAGATTATGTAACAAAGTGGGTTGAAGTAAAGGTAATGACTCATGCTCGTGATAATAAGGTTGCTAAATTTTTGTATGAGAAAATTTTCACCAGATTTGGAGTTCCCAGAGAGCTTCTGATCAGGGAGCTCAGTTCACGTCCAATTTGATCACAACACTAATGAATGACTATAAAATCAAGCATAGGAAATCTAGCCCCTATCACCCTCAAGCCAATGGTTAGGCAGAGGTTACAAATAGGAAAATTGAGGCAATCCTAACAAATATAGTGTAGCTCCATAGGAAAGATTGGAGCAGTAGACTTCCTGAAGTAGTCTGGGCCTACAGAACTGCATGAAAGACAACAACTGAGTTTACACCTTTTGAACTACTTTATGGGAAAATAGCCATGTTGCCCATTGAATTTAAACATAAAAATTTGAGGATAGGTCTCAAACTCAATATAGATATTTCTGAAGCACAGAAGGAACATCTCTTGCAGCTTAATTCCTTGAACAAAATGAGAAAAGCTGCCTTGTAGCATACAGAAGTTGTCCAATAGCAAAGGAAGAAGTGGCACGATCAGCACATCAAAACCAAGCAATTCTCTGCCGATGATTGAGCTCTACTATATGATTCCAGATATCAAGAAAACCAAGGTAAGCTCACAACTCACTGACTTGGTCCATATGAAGTTGAGAATGTGTTTGATAATGGTTCAGTACAGCTGGCCACAATTGATCCAGTCAGTTTCAAATTGTTAGTTAATGGACACCGACTGCGGCTATATCATAAGCCAATATCAAAGGAAGAGTTCATGAAAAAAAAAAATTTGAGTGGTCTTCATACAGCAAAAGGCTTAGGCCTTTTTCTTGCAGCTTCTCCTTAAGCATTGTGTTGACCGCCCATAATATAGTTTTCTTTTTTAAAAAGAAAACCACTTTTCTCTGCTATTTCATCTATCACATCATTCATTCCTTTATCTACCACGTCATCCATATTACCACTCCACCTCATTCATGCATTCACTCTCTCAGCTATCATTTCATGATACGCTGTTGTCCTTTACAACATGCCCAAGAACTGAATTCAAGGTATGCGAAATATTTTCATTATCGCATAATTTATTCTTTTTGTTTATTCATTAATTTTAATGTATATGTCAGCCATACTTGCACGCTTTAAACTTATCACCCTGCACATGTGAGGACACATGTTGAATGCTAAGTAGGGGCAGGGGTATTCTAATTTGATATTTTCCTATGCCAAATTTACATTTGCCAAAATAGTTATGTTCTTGTACTTTCTAAAGTATGATTGTGAAACCATATCCTAAGAACAAGCTAACTACTTAGTTTAAGTAGTTATTAAAATTATTTTATGCAAATGTCTAGTTGTTATTCTTGGTAAGGAAAAGAAAGTGTAGTAAGGAAGAAGAGTCTTTTGCAAGCTTTTAGCATCAGTCTAAGTTTTTGTTTTAAGGGTTTTTTATCATGGGTGGCCAACTGGTGAGGCATGAACCTATGGCTCATGAGGCATTGATACATGATCCTCAGTTAATGCAAGCATTCACCAATTGTGGTTGGTTAAATTATTTCTTGAGAATTGATTCTTTTGATGAAGAGGCTGTAGGTGAATTCTTAAGAACATTTTCAGAAAATGAGGCTACGGTATGGGGCTTGGCAGTGGCTGTGATAGAGGAAAGAATTGCAGAAGTTATTGGATTACCGAAAGTTGGTGAAAATTTTTCTGTTGGAAAAGATGTTGTCTCTGCTAGGGTAGAGTTTATCCTACCAGTTGATGGGCCTTTGGAAATCTCAAAGCAAGGGTGCAAAAGAATGTCCCTACCTTATCCATACTCTGAATATGTCATCTTTATTATCAAGTATTTAACTTGTGAAGGGCGCTTCTCTTACCTACATTCATATCATTTCAAATTGTTAAGTCATATGAGACATGGACTAGTAGTGAATGTTCTGAATTTCTTGTTAAACCTTTTGCAAAGTAGTGCATATGAAACCCAAAAGGGTAAAGGAAACTTTGTCACACATCATGCCCTAATAAAAATTTTGGCTGAGCGATCTTTAAGGGATGTTTCACCTCTTTCCTAGAATGAGTTTGTTGCCCGAAAAGGTCTTCAACTGCCTAAACCCCCTAGGGCACTACTTACGTAGCCTAGAAGAAAGAAAATGAGAATTGAGTCCACAAGTACAAAAATAGAGCAAGAATCCACTGCTCCTGCAGCGCCCAGTCATGCACCTTCTATGCCAACGTCCTCTATCGGTGTGCAAACAAGGTCTACCACTAGGAAAGAAAAAGGAAAGACAATTGTAGATGAGTCATTTGGGGTAGGGAAGACTCCTGAGTTGGACCCACATATTCAAAAACAAAAACTTTTTGCCTCATCCTCTCTTGTGAAGTCTTCGCTGTCTCTGTCTCTCCTTATGAAAAACTACCAAGAAGGAGATCATTGAGAAAATAGTCTAAGCTTGCTACAACCTCCGTTCAAATAGAAACTTTCATAATATTGGAGGACTCTGCTTAATCAGGTCATGATAACTCCCTGGGTATGTCTACAAATGTTCCACAAAGCTCCTCTACTATTCTTGAGGAAGCACAACCTAGTAATGTTGATAAAGGGAAAATGTTGAGTCTGGATGACTTGATTTGTGCGGCTGATAAATTTTTTGAGGAAGAACAATTTTTTCCCATGCAACAATAGGGATTCATCCTGCAGCAAGAGGATTTTCTCCTACAACAAGAAGAAGGTGTGCTTGAACCACCTGAAATACCCTATGATAATCCATTTCCCACTAAAGTTTGCACAGATTTAGTTGTGTACAAAAGGACTCTACTGATTGCATACTTGGAATTTCTGAGAATTAAGAGGAAGCCTGTGTCATTCCAGACTTTATGTTTTCGCCATTTCACCAAAACTGAAGTCCAACAAAGTTTATGGGAAGAGGCAAAGAAAAAGTTGCAAAAGGAAATTGAAAGGAAAAAGCAAGAAATTCAAGATATGTAGAAGAAAATGGATGAAATGATGGAAATAACTGGAAAAATAATGGAGTGTAGGCTACAACCCAAAGTATATGCAATGTGCCTCAAGGAACAATTTCTTTGGTTTAAACCAATGAGGATCTCCAAAAATTTGGATCCCGATATTGAAATAGCCAAAGAATTCTATGATGCCTATGAAGTGGCCCCTAATTGGTTGAAAAACTCCATGTGTGAACTTTATTTACATGGTTATTTAATTCCTATAGAAACTGAATAGAACCCACTCCTTTATAGAGGTGATATCCATCTAAAAGAACTTATGTCTTGGGCTACAAATGAGGTCAATTATGGGAGACAACTGGAAGCATATGAAGAAGTAGAAAGAGATGAACCTATTCTTCTAAGAGTTGAGAGTTCAGACCCACGCACAATTTTAAGAACCTAGCTTAAAGTTACTTATGGATCAAATTACCCTCAGGAAAGAGAGAAAATTTTTGACATTAGACAATAGGTATATAGTGAGTTTAAAGAGCAGAAATATATATTTTGGAAACTCACCTCTTCCAGGATTAAGGTAAGGTGGGAGAAATTGATGGTTGGTCTAAGAAAGATAGAGCCTCACAGGCCTTTAAACTTTACATCAGCACATAGGAGGGCAGAAAGGTACATGCAACTGGGTTTGCAAAGCATATTTAAATTATGGATGCCAATGACCTTTCAACCCAGTTTTAATATGGCCACTCTATCCCTACCAAGCCAAGGAAATCAATGAAGAAATAGAAAACTATAGATTTGAAAGATGGGAGTTTACCAGAGGTTTTTACTACAAATTTGGAACTTCACTGTAGGTTCATGCTTCTCCAACAAATTTTAGGGAAATAACAAGGAAAGTCAATGTTGGAGGACCAACATTACGATAAGTAGGGGGAAAAATGATGAGTCTTAAATATTCTCATAGTTTGAAACCTTTGATACTCTTACTTTTGTTATTAATAGTTGTTTAAACCTATTGATTAAAGACTTTTTGGGTGGTATCCTGTAGCAACGAATTCCATATTCCTGTAGCTTGACAACTTCATTAATTACCTTTTTGACCCCCCGCATGGCTGATGTATGCTTATGATTTTGGATAATGGAATAGGATTAATGTGTGATTAATGAATGGATTTTGTGTCACTTGTGTGTATGCTTTCCTTCACCTCTATCACTTATTGTAGGTTGTTGGAGGGAGTTAGAGCTGATCAAGCGCAAAGAATTTTGGATCTGTTGAAGAAGTTGTTTCAATAATAACTCTTTGACTGAATCTTTGGGAAGGAGCTTAAACGGTCCTTTGATCTAGGGAGCATGTAATTCTATATTTTCTCTGGGTCGCGTCGAGCAGATAGACTTTCATTTATGAATATCTATTTTGTGGATTCAAAATGTATTTATGATCACGACTTCCTTTGTTAGTTATTTAGTTTCCTTTTTCATTTCAAATAACCGTTCCTCCTGCGTGAGTGAACGAGGATGATGAAATAGTATGTGTTAAAATTAAGTTGAAGAAGCAATAGAGTTCTGTGTTAGTTTTATTTCCAAACAGAGTAATCGATGTATCCTAGTTCTGAGTATGAATAAAATTCAATGAAGCTTTGAGTCAACTTCTTGTGTAATCTAGTTGATGCTTGGTAAGGGGGCCCACTTAGTTTGTATTCTGTAGCAAGTTGTTGTAGTTAACTATTCATTTCATGTTGATTACTAGTTGTAATCAAGGGAAAATTCTAAATTTGTTAGAGGGGTTAGCACAATAACATTAAAATTCCTATGAAATAACAAAGCACAAAGGAAATAATGTGAAGAAAAAAGGGACAAATGTTACCCTAAGTCTCCACCTTCCATGGTTGACCTTTGTTACACCTCCTAGCTTGTAGTAAATAAAAGGTGCCCTCAGATTTGTATGAGCAACTATGACAAATGACTAAGCCCTATGCAAGTGTTGAAGGATTTGCATAAAATAAAATGATCTTACAATGGACTAAAATGACAATGACTGTAAGTGACTATGACTGTAACAATAATAATAGCCAAAGTTAAAATCTGAGCATGAGAGAGACCAAGAGGGAGCAAATGAGAACAAAATTGCCCTTTTATAAAAACTGCAATTTTGAATGTGTGGCCAGGATAAAAAGATGACCAGAACCCTAGAATCAATGATCAAGATTAAATGTTGATGTGTGCATTAGGGTTAGGTCAAAATCAGGGCAAAAGATAAGGATGAAGGGTTGAGATTGAATTATAAAATAATTCAATCTAGGGCTGAAATTGAATGAGATGGCAGGAGATAAGATTGGCACAGAAAAAGAGGTTGCTGGAGAAATTAAATAATAAAATTTATTTACTCCAGTTGACCAGTAAATAATTAAATAATAAAGATATTATTTAATTATGGAGGAATGTGACAAAAGAATTGTTTTGAATTAAATAATGATTTAATTCAAAATTCAAGAGAATTGACTAAATTAAATAAATCAAATTTATTTAATTTTAATGAGAGAAAAAGCTAATGAATATTTAAATAATTAGAATAATTATTTAATTATAGTGGAAAGTGGACAAAATTAAATAAATGAGAATTTATTTAATTTTTAGAAGAAGGGGACTTAATTAGTGACGTAATTAAATAAATAAAATTTATTTAATTAATCAAGAAGACATAAATGACAAAGGGAAATTAAATAAATTATGAAATTTATTTAATTAAAGGAAGACTTAGATAATTAATGACGTATTAGATAAATAAATAATATTTATTTATTTAATAATCAAGGAGAAACAAATGACATGAATTAATTAAATAATTATGAATTATTTAACCAATAGTCGAATGTGGACCGAGGACATAATTAAATAACTTAATTATGCTAGGATGAAAGTGGTAAAAATGAAGCTTGCAAGCCTAGGTCATTTTTAGGTGTCTACATTTTGCCCCTCTTTGTCATAATGTTGCTTGTCGCATTGTGACAAAGAAAATAAGTCAAGAATATGCCCCAGTGAAGGTGCGGAGTATTCCTGCCCCCTCGGAAAATTTTCAAATTTTGGGTCGGCGCCAGAAAAATTTGCAAAAGGTCCCGATAAATCAATTTGATGGCTAGAAAAATAGCGGTGCAGTCGGTTTCAGATTCTGACATGTTTAAAGCAACTTACGGGGAGGTCAAAGGTGTGGAAATGAGCCTCCAGTATTGACTGTGATTGAAAAATGTCATTTTGACCTTATAAATAGGTTGTCAAAGGGGTAAAAGTCAATTCACTTTCACTATTCACCTTGCGAATCCTGAGAGCTCAGAGTGAAAGGCGCAGCAGCGATGATGGTTATTCTAGTGTCAGAGTACCGCAGAGAGATCATGAGGACCTTCAGACGGCCAAAGGGCTCAGGGCCGGCGGTACGTACCCTAAACTTACTTTGTCATTTTACCGTTTTGCGTGTTTTTTAATGCTTTCTAGGGTAGGGAACGAATGCGTCATGACGCATATGCGTTCGCATAATCCGCAATTGCCTTCACATTCACCGCATTTGATGCATCGTGACACAAGTGCAATGAGAAAATGAGTCGCACCGGCCGTTTGAGCCGCATTTGATATTTGTCGCGACGCAAGTGCTTCACCGAGTCGCATTTGACCGCTCAAGTGTCGCAATCGCAATGTTGCGATGCAACTGCTTGTTTGAATGTCACAAGTGAAATTCCGCGCTGCATTCGTAAAGTTGCAGTGCAAATGCATAATTTCGTGACACAAGTGTATTCAAGCGATGCACTTGCCTTATTGCGACGCATTTGATGTTTCTAACAATGCATTTGCATTTTGGCAATGCAATTGTTTATTTGTGACGCACTTGCCTGTTTACTTAATTTAACTTGCTTTGATGCTTTCATGCCCTTAGTTATTTTTCATGATGGTTACAGTTGTCCCAAAAGTGCTAATGCAGTGTTCGTCTTTTTGCAGAGGCAGCTTGCCCCTATTTACACGAGAGAGAGCAGACCGAGGACCTTTCGGTTTGGCGATCAGCTAGGCCCGCGAGAGCGGCGATGATTGATGAGACTCGACTTATTCTATGCTGCATTCATGCCTGCCATTCAGGCGAATAAGGGTTTGCTGACGGTGCTGTGCGAGAGATGGCACTCTGAGACCTGTTCCTTTCACCTGCCGACAGGTGAGGCTACCATTACTTTGGAGGACGTCTACCGTATTCTCTGAATTCTGATTCGAGGGGAGCAGATCGTGTACGATCCACGTCATGGCGAGCAGACCTTTCGAGCATACTACCAGGATCAGGGTGCTGGACTTGGCATTCAGGGTTACGAGATCCATTGGGATTTCCTGGCAGAGCACTACAATTGCTTTGATGCATTCCTGGTGACTCTGATTAGTGGCATTTTGGTTCCTGACCGATGAGGACACAGATTTCTGATTGGTTGGGGGGACGTCCTGGTCGGCATGAGGAGAGACAGGACAGTTTATGCATGGGGTCCCTGTTTGCTGGGGACACTTTATTATCAGCTGCATGACGTTGTATACAGGAGAGGAGAGAGTATCTCTTGTGGGACCACACTGATGATGATCTGGGCATGGGAGCATATTGCCATATTCTGCCCTCCTATTGACAAACCACAGCTAGCCAAGGGGATGCCTTACTCCTACTACTATGCCAGCGCATTACAACAAACCCATATGGGTGAGACAGGGTGGTGGTGGCATCAAATTGATACCATGGTGACGTTCATTTGGAGGCCCTACAGGGATTACAAGGCATGGGATGATGAGGACGATCATCTAAGTTTTTGTAGGCAGTATCGATACCTTATTGGTAGGACAGTACAAACATCCTTGATTATTGAGATGTACCTGCCACAGCGTGTACTGAGACAGTTCAGGGAGCAGCAGGATGTACCCATGGGGACGGCAGAGTATGCCCGATCGTCCAAAGAGTATGCATGGGGGCTGGCCATCCCAGTGGCCTTCGCGACACAGTAGATAGATAGGCTAGTAGCCCAGGCCTAGGGTTGGAGAGGTGGAGT
Source organism: Sequoia sempervirens (assembly GCA_007258455.2). Classification (NCBI taxonomy): domain Eukaryota; kingdom Viridiplantae; phylum Streptophyta; class Pinopsida; order Cupressales; family Cupressaceae; genus Sequoia; species Sequoia sempervirens. The sequence goes on along the minus strand of VDFB02379711.1, from coordinate 22,053,885 downwards.
GGCAAATCCAGGTACGACAGCAGCCTATGATCTATGGTGGTAGGCACGCTGACCTGTGCCATTGACAGATCCTGATAGGCCAGCACCAGTTGATAGGCGGTCAGTGATTCCACGAGTGCCACGAGCCAGACGAGGGGGCGGAGGTAGAGATGGGGGTAGAGGCAGAGGTAGAGGCAGGGGCAGGGATGGAGATGGAGGGATGGGTGGTGATGGAGGGAGGGACGGAGGCAGGGGTGATGATGGAGGTCGAGGTGGAGACGGAGGCTAGGGTGATGATGGAGGTCGAGGTGGAGACAGAGGCCGTGGTGGAGACGGAGTTCGAGTTGGAGATGACGGTGGAGATGGCAGGAGGTGACGGCGGGATGGACAGGTACCAGGTCGCAAGGTGCGACAGCGCGTGGTGAGGGTAGCGTTAGATGCTATCCCTGAGGTCAGTGAGGAGGGGGAGATGGAGGAGCAGCCTAGATAGGAGAGAGAGGGTGAGGGGAGATAGGAGGGGGAGCCAGAGGTGGGGGGACAGGAGGAGGCAGAGGGGGAGAGATAAGAGGAGGATGTGGAGGTGGATGTCAGGGTACCAGAGGTGGATGTGGCAGGGGAGGAGGAGGCAGAGGGGGAGAGATAGGAGGCAGAGGTGGCAGGAGAGGAGGCAGAGGTAGCAGGGCAGGAGGATGATGATGATGACGAGGAGGATGAGGCCATAGGTGAGGCAGAGAGACTCTTGAGATGGGAGATGGTGGAGGGTGAGGAGGATATACCATCCTCAGAGTTGCCACCGGATGCTACAACTGATCAGCGAGTGGTCGATCTTTAGCAGAGATTAGATGCCAGCCTAGCACAGGTTAGGTCCCTATAGTCAGCACTGGAGGTAGCCCATGTAGAGTGGGATCAGGCGGTGATTCACCAATAGGATGCAGGGCAGTGGTGCACAGAGTTTGTGGCCCTATGCACAGGACCCACAGGAGACATGGCTCAGGAGCTTGCTAGGGTGAGCACCAGGTTGGGACAGTACAGGACCCTCTATGAGCAGGCAGTGCTGCCAGAGCAGCGAGATCCTACCCTGTCTTGATCACAGATGAGGACAGGCAGTGGGCACAGGTCAGGTAGTGGCAGTGGTACCAGGAGCCATACCAGTGTCGGAGGGTCAACTTCCATAGGACACACATCAGGCCACAGATCACATCACTCCCGCAGGCATACTCCGAGTCATCATTCGGGGCATAGTCAGGGTTCCATTGGTTCAGCACAGAGGTCAGTACAGGGTCAGCCATCAATGACAGATCCTACCACTTCTCAGAGTCCAGCAGCAGTGACCTCACAGGTGTTCCATACTGTCACGATGATGCCTTCATTCACAGTTCCCTCATCTTCACAGACACAGGCCACTACAGGACCATCCATTGCTTCAGAGCCAGTGACAGGGCCTCAGCCACCACCACATTCTTCACCCCGAGGGGATGATGAGAGCCTACCCTAGGGGCATATTTTTATTTTGACACACTATGTTTATTGTTGAGCCTGCGAGCTCCATTTTTGGGATATCTATTGACTCTATCCTGTGACATTGCATATTTTTGAGATGATGTTTATATGATGATGCAATTTTGATGCGGCCTATATGTGTTATGTGATGTTCTATGCATTATGTGTGTATGATGTACGATGCTTAATTTATGATGCCATTTATGTAATATGATGTCTATGTTGTGATTTTTGATGCCATGATGATGCAATATTCATATGCTTATGTTAATGATGTGGATGATGCATTTATGTAAAAGATGGAATGATGATGATTATATTAATGCAATGTTTGTGATTATGTATATGATATAATGCCATGTATGATATTATTTAATGCCATGGATGATGTATGTATGGACCTAATGCAATGGATATATCATGTATGCACTTATTTTTTTGAATGACATAGGATATCAACGCAGGATGGATGAGAGAAGATGGCGGGACTGATGAGAGAAGATGACCAGACCAAAGAGGAGAAGATATGAGACCTATGAGAAGATACAAATCCTTCAAAACTTTACTATAGGACTTTTAATATTCATTGCTCTTTAATCATCATTGGGAAAACTGTTGTAATGGTCAAAAAACACCAAGATATGACATAGATCCAGGTGTGTACCATTACCCAAGACAAAATAGTCACAAACAAGGATGAGTATGACTCATACTAGGAGCGTGCTTGCCCCAGTCTTGTTGTCATCATCAACCACAAGCAGAAAAAAAAACATTGACAGATCATGAAACGTCGTTGCTTCTCTAAATCCTATTTCCAGGACATCCTTGAGAAGCTAGTGACATGATTGTCAAACTACAAAAAATGAAGTCTCTATCATGATATGTCATTTCTTTTCTAAATCCCAAGATCAGGATCTCGTTGAGAAGCTAGTAGTCATGTGTGTCAATTTTCATGCTACGTCGCTGCTTCTCTAAATCCTGCTTAGTGGGATCTCGCTAAAAAACTAATAACATGATAAAAGATGAAAAGACAATTGTCAAGTGTTTGTCAAGTGCATCTGGATATCCAGTGTTTTGATGCCAAGGTGTCATGTTTGACGATGTCAAGATGTCCGAATGTTTAAAGTTTTGATGACCTTGAAAATGTCGAGACTTGGTGAATTCAGGAAGGACACATCCTGAATGATGTCGAATGTCGGGAGGATTTGATCCCTAATGGTCGTAAGGGGCCCCTCAAAATAATGACGATGCCTAGGAAGGACACATCCTAAAGCATAAATGACAGAGTTGGTTCTTCATAAGGACTCATCTAAAGAACACTAATGTCAGGAAGAGTGATCCTTAGATGTCAAGAGGATCGCTCGAAAGGCCGAATGACGATGACGACGCCTAGGAAGGACACATCCTAAGGCATAAATGACAGAGGTTATCTTTCAGAAGGACTCATCTGAAGACTAACCAAAATTTGGCAGTTTGATTCGTAATAATGATTTGACTTGCTTTGACCTATGTTTGACTGTATGCCAATATTGCCTTGATGATATGAGATCGCACTGATGAGATTGTCATGCCAAATAACATGATTGTTTTACTATGTTTGTAGGAGTTCTCCTCACGTCGAGAAATGATTGAAGACTTTTGCATGTGTGCCAGTGCAGTGCCCCAAACCCTAATGGACTGACCTAGTGTGGCCTCAGGGGCTCATCGATAGATGGCCTTGCCTACGTCATACACTCAGAGACCTCATAGTTCGACACGACCAATGACTTTGTCTTGATGATCAAGGATTGCACCATGATTTATTTTGACAAACCTAAAAGCACTGACCTAATGTCTCAAGGACTCTAGTATGAGTCTTGCCTACGTAGCAAATGCGCAGAGACAACGTAGTTCAGACAATGACATGGACTTATTGACTTGATTGACTTAGACCAGAGATGACAGTGCACTTGTGTGCCTTGCGCAGTTGAATGTTTTGTTTGGTTTTCTTTAGGACATTTTATGATTTTTAGGTCTTTTTCAAGACATTTTATGATGTTTTTGTCTTTTTTCAGGACATTTTATGATGTTTTTGTCTTTTTTCAGGACATTTTATGATGTTTTTGTCTTTATTCAGGACATTTTATGATGTTTTTGTCTTTATTCAGGTCATTTTATGATGTTTTTGTCTTTATTCAGGATATTTTATGATGTTTTTGTCTTTTTTCAAGACATTTTATGATGTTTTTGTCTTTTTTCAGGACATTTTATGATGTTTTTGTCTTTATTCAGGACATTTTATGATGTTTTTGTCTTTTTTCAGGACATTTTATGATGTTTTTGTCTTTATTCAGGTCATTTTATGATGTTTTTGTCTTTTTTTAGGACATTTTATGATGTTTTTGATCTCATGTGTCATCCACTGCAGTCGCATGATAAACATTTTTCCCCCAGTTAGGTCTAAGACTTAGCCGTTTGCAAGGAACATGGACGAGATGTCGCTAACTTGCTAGATAGACATTTGTCAGAACATGATGTCAATCGGTCATCCACTATGATAGGAAGGGTAGGATGTGATGGCGACTTGCGGAATAACGACGAATATAGCTTTCATCCTAAGCCAAGTTTAGACCAAGTGACAATAGATGGTAGAGCAATGATTGATTACGCATGGCACCTGTTTGCTAGGTTTTCACCATGGTACTTGTCCAAAGCACCTATTTGCCAGGTTTTCACTATTGGACGAATTATTTTTCTTTTTACTATTTTGTGATTTTTTTGATTTTTTTGGTGTCACCAAGATGCCTGTTTGCCAAGTTTTCATCAAGGTGACGATTTTTTCCATTTTTCAATTTTTTTGTATTTTACGGCCCTCCAGCTTTGTCCTTTGATGCTATGCGTAGAACTTTCAGAGGTGTAAAATGTTGATGGGCTCAGTCAATTGTTCCCCATCTGGATTTGCTAGTTGATATGCTCTAGAACCAAAAGAAGATATGATGATATATGGACCCAACCAGTTTGGTTCAAACTTTCCTAGTTTTTCTCTGTCTGCTTGGTTCTTAGGGTTCTGCATGAGAACTAGGCCGCCAATGTCGAACTTTCTAACCATAACCGTTTTATTGTAGCTGCGACAAAGGCGGTTTTGATACGCTTGGAGGTGATTCAGTGAGTTTTGTCTTCTCTTGTCCAACATTTCTAGCTCGTGCAAGCGTGATTGTCGGTATTCCTCTTCATTAGTTAGACCCTTCAAAGAGACCAGTAGCGAAGGAATTTTGACCTCAATGGGTAAGATGGCTTCTGCGCCAAAAACCAGGGCGAATGGGGTAGCTCCTGTAGGCGTACGAATGCTAGTTCGGTAAGCCCACAGAGCAGGGTTAAGTTGTATGTGCCAATCGTGGCCAATGTCATTGACAATCTTTTTAAGGATCTTGATAATGGTTTTATTCGACACCTCAGCTTGGCCGTTTCCTTGGGGGTAGTATGGGGATGAAAAGTGGTGTTGGATATGGAATCGCTCACATAACTCACGTACGTCTTGGTTTTTGAACGGACGTCCATTGTCAGTGATGATGGACTATGGGAGGCCATACCGGCAAATGATGTAGTTGAGGATAAACTTTGATATTTGTTTGCCAGTAATGTATGTCAATGGAATGGCTTCGATCCACTTTGTGAAATACTCAGTGGTGATGATAATGAATTTATGGCTGTTGGAGGAGGTTGGATGAGTCTTACCCACGAGGTCGAGCCCCCATTGAGCGAAGGGCCACGAAGAAGTGATTGGCCAAAGTTCTTGTGCTGGAGCATGGACCAAATCACTATGGATCTGACACTTGCGATAGGTACTAACATATTCTAATGCATCTTTTTCCATTGTCGGCCAATAATACCCAAGTCTCATTAGTTTCTTAGCCAGAGTAGGACCGCTCAACTGAGATCCGCATATATCGTCGTGCACTTCTTGTAAGGTCGTACATGCTTCATCAATGTCAAGACATTTAAGGAGGGTATTGTCAAAACTACGGCGGTATAGGGTGTCACTGATAATGGCATACCTTGTAGATTTCCTAATGAAGGACTTTCTTTGGTTATTGGATAGGTTCGATGGGAGGGTGTGAGTCTTTAGATAGTCATAAATGTCCTGATACCAAGGAGAGTTGGGACCAACGAGTTCGCAAACCATTTCAAACTCTGGGATATCATATGCCGGTATCAACAGTTGTTCTACTAGGAACTCAAATTGTGACACATTTTTAGGGATGTCCAAGAAAGAACTAATAGTAGCCATTGCGTCAGCTGCCTTATTCTGTACCCTAGGGATTTGTTCAAAAGACACTGATTGGAAGTATGTTAGGAAACTATCCACCATCCTCTTGTAAGGAAGCAACTTCTCATCCTTTGTTTCATAGTCACCATTCACTTGGTTGATTACTAGCTGGGAATCCCCGAATACAAGCAATGTCTGAATTTTCCATTTGATTGCCAACTTGAGACCTGTAACTAGTGCTTCGTATTCGGCAATGTTGTTTGTGCAAGGGAAAGTGATTCGAAATGACTTAGTAATTGAATCCCCTTGTGGTGTGATGAATAAGATTCCAGCCCGTGAGCCATGACCAGTGTGGGACCCATCAAAATACAGCTTCCATGGTGTTGTTGGTTCCGCATGAAAGATGGACTCATCAGGAAAATTAGTTACCAACGGATGAGAGGCTTGCATTGGCGCATCTGCCAGTTGATCTGCTATTACTTTCCCTTTTATTGCCTTGCATTCAACATACTTTATGTTGTACTCACTTAGGATCATGACCCATTTTGCCAATCGGCCTGTTAACGCTGCTCGACTTAATAGGCATTTCAATGGGTCAATTTTGGCAACTAGTTGTGTCTGATGATTGAGCATATAATGCCTTAGTTTTTGGGCTGCAAAGACAACTGCGAGGCATGCACGTTCAATGTATGTGTAATTCAGCTCGTAATCGATCAGTGTGCGGCTGATGTAGTAGATTGCTCTTTATTTCCCTTCATGATCATTTTGGGCCAGTAATGCCCCCAGTGCTGAACTAGTGGTCGAGATGTATAGAATTAATGGCTTTCCATGAATAGGCGACATGAGGACTGATGTTGATAGCAAGTAATCTTTGATTTGCTGGAAGGCCTGTTGAAATTTATCTATCCATACAAAGGGGACACCTTTGCATAACAGATACTGGAATGGGTGGCACTTATCTGCCAATTGGGCTATGAAACGATGAATAGATTGCACTCTGCCTTGTAGGGTTTTGAGTTCACTGATCCCTCTAAGTGGAGGCATGTCTATGATTGCTTTGACTTTTGCCGGATCAACCTCTATGCCTCTTCGGGAGATGATATATCCCAACAATTTTCTTGATGTGACCCCAAAAACACATTTCTTAGGGTTTAACCAAACCTTGTACTCTTCTAGTCTCTTGAAAATTTTGTCAAGTACCTTCAAATGATCTTTCCTTGTTGCTGATTTGGCTAATAAGTCGTTCCAATAGTATGTACCCCATGGGCAAGTAAATGCTATTTTGTGTTGGTCCTCAGGAGCAATGCAAATTTGATTATAACCAGAGAAACCATCCATGAGGGATAGCATCTCATGTCCTGCAGTTAGATTGACTATGATGTCAATGTTGGGAAAAGGAAAGTCATCCTTTGGACATGCTTTGTTTAGGTCCCGAAAATCTGTACATACCTGAATTAGTCCATTTGGCTTTGTCACCGGCACTAGGTTGGAAATCCATTCAACATAATCTATAGACCTTATGAATCTGGCATCCAGTAATTTCTTTAACTCGGCCTTAACCAATAGAGCAACTTGAGGGTGCATTTTGCACAACTTCTACTTGACCGGTTTAGCATTGGGTACTAGTGGCAGATGATGTAGAACCAGTTTGGGGTCCAATCCTGGCATGTCAGCGTAGGACCATGCAAAGTTTATTGTCCGTTCTGCAAAGAATTTATGAAATTTTGGTTTCTCTTCATCTGTCAATGATGCCACAAATAGGACCATCTTGGGGTCTTCTGGAGTCAAAATGTTAACTTCTATGGTGTCCTCAACAAGCATGGCCAATCTCTCCTATTGCACGGGGAGAAAGTCTAGTCCTCCATCTTTGGGCGCCTCTGAGAGGTTTTCACCCGCAAATACGTCCTTTGTTTTTACTATTTTTCCATCAAGAGTTGCCTTTCGGTTTTCACCTAGAGACGTTTCATTTTTTACTTTATTTTTACTTTTGCGACTAGAGGACTGAACCGTCTCACCAAAGTATGCCACGCAATCCAAATCGATAGTAAATCCTGATCTGTGGTCCCCACTAGGTATGCCCTTGCGTAATCCCATGAATTCAGCAATGGCTTCATCATTTTGGAATGTGTCTAGAACTGGCGGTCCTTGTTGGTCCCAATCGACTAGTTCAGGGTAGACTAATGAAATGCCATCGTCAAGGCTAGTGAATTCGGGTGAGGATGCCGATAGCATATAGATGGATTCATTGATGTTGTAGATGAGGTTATCATCATCCAACTTGACATCGGACTCTATCCAGTATTCTCCTTCACTAGTGTCATATTCGTTGTCATAATAAGGGGTGAAGGTTTGACAGCCCTGGCTATCAATGTCATCTGATACTTCAGATAGATTAGACTGAGGGGGTTCGGATGGTGGTTGTTGCGTGTCATGAGAAGGGTTAGTGGGATTTTGACTATTTGGTGCCTGCTCAATTTTGAATGTTTACCAAAATCGTTGTTCAGAGGTCAATTCCCCTAGTTTGACAAACAAATCATCAAGACAACAGTCACTTAGGGATCGTTTGGAGCCAAATTCCCACTCGTGGGAGTCTGTTTTGGTTAGGTATTCCCTAGTAGTCTCAACACTTTCAGAAGCATGTACTCGCTCACTAGAAAGTCCATGGGTACGTCAATCGCCATTGTCGGGTGATTCAAACCCTAATCCAAGATACTTCAGAGTTTGGAAAGTTTCTATGGGTTCCCTTCAGCTAGTTTTATTTTTTCCAAGGCCACTAGTACCATCGTAGCCTTTAGCCTTCATGATGTTGTAACCCTTGCCATATTTCTGAACTGGTAGTGGAGGTAGTGAGACTGTATCCTTATAGATCCATCATGTGATGTCAGCAAGGTCTTCATCACTCATGTCTCCCCACTTAATGAAAACTATATTCGGTGGAACTTTGAATGTTTCTTGCGGTTCCATTCTGAAACATGGTCGACTATATATCTTTGGAGGAGTGGGTATTGTAGTTATGTTGTATGTTGTATTTAGTTTGAACTCTCTGTAGCTGAGGTCCTAGATTTTATCAGTTGATTCGGTCTTAGGGTTGGTGGAGGGTTGTGATATGTCAGAAGATGTGGATGGAGTGGATGTGGAAGATGACCTGAGCATGGAAGGGTCGATGTATTTGGATGAGGATCCAGGTGCTTCTTGGTTAATAGGTACTTGGTTTTTAGAGATACCCCTTAAATTGGTACAATATTGGAAAGGGTCGGGGTCTCTGTATATGGTTACTTCTGTACCATCAAAAGGAAACTTGAGGCATTGGTGGTATGTCGACGGAATGGCCTTTAAGGTGTGGATCCATGGGTGGCCAAGTAAGATGTTGTATGGTAGTTCCAAATCCAGGACTTGGCAAGTTGTGTCGACAATGAGTGGTCCCACTCTGATAGGGAGAGAGACAACACCTCATGAAGAGCGTTCCTCGTCATCATATGCTTTGATCACTATGCTTTTTGTTGGATCTACACATGCATCAGAGAATCCGAGAGCCTTAACCAGTTTAAGGGAGAATATATTCAACCCTGCTCTGCCATCTATTAAAACCCGTCTAACCTTGTGCTTGTGGACAAAAACTTCTATGTGTAATGCATCATTGTGGTTGGTTTTAGATGATGAGTAATCCTGATTTGAGAAGGTGACATGGTGCGGCGTGGTGATATATCCCACCATAGTTTCAAACTGATTGACATCAATGTCCTTCGGGACCGAGGACTCTAGGAGAGTTTTATCCAGGATTTCTTTGTGTGCAGGAGAGATACGAAGCAGCTCAAGGATAGATATTTGCGCAGGAGTCTTTCCTAGTTGGTCAATGAGATTGAACTGACTTTTGGGTTTCCATTGTTGTGGGGTTGAGATAGGTTTTGGTTGTTTAGCAGATGAAGCTGGTTGTGATTGCTTAGCAGATGGGCCTGCTATAATGATCTTGGCTTGTTTAAGGGGAGGTGGACTGGCTATAGTGACCTTGCCACTTCGCGTAGTAGCATTGCACTATGGTGATCTCTTGATCGTAATGGTGTTGATGTACTCATCGTCAATTCTAACATTATTTATTGTTGGTCCACCAGAGTAATCATACTTGGCTCGGGTGAAGTTAGCTTGGTTCTATGGACCTGAAGTGGAAGCATTATGGGGACCATGATCCTGCAGTGGATTCTTGTGGATAGTATGATCTGAGTTGGAATTGAATTGTGATCCACCTACTTCGATGGTGAGATTTTCAATAAGTTCTTGGATTACATTTTTCAGTTGTCGACAGTTGGAGGTTGTATGCCCTTTGACTCGATGGTATTTTCAAATTGCGTTGTCATCCCACCATGCTGGTTTGAATTGTCCTGGGTCATAAGGTTTTATTTCCAGAAGTGTGATGACCCCATGTTGGATGCATTTCTTGAGGACATCTGCAATGGGTTCACCTAAATTGGTGTATGTGCGACCCCTAGGGAATTGTCTTAGTTGACGATATTGTCCTTGAAGGTTTTGACCATTTTGACTGTTTGAAGGAGTATTGGGGGGAGGTTTCAATGTCGTTGTTGGTCTATTTTGTTGTTGCACCCCTTTCAAAGCCAATACGGGACTTGCAGTCTTGGCGTCTACAACACCATCATTTGTAACATGTGTATTCTTGACCCAATATTTGTTTTTGTCAGTGGGTGGGTTGGTGTTTATATTTTTGGAACCATACCTCAGTTCTCCCTTTGCGATAAGGGCTTTCTCAAATTGGACCCCCTTTTCCACTAATTCTATGAAGGTTGTGCAACAATTTATTTGCAATGCAAATTTGAGGGGCCCTAGAAGTGTTTGGACAAACATGTCAACCTTTTCCCTTTAAGGAATGTCAATGTGACATCGACTAGCGAGGCTTCTCCATTTTTGAAAGAACGGGATAAATGTCTCACCTGACTCTTCTTGTGTGAGATTGCACAAGCTAGTGATAGAGGTGTCCATGTCAATATTGTATGCATAATTTTTTATGAACCTTCTTTTGAGCTCATCCCATGTCTGGATATCTTTTTGCGTTGAAAACCATTCAAGGGCTTGACCCGCCAAACTTTTGGAAAAAAGTATCAAGTATGTGGGTTCGTAGGCGATATCCATACAGTTAGTTGCGAATTCGTGAAGATGTTCAATGGGATTTGTCTTTCCTTTATATTTAGTGAAGTTGGGTGACACATATCCTGGCGGAAATGCAGGCATACGTAAGTTTGTGTCGAATGGGTATACATCCAGATCATATGATATTTCGGATTTCCCGCCTGTGATGAACATGTTTTGCATTTTCTTCTCCATATCACGCACTATTGCTTTGAGTTCATCTATGGTAGGTTCATTTACATTTCCATACGTTGGATTGCCTAGTACACCATGTGTTCTTGCGTGAGTATAGGTGTATTGTGGTGGTACGGGTTGTTGCGGTACGTATGACGTGTGTTGTTGGTATTGGAAGTTGTGATTAGGTGCATGTTGATGAGTGTGAATGTTGGATGAGTATGTTGGAATGTGTCCCCTAGCTATGTGTGTCGTTATTTGGGGGATGTTGTGACCATGAATGTTATGATGTATTAACGATGTCATGGGTTGAGTTATTTGGCCACTTTGTGTGAATTGCTGATTTTGCACAAGGGGAACATTGGTATTTGTACCTTGGGAGGTAATGATGTTTGACTGTGTTGTCGTGTTAATGTTTTGTTGTTGTCCTTGTATAAAGATACGTCCTGTGGCTCCTCCCAAAGGATGTTGTGAATTACTACTGAACGATTTTGTTGAAGTTGTGTTCATGGTAGTAGACGTAGTTGTCAAGGGGGAGTTGTGATGACTTGATGATGCCCCCATGGTATTTTCTGTTGTGATAACAGGAGGATTGGAATAATTTTCCGATGGTGTCAAGGAGACAAGAGTGGTTGTATTTAATTGGGGTAGTGTTGTGGATGTTGTGGATGATTGTGATCCCCCAATAGATGTAGCATTTATTGTATTGGAGATGTTTGGGATGTTGGATGTGGTATGCAGTGTCGTTGTGGTGTCAAAAGGGATGTTGCTTGTAGTGTTTAGGACTTGACCACTATGCGAGATGTTATGAACATTGTTGGCATTAGGGTCATGTAATGTGTTAATGTCAAATCCTGGTGGTAACTTAGCTCCTTCACTCAAGAGCATAGCTACGAATCTATCTTTGTCATGACGTGCTATTGTTTCAGCCAACTGATAGACCTCTAGGTCTTGTGTCAATGCTTCTATGTGTTCCTGAAGTAGTTGAACGTTTTCATCTCTTTGCAAGTAGAGTTCGAATGAGTTGTTAGATAAGGATTGTGTTGTCACTGGAGGTTGATTGTCTAGATTGGTAAAGGGATCATTCACGGTCCAGTTTGAGTCATGTGGAGGACTGTTGGGATCTTGTCCAAAGTTTTCCATTTGTCTCTTGTGCTTTTGAAGTCTGGTTTTGACCATAAGTGAGATTGCTCAAAGGGAATGTCCACTAAATGCAAGTATGACACTAGGTGAAATCTAAGGTTCAAACTAACGACTAAAATGACCACTATTTTTGGATTTTTGTGAATAAGGTATGCAATGTGGATGCAATGTAAGACGAGGCTATCTAAGCACTTCTAAGCTTGAACTTTTTTTTCAATTTGGACTGCTAAAGGACTTTGTTGTTAATGACAAGTTGACCAGATGACTAGTGAGTCTTCCTAACTAGACTTTTGAGTTGGAAGAAATCTCACAAAAGAGGACAATGACTAAAAGGATGTTTGATAACTTGGTCCAAAATGGTCTAATTTCAAAAAAAATGATTTTTCCAAGGGGTGCTTAAGATTTTCCTACTCCTAAGTATGCAAGATATGAGCCTAGGGACAATGTAATGTTGAATGTATGATACTTAAATGGGGTGAGGTATGAAACCTAAGGTGATCAATGCAATCTAAGAGACAAGACTTTGAGCAATTTCAAATTAGGATTTTGACAAAATCTTCTTGATGACAGAGTTTGACAGATGGCTGATAGTTTGGAGGTCTCTGGTTTCGACTGTGCAGTTTTAAAATTTTGACAGGCAAATGCGTCTCAGTTTGGCAATTGCGTCACGGTTAAGCAACTACAGTTCAGTTTTTCACTTGCGGATTTTTGACTGTCATATGTGACTCAGTTTAACATATGCAGCTTTTAGATTGACAGATGTGTCACGATGCCTACAAATGCATTGTTCTAAGTTTTAGATGCGGTTTATCAGAGCAGTTGCATTGCAAAATGTCAGTTGCAGTTCAACAGATATGACAGTTTTGTTTCAAAGTGATTTTCGTGGTATTTTGATGGAAGTTTTTGATCTGTTTGATGAATGTTTTGTTTGGACTATGACAAAACCAGAATGCACTTGACAAACACAATGTTTTAAGGGGTAACCAAACACACATGAGATAAGCACAATCCTAAAAAGGCCACTAGGCCACAGGTTTGTATACTTGATATAGCCCACCAGTTATACCTAGGATTGGTGATGAACACCTTTCCTTCTCGAGAGCGGATAGCTTAGAATTTTGGTGGAATTGGCTCCCCTCCATGGCTCATTAACATCATTCAAGTACACCAAATTTGGATTCATTGGGTAGTGACATCCCAAGAATTGCTATCTCTACTCAAGGGGATCAGTAGTGAGTAATCTTCGGGCATGATACTGTACCCTGCACTATATCAAGCAATAGCCAATAGAATGGTTGGACACTAAGACAAGAGGTGTTTAATTCGGGTATTCCGTTCATGGGGTGTGATCCATGCGGCGAGAGTCCCCTTTCGGATCCATCTCGTTGGAACCACACTCGTGATTCTTGGGCTTTCCCCAAGAACCCACTTTTCTATACCGGCTGGAAGTCCCTCAGTGTTAGGGTGCTACTGGTCTGAGTCATCCTGGGGTGAGTACTTTTTCCCACCAGAATAGGCCCAAGTTCTAGAGTCAGTAATCGTTTCTCTTACACCCAGGATCGTACGAATGCACAAGGGGAGAGGATACTCCGATATACTGAACCGTGAAGGGTAATATAATAGAAAAGAATGGGTCTAGTTTTCTGATCACAAGGTTTTCACCAAGTGAGAGCATACTCACCTACCACTCCACAAGCACAATCAAGCATAAAAGACATGATTCTTTTTATAAACACCAAAAAACCAAAGTTTGCTAATCTAGAAATAAACAAGCACAATGTTTTTTTTTTCCTTCTTTGACATGCGAATTTGCAAACAATGAGTTAGTAGTCTTTTTGAAACAATGATCTTCGGCATACAAATGGGGATCGCAACATGCCACAAGAGAGGATTAGTAACAAAATCTAACCTAACCCACATACAGGAATAAAAACAGAATATGAAAAAATAGAAAATCTGAAAACCAGAAACCAGAAAAGCCCAAAATCCAAAAATTAGAACCTCAAAACTGACAGGAAAAATTTACCAGGCAAATGCGGCACGGCAGAAAAATGCCAGATAGATGCGGCGTGGAATGTCAAATGCATCGTTCGGGTTTTCAAATGCGGCTCGGAATGTCGAATGCGTCTCTGTAGCTATTAGTTGTGGCTCGTCAGAACAGTTGCATCACTTATGTCAGCAGATGCGTTGCGACACTTGCGGCGATCTATACTAATATCCTACAAAACAATAGAAAACAAATCCTACGAAAATAGAAAGCCGCTACAAGAAAGGATTAGTGACACAAAATCTAATCTTATCCAACATGCAGGAATAAAAAAAGAATACAGAAAGACATAAGATTAGAAAACCCGAAATCCAAAAATAAAACCCCAAAACTGAAAGAAGAATTATACCAGACGAATGCGGCTCATAATAGCAAATGCGGCTTTTGGGGTTTCGAATGCGGCTCAGTAAAATAGATGCATCGTTATTAGCGTTAGTTGCGGTGCGACAAAGCAATTGCGGTTCTACTATTCTCATATGCGTCGCGACGCATCAGATGCGTCACAATGTTTTAAAAAAAAACACTTGTGGCGATCCGTACCTATACCGTACAAAACAACAGAAAACAACAAAAAATGTACGAAAAGCCAAAAAACGACGTCGGATTCACCAATGTAATCAAGGGAAAATTCTAAATTTTTTAGAGGGGTTAGCACAATAACATTAAAATTCCTATGAAATAACAAAGCACAAAGGAAATAATGTGAATACAAAAGGGACAAATGTTACCCTAAGCCTCCACCTTCCATGGTTGACCTTTGTTACACCTCCTAGCTTGCAGTAAATAAAAGGTGCCCTCAAATTTGTATGAGCAACTATGACAAATGACTAAGCCCTATGCAAGTGTTGAAGGATTTGCATAAAATAAAATGACCTTACAATGGACTAAAATGACAATGACTGTAAGTGACTATGACTGTAACAATAATAATAGCCTAAGTTAAAATCTTAGCATGAGAGAGACCAAGAGAGAGCAAATGAGAACAAAATTGCCCTTTTATAAAAACTGTAATTTTGAATGTGTGGCTAGGATGAAAAGATGACCAGAACCCTAGAATCAATGATCAAGATTAAATGTTGCTGTGTGCATTAGGGTTAGGTCAAAATTAGGGCAAAAGATAAGGATGAAGGGTTGAGATTGAATTATCAAATAATTCAATCTAGGGCTGAAATTGAATGAGATGGCAGGAGATAAGATTGGCATAGAAAAAGAGGTTGCTAGAGAAATTAAATAATAAAATTTATTTACTCCAGTTGACCAGTAAATAATTAAATAATAAAGATATTATTTAATTATGGAGGAATGTGACAAAAGAATTGTTTTGAATTAAATAATGATTTAATTCAAAATTCAAGAGAATTGACTAAATTAAATAAATCAAATTTATTTAATTTTAATGAGAGAAAAAGCTAATGAATATTTAAATAATTAGAATAATTATTTAATTATAGTGGAAAGTGGACAAAATTAAATAAATAAGAATTTATTTAATTTTTAGAAGAAGGGGACTTAATTAGTGACGTAATTAAATAAATAAAATTTATTTAATTAATCAAGAAGACATAAATGACAAAGGGAAATTAAATAAATTATGAAATTTATTTAATTAAAGGAAGACTTAGATAATTAATGACGTATTAGATAAATAAATAATATTTATTTATTTAATAATCAAGGAGAAACAAATGACATGAATTAATTAAATAATTATGAATTATTTAACCAATAGTCGAATGTGGACCGAGGACATAATTAAATAACTTAATTATGCTAGGACGAAAGTGGTAAAAATGAAGCTTGCAGGCCTAGGTCATTTTTAGGTGTCTACACTAGTTAGAATCTATTTCTGTAGATTTCAACACAAACTCAGCCTTGTATTGTTCCTACAACATTGGGAATCCATCCCTGTGTCTGTTCCTGCAGCATAAGGCCAGTTCACAGTTTGTCCTTTAATAATAGCTGCTATGATTTATGTTTTAACTGAATCGTGTCTAAGTTAAAAATCTTTGTGTTGCATTTCTTTTAAGCATTTGTTTTCTATAGATGATGACTAGAAACTAGTTCTTAGTGCACATACCATGCTGCTCCATTCCAAGTTTATGACCCCTAGTTTGACAAAGTAAATGAATGACCACAAGAAGATATCAGTCGCCTGTTGGAATGTCCAATTCCCAAGTTTAGTTATGTTGTGAATTTTATATCCTTTTGTGGGCGTGATCAAGTGCTCAATCCCACATTCCATATAGCTAGCTAGATGCTTAAAAGAATTCCTAGAGGTTTGTAGTTTGAATGCATAGATAGAATAATCTTCATGGATTCTACCTAAAGCTATCAACTGTAAGGACTTTATGGAGAGTTGGGTTTAGCTGACCACAACCCTAGCACAGATAAAATTCCTACCAACAAGCTACAAAAATTTGGGGATGGTAAGTTCAGCTTCGAAACCATTGATCAAAAACCCATCCTTCTTAGCAATCATCATCCTTCATGCTTGCATTACGAGCTTCGTAATGTAAGTTTTTTTGGAGTCCTTCCTCTATTGATTTAATCCATTATGTTATTATTGCAGACTTCATAGCTTTTGTGAGGAGAGTGATTCATAATATAAGATTCCTTGAGGCCCGTGCTACATACTCTCATCATTTCATGGTGCACATGAAATGGCTCTTAATAAACTTGGAGCAATCCCGCAGTCATCATTCCAACTTACTAAAGAACTATAGATGATTATACTTGTACGAGGGTGGGTGATACATTCTTTTTACCTAATTTTATAAAATTGATCCTATCTCACTATGTGGAGAAAGTAGATAATGAGAATGCAAGCGATGGCCTAGAGGGAAGCTATTTTAAGCAACCTAGAAGACATCAGACCCCGCATGGAAGAATTTTGTTGAGGGGAGGAATGTGGGAGGCTGTGATAGGTACATAGTAGAAAAATGATAGAGTTGTTCATTGCCTCTTCAGTTGGAACATTTGACATGGGACAAAAGGGGAAGATAGTGGTAGAGAAAGCATCATCAAAGAACAACCTTGGTGGGACGAGAACCCGCACTGGATGCTCTGCCATCATACAAAAAGAGGGAAATACCCATGATACCATCTCCCCATGCCTCATCAATGAATATTCTCAAAAATAACGCCCTGGTATTGTATTCTTCTGAGTGCATTTTTGAAATGTAATCAACCTTTCCGCTTTGTTGTATGAATGATTCACTCAAAATAAACACTATTGGAACATTTGGAATGTCTAGAGACGTAGAAAGGAGTCATGTGGCACTTGATGAATGGCCTTGATAGTCTTGAAAATACATAAAATGGGAGGCGGGATTCAAAGTTATCTTGCAGGAGTATCACTAGGTGGAACTATGATGTGACAAAGCTATCGGTGAAGGTGATGTTAGATGGGAAGGCGAAACCTGCATTCAAAATTGACGGTAAAGGAGAGGTGGGGTCATATGCGTGGGCCACTGCAGGTGGGAGGATTCCATGACCAAGTTGTAGTGGAGATGGTGATGACTGATAGTGCCCAAGAATGTGGAAGCTGCAATCCCCAATGACCATCCTTAGATTTTATCTCATGGCCTCATCACTTAACATGCATAAACTCATTTATAGAGGTGGCTAAATACCACATTTAGCTAATGATTTGATCCACTCAGCACCATAACTTATCAATTCATCCTATTATATTTTTTTTCCCAATGTGTTGCCATGATGTATCTAATAGAACTCACATGGGAACAAAAGCACAATTGGTGAATGGTTTTTCACTGCATTAGGAATTATCTGCAAACATTAATTCATGATCAAGATTCCTCGAACCGCATTCCTCAAGTTGCTAATTATTTAAATAGGTTAGCCAGGGAGCAAGCATGATGATCAGGATTTTAACCATTTTCTCAATCATGGAAAGTACCCCTTGTTGCCATGTACAAAGAGTGTCACAAAAAGGGCATGGTACAAGAGAATTTGGGCAGTATCACTCTCTAAGAGGAGGAACACATAATCAAAAAGTATAGACCAATCAATGCAACAAGGTGGCTTAGAGAAAAGTTGTGTGGATGATGAAATTATCCATGAAACCTAAATGAAATATTTTCGTAGAGGGGCCACCCTAAATGGAAGGATGTAGGGTGTGTTGGGAAATGTAATTTCTCCCTCAAATGAGATGTAAAATATTAATTAAATTAGAAGTTTCTAGAGGTTCCAGCTAGACTAGAGATTAGGAATAAAGTAAAATTTGGTAAAGTTCTAAAAGTTATATTTTAGATGTTTGTAGAAATATGTTGGCTATTTCTAGATGTTTCTTAAGCCCTCTATAATAGAGGCACCATGTAATGTTTTTGGAGCAGAAGCTCATATTTTATTTGTGTGTGTGTTTACTCATGAATTGTTGAGTTCATGTTTGTTGCTTATTAATGTTGATCTATATCCATCCACCCCTAACAGAGTGGTATCAGAGCACAGGTCTGGAGATTGGTTGAAATTTTCCTGCCACCATTTACGATAGTCATAAGACAAGTATTGCAACATTGAATGAAATTGCTCAGAATAAACTCAGCAAGGAGGAAGTTGTTTTAATTGCAATTTGGACACAAATGCATCAAAAGTTTTTTTGAAGGAGCCGCTACCACAGTCCACATTAGAATTTGTCATTCTTTTGATCAATGGTGCTACAAAAGCAGCTATAGCCACAACAAGGAAGAGTCTATTTAAATTTGTAGATTTAAGTTTGAAGGAGATCAATAAAAAAAAAAAATATATAGGAGAAAATTTGCCAGCCATAAGGTAAATTGTATGTGTTTTAAAGAGTTATTTTATTCTGAGAATTTGTTAAATGGAAGTTGTAGAAATTTGAATTAAGCTAGCCAAGGGAAGAGACTACAAATTGTGAAGAAAGATAGTTGTGGAAAGAAGGGTAGATTTTTGTATCAAAATCATAGTCAAATTCAAAGGTAAGGTGAATTTTATTATTTGTTTTCAATGGGAAAATTTTGAAAAAGGGTTAAAAAAGAGAATGAAAATTTAGTGGTTGAAAACAATGTTTTGGAAGAAGAATTAACAAAGCTTAAAGAACAATTGGATATTGTAAGAAAAATAATAGATTCTATTTTGAAATTAATAAAGAGATGCAGAGAGAAAAGTGTAAACTTTTAGATGAAAATTATAATCTTGAAAAGGAATTGGAAGAAGTTAAAGATAAAAGTGAAAAGTTAGAAG
Source organism: Sequoia sempervirens (assembly GCA_007258455.2). Taxonomy (NCBI): domain Eukaryota; kingdom Viridiplantae; phylum Streptophyta; class Pinopsida; order Cupressales; family Cupressaceae; genus Sequoia; species Sequoia sempervirens. Next base: position 22,034,437 of record VDFB02379711.1, on the reverse strand, counting down.
AAAAGTTAAAATTATTTGATGAGGTTAAAAAGAGGAATGAAGAGTTAGAGGAAAAGTTAAGATTGTTTGAGGAGATCAAGAAAAAGAATGAAGAACTAGAACAAAGAGTGGAGTTGGTTGATGACTTAGAAGAGAAATTAAAGAAATTAGAAGAAGCAAATAGCTTGCAGATGAAGGAAATTACAAAATTGAATGAATGTTTGAATTCAAAATCTGTATGTGATGTTTCTTGTAGTATAGAGGATTTGAATTCGTGCATTGATAAATGTGTTTTTGCTGAAAAAATTTGTGATAAAATCTGTCAAAATGCTAATGTTGTTAGATGTAATGACAATGAAAAAAAATGTTGGTTTAAAGATCATGGAAAGAATGGGATACAAAGGTAAAGGCTTAGGAATGCATGATCAAGGGATGAGAGAGCCAATTAAGCCAATAATGAGGCCAAAGCATGAAGGTCTTCGATATGTGACAGGTAAAGGAAATAATATAGGTGTAACCAAATTTGTTAAAGAAATGGAATGTGTGCAATGTTGTCATTGTAATAGGAAAGGACATACGAAGGATAGATGTTGGGACTTAATCCTTGCAGTATTTGTGGTTTGAAGAGTCATTCTGAAAAGACATGTTGGAATAGACAGTGCAAGAAAGATTCTATGGAAGATTGTATGAAAATGGATTGTGGATGGGTTTACGGATCGAGTTGGCAGAAAATTACAGGTATGATCAAGAACTTGTTTAAGTATAAAAGTTCGCAAGTGAAAGTTGATGGAATTCAAGCAAGGTTTTCAAAAGGCATAATTGATAATAAGTTTGAAGATGATAGCAATCATGGAAAGACAAGACATCAAAGAAGGTGGAAAGTTACAGATAGTGAGTTTGCAGAGAAGAAGACTTCTAGTTTGAAGTTCTGAAAATTTGAAGTTTGAATGACTGCCACAGCAGTGGGATGAAAGTTGAAAAGAGTTGAGAGATCTGTAGATTATAGAGATGGTTTGAAGTTTGAAGACTTCGACAAAGAAAAAGGAATCATTAGGAATGAAGATATCAATCAATGAAAAGGATTTGCAAAGTCAGCAGTCAAGAGCAAGGAAATTTATGCAGTAGCATTTGAGGTCGAAATTAGGGGGGAGTGTTGGGAAATGTAATTTCTCCCTCAAATGAGATGTAAAATATTAATTAAATTAGAAGTTTCTAGAGGTTCCAGCTAGACTAGAGATTAGGAATAAAGTAAAATTTGGTAAATTTCTAGAAGTTATATTTTAGATGTTTGTAGAAACATGTCGGCTATTTCTAGATGTTTCTTAAGCCCTCTATAATAGAGGCACCATGTAATGTTTTTTGGATCAAGCAATTCAATACAAGTATTTTGGAGCACAATCTCATGTTTATTTGTGTTTATTCATGAATTGTTGATCTTATATTTGCTTATTAATGTTGATCTGTATCCATCCACCCCTAACAGGGTGCTATGGTGGGAAGGTTTTTAAAGAGCACTATCATAGGAGATAGCCATGTAGGATGCAGGATCTGCAATTGAAGATGTCTATAGGCTTTGGAACACAAATGACTAGTATAAGATTTTTGTTGAAGAATGGCTATGAGAGCCATGACCTCCACAAGAGGCAAGTTTATAGCACCACATTAGCCCATATATTTCAATGAGGGCAAGCCTCAAATTCCTTGCCATAACAACTAGTAACTTCATCGGATGCTTCAATCAATAACTACTCGAATTAAGATTACTCCCCAAATTACTTCACCACCCAATAGATGACCACCACACCTTCTTTGAATTATCTCTTTTATCAAGGGAGTACATTAGTTAGTCATACCAATCTATGAGAACATTCTTTGATTGCAAGGCAATAATGTGGGCTTGTTGTGCAAGATTGATTCTTTGGGGATGCAGACAATTGAATGTGGGTAGGTGCATACATGAGGACATTAAGAGAAAGTCTTCAAGAAAATGGCAAGAAATAGGCGAAGGCCTACATTGTAGGTTCTGCATAGTTGAGGGTCGTTGGCACCAATTGTTTGCAATGTGAAAAGCTCTATCGTGCAAAGTTGACAAGGACTCATTCCATTGAGGTCGTCATCTAGGAGTTTTGAACTATTAATTATGAAAACAACCATGAAGCTTAGAGAAATGTAGATAGACAATGCAGGTGTTCCATACGTGAATTCCACCTTGCAACAGCAAGACAATGGGTGACATCTTCCATGCAAAAGCCTGCAAGAGGATGACAACAATGGTGGGTTGCAAGCCTACAAAGTGGGGAGGTAGAAAAGGGTCGTTGTTGTGAAACAACATCATGGTGAGGGTCCTCCCATAGATAGTGGCCCATAAGGGTGGACCCATCAGATAGCTTTGACTTAATAATTCACCTGCAACCTTAAGGTTTCATTTTGAGGAAACGATACATGTGGGATCTGAGTTATGGGGAAATGTGAGAGCTAAGTCATTCGACAATGGAAGTTGGGAAAAGGAAAGCCATGCGCAAAGACCTGCAACCATTTTGGACTTAGGAAATTTTGAATTGTGTCAAGCCTAGTCTACTTTGGCAATGATAATGATAGGGATGATAGGGCTAAATGTGGAGCCCTCCATGAAGGTGGTAGCTAAGGGTCAACCGCTATTGAGCAGCAAAGTAGGAATGGAGACCCGCATAGGATGACTTGCAACTGTGTGTCTGCAAAGCCCTAAGGATACAGTGGTGAAAGTGAATACAGAGTCTACACGTTGGGTGGACATTTAGGCTTGGTTATAGCTAGACAGGATGCAATGATGAATGACAAAGGGAGATTCATGAATGTGGGCCCATGAGGCCTGGTGGATGCTGGGGCTAGGAAAAAAGTGAAACCTGCAAGACTAAGCCAACAGAGGTAGATGACTTGGTGAAACTCAGCTAGGTGATTTTGGCCAATGGGATAATTGATCATTTTTAGGCTTGGGGCCAACTTGGGCTTGGAAACAGGGGGAACAAAGTAAGACAATGGAAAAATAGCTCATTAGAAGTAGAAATGACCCGTTGGGAGTGAAAAATAGGGTGTCCCTTCTTTTGGTGGGGCATGTGTGCAAAACATGCACAACACAACTTAGGGGATTTAGTGTGTCACATCAAGCCACCAAGAGGAATGCAATATGCTAAGATAGATCATGCTCATGAAGGACATTACACCCAATGTAATCCACAAAGCAACAAACACATTGTATGAAGCAAGAAGGTTGCACTAAGAACCATGAAAAGGAAAATGTAAAAGAATAATGCCAATGTATGCCACCACTTTAAAGGAATTATTGAACACCATACTGTGAGAAATTACTTTAAAGTAGCAAATGATAAATGGAAATGGGAAAGAAGATATAAGAGCCAACTTGGAAAGCCCTATGCCAAGTCATATGTTTATGAGTAAAGCTATTTCATGTAAAAAGAAAAGAAAAAGAAAGGGGTTTCCCCAAAAAGGAAAATTCCAAACACATAAGGGATCTATGGATTTGGGGTCAGTAGGTTCTTTGCTGCAAAGTTTGTAGGAGAGCTCAAAACTATCATCATCCCCTAAATACACATTCAATTGGAATAATGACATAAAGAGAGAAAAAACAAAGGAAAATAACCTTTTGGGTCAACATGGAAGAAACATGAATGTTTTGATGCCTTGCGTCATCCCCAAAAGGAAGACACAAAACAAAAGAATAAATGAAAAATAAGGCCTTTTGGATCAACATGGAAGAGACATAGGATGTCTCAACACCTTGCATCATCCCCAAAAGGAAAACATAAGATACATGAAAAAGCGAAAGAGATGCACAACATGTAGAAGAATGAAGGTAGAAATAGAGGAATTTCACAAAGAGAGAACATCAAACAAAACATCATGGGGAATCACATGACGCACATGAAATCAAAAATAAAAATAAAAAGGAAATAATGCAAAAGGATAGTAAGGAAAATGCAATTCAACCAATGAGCAAGTCATCCACCTCCCAATCTCAATTTGTATAAGCAGAAGGTAGATAAAAAAGACAAGGGACAACTACAAATTCATTACTAGGACAAGGCTATCAAATTCTTGCCCCTACTTAGTGCAAAGAAAGAATGAGACAAGATAGGTCATGGGAAAGGTCATGTAATAGTGAGAAGAGGAGATTCTACAACTAGTACATGACAAGTAGAATCCCAATTAAGGGATTATTTCTATAATGTAAAATTGTTGGAAAATGTTGTTGGATGCTACAGGTGTCTTTCTGATATATGGTTGTCATTTATGTCAACACTATTACCATCATTGTATTGAAGGTTGTATATGTCGAGGATATTGAGAAAATTGTGAAAGGAAGAGTTACAGAGTTGCGTGTTCCTAGTGGAACTATGAAGGTCATGAAGGTGTCTTGTTTTGTACATTGAAGATCAATTTTTGTGGAATAAAGGGTTTAATTTTTAGAGTATCTAGATCATCTATTGGAAGTTTCAGAGGTCTGCATGAAGACTTGATCATGTTGTGGTATGACAGTATTTATGTAGTCTCTATTAGTGTTCTTGAGTGAAGATTGTGTGATTCTGATAATCTCAATTGTTATGGATTCTTCTCTATTAGTTCTTGGTGTTCTTGGATGCTTCTAGATTATTCTCCATCATTATTGTATGTCCACATTGATCAGTGTGCTTGTGGTAGAAAATTTTTCTTCTGCATGTTCAGGTTTTCATGTTCCTGGCCAACATGATGGTGGTAACATGTTGTGGATCCTTGAAAAGTAAAATTTGAATGTTTGGTACACTTGTGAGTATTGTTTTGGGTTGAATCATTGTATTGGATGACGGAGTTTAGATCCACTTTGAAAATTTAATTGTAAAGTTGGGCCGACATTGTAAATATGTTTTATTTTCTGGCCGACTAAGTTGTTGATGTAGTCCATGATGTAGATATATAAAAGCGATTGTTTGAGTGAATTTTGTGATAGCATGTGCAAGAGTGTGTGTGTAAGAAAATATAGATAGAGTGCAAGTGTGCGAACATTGATCTATTCATTTGTGTGCAGAGTGAAAAAGTGAAGGATTTTTTTGTGCTTAATTGGATCTGTAATCAATTCATACCCTTTAGATTTAATCCTATTCTATATTGTTGGACAATGAGTTCTAGGAAGTGTTCCTGAATGCATGTGCATTACCCTTTAGTATTTTCATTAAAATTTTAACAGGGTATAATATTGTGGACTAACATCCATCGTGGCTTTTCCCCTAACAGGGTTTCCACGTAAAAAATCTTGGTGTTATCTATCTCTCTGTTGTGTTAATTTTTAATGGTTAATTGCTTATTCATTAGATCTGAGATTAGGTTAAGTTTGAAAATTTTATTATTTTGTGAAAATTGATAACCCCCCCTCTTAGTTGTTTGTCCTTTTTTTTTCAACAGATGTTTATGATAGTTCGACATTCATCAGTAAGATTTCCATGGATCCTGTGATAGGAACAATACTTCATACTATCTTTAGGTAATTTACTTTTAGAGCAAGGTGGATGTTTAAGCCAACATGTGTCTATAAGATGTTGAAGTTGAAGCTTATTTTTTGTTTGAGGCTTATAATGTGTCTTTATTTTTGTAGATTCATCCTCTTCTCTAGTGGAATAGGGAGAAGGAGGATCTAAAGTGATCCTCTCATCATTGTCATTGTTATGATTCATTGGTTGTTCTTTAGGAAGGACATTTAAATTAGGAGGGGAATCAAAGATTATTGTGTCATCATTATGAAGCCTTAGATATTCTTGAGGAGGCTTTAGATTAGGAGGATTTTGATATCCTAACCCTTTTTTGTTTTGATTAGGTGGTATTTTTTCAAGTATTTTATGAATTACATGCTCATTTGATATATCACATCCTTGTTTATTTAATATTGTAAAGGATTTTCCATATGTTTCTTCAAGATTGATTGGAGTGTTTGCTAGATTGTTTCCATAGAATGGTTGAGTGTTTTCTTGTCTAGAGGAACTAAGTTCACCTTTTATAGGGAACTCAGGTTCGAATTTTGTTTCAAGATGCAAATAACCAAATATGTCAAGAGGTGGTATGGTAGGAGGCTTAGGTCAGTGCATGGATGGGTAAAAGGATGCATTGGCCTTTAAGTTATTAATACAATCATTTAGGAACCTATTCATGTTGTCATTATCTTCTCCAATGATGTCAACATCACATTAGGAGTTGAGTGAGCATGAATAGGTTCAATGTCATTAGGTTTATTTGCAAAGGCGCAACTTGATACATCCACTAAGGACTTTAATGCCATGCAAAGCTTGCCAAAACACATATCCATGATGAAAATTTTAGATTTTAAATTATCCAACAAAGTTGTGAATGTAATTTTGATTTTGATTAATGCATAAGATGAATGAATTTGAACTAAATGTAATGAATTGGAAGAAACAAAAATTATGGAAACATAAACAAAAAACTAACAAAAACAAATAGGAACCAAAAAAATGAAGTTTGAAAGACATAAAATGTAGTGAAAAACGTGTAGAAGGACTAATTCGCCTTGGGTGGTGAATGAGTCTAGGTAGTGAATTTTTTGAAAATTTTCATTATTTTTAAATTGGCTTTTATGCTTTTTATGTTTTTTGATGTAGATGTATGATGCAAATGCCAAATTTTATTCTTTTTCTGATGAAGGTGCAACCTGAGACTTAGAAAATAACCCACAAACAAGAGAATAATTTTATTATTTAGAAAATGGAGCTTCTTACATGTAGAGGATCTCAAATCCCCAAGTTATACAACACATGCAAGTTACAGAAAGCTACAAAATCACCCTTTCACAACACGCGAGCTTGTCCCCCAAAGGTTACCCAAAAATTAGAAACCTGCCCATAAATAGAGCTACTCTTTAATTTTGGAGCCAAAACAACATTCAAATTTGAGTTTAGGCAGTTTGGCGCCGAAAAATTACAATTTGAAGTTCAAATTTCAAAAGAACATTTGCAATTGTATCTTCTAGAAAGTGTGCCAACTTCCCGGGGCCATAACTTTTGATCTGAGACTTCAATTTGTGAACCGTTTGAATCGTTGGAAAGGTCTCGAAGTCAATAATGTGCTCAAAATCTACTACATCAATTTTGGCAAGTTTCGGGGCCGATCCAGGAAATATAAGTGCCTCAAATCTATCTCAGAGGATTTTTAGGTGCAAATCTAGGAAACTAAAACTGCATCTTTCAACCTGGGAATAGAAAATAAAAATCGTAAATTGGAAATTTCATTATGATGAAAAGGGTATCCAAAAATGTAAAAATATCTAAAAACTAAGAAACTTGAAATTTAACTATTTTTGGGTGATGCAAGATTGCCCTTACACCACTGGATGCTCCTGCATCAGACACCCAAGGTAATTAAGAAGTGACCCGTCATGTCTCAGATGGCTGAGGAAAACCCAACCAATCAACCTCTGCCTTAGATAGCTAGGATGAATCTTCCATAGGCCTTCCTCTCCATTTCACCAGATATTCCTCATACTACCTATTTCTGGTACTCCTTCCCACACGACTATCCAAGATTGCTTCAATCTCCTCCCTTGCTAAAGTAGGTGCTAGAATGACATACTGCCCTATTGCTGATACTTCCTCCATTCCACCTTCATGATACTCTGTCAAATCTGAAATGTTGAACATAGGGGAAATTTTGATTCCATCAGGCATCTCTACCTCATATGCATTCCCTGAATCATGCTTCTTCGAAATCTTACAAGGACCAAATTTCTTCATCTTCAATTTGTTATAGGTTCCCATGGGAAACCTTTATTTCCTCAAGTGGACCATTACTTCATCGCTAGTCTGAAACTCCTCATTCCTCCTTTTCTGATCTTCCTTAGCCTTATATTGCATATTCATCTTATTAATGTGTTCTCGTACCTTCTCATGTATATTCTTGATGTGCTCCACAAAATCTTTGGCTTCAACACTTATTTTATTCTCTTGGTCCATCTTCCTCAATTTTGGAGTTGTTCTTGGGCTACCTCCATACACAATTTGAAATAGTGATTTACCAGTGCTTCTGTTGATAGAATTTTTGTAAGAAAATTCTGCTTGGGGTAAGATCAAGTCCCATCCCTTAGGTTTATCTCCTACCAAACATCTCAGTAGGTTACCTAGACACCTGTTAACAACCTCTGTCTACCCATCTATTTGTGGATGGTGTGCAGAACTAAACTTCAACTCTGTCTTCACCTTCCTCCACAAGGTCCTCCAAAAGTACCCCACAAATTTGGTGTCATGATCTGAAACAATACTATTTGGAAGACCATGTAGCCTCACCACCTCTTTGAAGAACAAGTCAGCAATGTGGACTGCATCATGGGTCTTTTGACATGGAATGAAATGTGCCATCTTCGAAAATCTATCAACCACCACAAAGACTGAATCATTCCCTCGTTGTGTCCTTGGCAAACCAAGAACAAAGTCCATACTTATATCCTCCCATGGCCTCTCGGTACGGTAAGGGCTGATATAAACCCCTGGCTCACTCCTTTAGCCATCTAACATACCCTACAAGTTTGTACAAACTTCTTCACATCCTATGACAACTGAGGCCAATAATAATGCTCACTGATAATGGCAATGGTCTTATCCCAACCAAAATGTCCTGCCATTCCTCCACTATGCTTCTCCTTTATCAGGTTCTCCCTCATGGAACTCCTTGGGATACACAATTGAATTCCCTTAAATAACATTCCATCCTGGATTATGAAATCCAGCCACCTTGTCCTATCCACTGTAATAGGTTCCTTGCAAGCTTTCCAAGCCTCTGCAAAATCGAGATCTTCTACATATAATGTCTTAAGTTCATTGAACCCAACCACTTCAATCTGCATCTTTTTCATCAATGTATGCCTCCTACTTAAGGTATCTACCACCCTATTTGACTTCCCACTCCTATGTTTCAAAACAAAGGTATAACTCTGCAAAAACTCTGCCCATTTTATATGCCTCTGATTTAATTTTACCTAACTATTTAGGTACTGCAAGGTCTAATGATCAGTATATAGAACAAATTCCTTTGGCAACAAATAATGTCTCTATTTCTTTAATGCTTGAACTATTGCATAAAATTCCTAATCATATACAGAATACTTTCTCTTGGCATAATTTCACTTTTCACTGAAATAGGTAATGGGCTTACCTTCTTGGCTCAACACTACTCCAATGGCACAACCACTAGCATCACAATCCACTTGAAACACCTTGTTGAAATCTTAGAGGGCTAGAACAGGTTGCTCTGTTACCTTTTTCTTCAACAATTCAAAACTCTTTGCCACTCCAATGCTCCACTTGAATTCTTTTCTATCCCCTCTCATTGCTTTAGTCAGGGGTCCACAAATACTACTGAAGTTTCTAATGAACTTTCTATAAAACTAGCTAAACCATGGAAAGATCTCACCTCGGTAGGAGTTATTGGGGTAGGCCATTCTAGAATAGCCTTCACCTTCTCTGGGTCCATCTTGAGACCTTCTGCTGAGACAACAAACCCCAAGTACACTATCTCCCTCTTCACAAAACTACACTTCTTCAGATTAATCAACAGTTTCTCTTCTCTTAACTTCTCAAAGGCTCTCCGAATATGCATCAGATGCTCATCCAACGTCTTACTGAAAATAAAAATATCATCTAAATACACAATAACAAAACTTCCCAGAAATTCTTTTAGTACCTCATTCATGAGCTGCATGAATGTGCTTGGTGCATTGGTTAGCCCAAAAGGCATGACTAACCACTCGTACAGGCCCTCTTTGGTCTTGAAGGCAGTCTTCCATTCATCTCCCTCTCGAATCTAGATCTGTGATATCCACTCTTTAGATCAATCTTTGTGAAGTACTGAGCTCCACTCAAACAATCCATCAGGTCATCCATCCTTGTGGGGAAATCTGTACTTGATTGTTATCTTGTTTATCGCCGAGAATCTATACACATCCTCCACTCCCCATCCTTCTTTGGTACTAGTGCTGCATGTACTACACATGGACTCAAACTCTCCCGTATCAAACCCTTTCTCAACAACTCTTGAACTTGTCTATTCAACTCCTCATTTTTTGCTGGAGTCATTCTATGAGCTGCCTTATTTGGCAAACTGGCTCCACAAATCAAGTCAATCTGATGGCTGATCTTCCTTATTGGTGGTAAACCCTCAGGTACATTATCAGAAACAATGTCCTAAAACTCATCCAACATCCCAAAAACTTCTTCTGGAACCTTCTCACTATCCTCCTTACTCACTCTAGGAATCAATGCATAACACACATGCTCATGCTTCATACCTTCTAAAAATTTTCTTCCATCTACATAAATTCTAGCACTACTGCATACCTTTTCTTCAGTCTCCTTCAGGGGTTTCAACTTGTGACAAACCCCATCCTTTGTCAAGGAATAAGTGTTTGCATGGCCATCATGTATAGCTTGCCTATCGAACTGCCACGACCTCCCCAACAACATGTGACATGTATCCATGGAGATGATATTACAGAGTACCTCATCATGGTAGCTCCTGATCTTGAACTTTACTAGGCACTACTCATTGACCAAAACTTTGTGGTCTTTCTGCAACCAGGCAATCTGATACAGATGTAGGTGCCTTTCCCTCTTTAGCTTCAACTTTGTGACCATCTCTTTTGACACCAGATTATCGGTGCTCCCACCATCAATAATGAAATCACAACATTTTCCTTCACACTTGCACCTTGTGCAAAATAGATTCTTCCTCTATTATGATTCCTTTTCCTCAGTCACTAGGGCTCTCCTAATCACTAGGGCTTCTCCCCTTTCAACATCATCTGAATGTTTAGATTGGACCTCCTCATCTGCATGTGCAACCCTTCCATGACCTTCTGGCCTTTTGTCTACCCTTCCTTGGTGTTGTGGACATTCATAGGCTCGATGCCCTTCTTCACCACACTGAAAACATGTTCCTTTGAAACCACCTCTTCCAAATCCTTTTCCAGATCTCCCTCATCCTCTACCTATTTGATCACCACTATTTTGATCATGAGGGCGGTAGAAGTTGTCATTCCTTTGGCTTCGGCTAATACCCACATCTTGACTTTTCTTTTCATCATCATTTTAGCTTCCTGAAGGTCTTCCACTGCCCCTTCCACTTTGACCTCCTCATCCTTTTTGCTTGCCATCAAATATTTTGTTCAGCTTCTCTTCCACCTTTAGAGCATACTGATACACATCCTCAATGGTGGTCATTCTGACTAGGCTTAACTCCTCCTGAATGCTCGGTTGTAACCCATTAAGATATCGAGCTACCTTCTCCTTATTGGCCTCTGTGTGGCCCATTCTGATGATTATCTTTTGAAAATATTCATTATATTCTTTCACAAATCTGATTCCTTGCTTCAACCCTTGCAATTTCTTCAACAGATCTAACTCGTAGTCCACTGGTATGAACTGCTTCTTCAGTTTCTCTACCATGCGATCCCATCTGGTGATATTTCCTTTTCCTCTTTGATTTCTTTCCAACTGGACCTCTTTCCACCAAATCTGGCATGGACCTTTAGCTTCATTTTGCAAACTTAACCCGATCCAGGTCCTCTATTTCCTCATACTCAAAATATTCTTCTAGCTCATTGATCCATTCGATCAACTCTTAGGGTTGAGACTTCGAATAGCGGGGACTTACTACTAGGTCTTTTCTTGATCTTCAAAATGGCCCTTATTAGCCACATTTGGTCTTGATCGATTTCTTCTTCTTCCTCTTCTACATTTGAATCTTCTTCCTCTCCTTCATCCTCACTTTCTTCCCTCAGGTTTAACCCTCTTCTCAACTACTCTTGTAATGCATCAACCTGTCTTGGGAGGGTTGCCAGTGCATCTCTTCCACCAACATTTCTGCCACCTCGACCACCTTTTGCACCACCACACCTACCAGGCATCACTCTTGGAGGCATCTTTCTTGACCTTGACCCACAACCACGGTCTTGGTGTGAACTATCTCATGATCGGCGATCTGTCCACACGCTCAAGAAAACCCGCTCTGATACCACTTGATGAGGGCACAACCTGAGACTTAGAAAATAACCCACAAACAAGAGAATAATTTTATTATTTAGAAAATGGAGCTTCTTACATGTAGAGGATCTCAAATCCCCAAGTTCTACAACACATGCACGTTACAGAAAGCTACAGAATCACCCTTTCGCAACACACGAGCGTGTTCCCAAAAAGTTACTCAAAAATTAGAAACCCGCCCATAAATAGAGCTCCTCTTTAGTTTTGGAGCCAAAACAACATTCAAATTTGAGTTTAGGATGTTTGGCACCAAAAAATTACAATTTGAAGTTCAAATTTCAAAAGAACATTTGCAATTGTATCTTCTAGAAAGTGCGCCAACTTCTTGGGGCCATAACTTTTGATTCGGGACTCCAACTCACGAACAGTTTGAACCATTGGAAAGGTCTCGAAGTTAATAACGTGCTCAAAATTTTCTATGCCAATTTTGGCATGTTTTGGGGCCGATCTGGGAACTTTAAGTGCCTCAAATCTAACTCAGAAGATTTTCAAGTGTAAATCTAGGAAACTAAAATTGCAATATGTTTCAACCCAGGAATAGAAAATAAAACTCGTAAATTGGAAATTTCATTATGACGAAAAGGGTATCCAAAAATGTAAAAACATATAAAAATTGAGAAACTTGAAATTTAACTATTTTTGGGTGATGCAAGATTGCCCTTACACCACTGGATGCTCCTACATCATTTTCAATGAAATTAAGTGCAATAGTGCAAGCTAAATGACCTTTTCAATAATGCAAATTTTGAAAACCTAGAATGCAAACTAAACAATGCAAGCTGCAATGCAATGTTAATGTAAGCTATTCCTTGGATGTAAATGCAATCCAAATAAAAATAATGATGCTCTAAATGTAGGTTCACCAAAATGAAATGAATATTTTTGTTAATGTTGATGTTCATAAGTAGTTCCTAATGAAATAACTTTTGTCTACTTAGTCTTAGATAAAGCACTATAATTGCATACCTTGTTTTTTAATTTTCCTCGTAGGTAGAAATCTCATTTGCAGAAGAAGGACCATTTGCTAGTGCAACATATTTTTTCTCAACATCTTTTGAAATCTTTAAACCAAGAGAGATAAAGTAACCTCTCATTTGCAATTTCTAGTCACTATAGTCAGATCCATCAAACATAGGGATTTCCAATTTGTGCACCATTAGATCTACCTCAAGCAGTTAAGCTCTTCTTTGAGGAACCAAAGCTTTCATGCCAATTGTTGAAAGGTACAAGGCAACTGAGAGGGAGGGTGAATTAGTTGTCACCAAACTCAATCACAAATCTCAAACACTTAACAATTTCATATCCATTTTATTATGTTATTAAGTATGAAGATGAATTACAAATAACATAAAGAAATATAAGCACAAGAGACACTAGACTTACATGGAAAAACCAATACGGGAAAAATCATGGTAAGGATTAACTCACAATATAAATTAATAGAAATACTAGATACAAGAGGCTCACTGCCAAAAGGGCTCACTGCCCAAGATAGGACTCATTATCTAGATACAAGGCTCACTACCTATAGATACAAAAATACAATAAGAAAATATACCATTTCAATTTGCACACATCTATAGCCTTAATCAGAAGATTGTAGACACCATCAACTCATTTTTTTTAGGAGTCTAACACATTAAAGCACTAATGCATCACTTCACTTTCACACAATTCCAACTTCTCACACTTGTGGAATTGTTCTTATCATTCACATCATCAATCCTCAACATCTTGACTTATACATATACTATCTTCAACCTTAGAAACTTTCTGCAAGGTTGGCTACACATGCTTCATTTTACAAATTCAAATTAGGTCGGCAACTAAACATTCCCATGGTGGATAAGAATGAGAGTGGACCAAACTAATACTTAATCTTGAACCAAGACAACATCTTGAATCAATCACATGCTTCCTTAATTGATACTTATTCTTTGTATAATGTGTAGATACTAGGTCAGCCAAACCTAATGAAAATACTAATGAACTTTGAAGTACATGCTTCCTCAACAAGAAAATAACATGCAAATGACATAGAACACTTAAACATACACTGCAACACATCTCAAATACCTTCAGATCCATCTGTAGTAATTGCAACAATCTTCATACATATAACACACTTGATCAATCCATCTAGACTATACAAACACACACAATAGCTCCAAAACAAGTCTTCCAGAGCACAAACCGGAGAACATTCTAAGTACACACAATTTTTTCTTCACTATTTCTCAAAAACTCATCATATGTGCACACCTCCAACACCACAAGGATAGCTCCATGTACTCAAAACATCTCTACAGTATCTCAAATATACATGCACAACCAAAAATCACTTAATTCCTTTCTCTACAACAACCTATACTATGTTGACATCAATAAAAAAATTAATGACACCACCACCAAATCATTCATACTTGCAACACATATATGTCAGGAGGAGGATATTGGTATCCTATCCCTTTCTTTTGTTCAATATGAATTTTCTCTAAAAGTTTATGAACTTCATTCTCATTAGTTATGTCACATCCTTTGTTGGTTAAAATATTACATCATTTTCCATAAGTCTCTTCGAGGTTGATAGGAGTGTTGGTCACTTTTTTAACATAAGATGAATGACTATTCACTTGACTAGAGGAACTAGGTTCACTCATTTTTAGAATTTTATGCTTATTTTGTGACTCAATTTTAGGATTTAAAAGACTAAACATCTCAAATTGTGTTTGTTGGTTTATGAAAGGATAGAAGAATTCATTATTCTCAATATTATTGAGGAAATCATTTATGAATTCATTCATGCTAGCATCATCTTCTCCAGTGATGCCAAATTAACAAGGAAAATCATTATGAGTTGGGTTCAATTGCATTAGGATCATTCCCAAAAACACAACTAGAAACATCAACCAAAGAGAACAAGGACTTTCACACATTGCTAAAACACTTGTCCATTTTCAAAATTTCAGACTTAAACAAGGTAGTTTTTTTATTACACTATGCAACAATCTTAAAATGAAATGTTGTAAATGCAATTTTTAATTTAGATAGTGCACTAAATGAAAATAATTAAGATTTATCTAATGAAATGAATGAAACATAAATTCAACAAATAGAAACATAGAATTGATAGTAGTTCAAACAGAAGCACAAAATAGAAGATTTCAAAACCTAGAAATGTAAATTTAGGTTTGATTAGGGACTTATTCACCCTAGGGTTGATGGGCCCTAGATTAGTGTTTTGAAACTAATTTTTATAAATTTTTAAGCTTTTTCTAATGATTTTCATATTTAGGTCTGCAATAGTAAGTTTCAGGTTCAGATTTTTATAAATGCAATGTGAAATGCAAGTTGAAAATATGACAAAATGATGAATTACAAGACCTAGTTTGATATGAAATTTTATTTTCAATTTTCAAATGCAATTTTATATGATGTAAATGATATGCAAGATGACTAATTTTTTTATAATTTCAAATTTAAAGAATGCAAATAATGAAATTATAAAACCCTAAATGAGATGCAAATTTGAATGCAAACAAAGACACCCTAAATGAGATATAATTCAATGCAAATGAATGCAAGATCTAACCTAGGATGAAAAGAGAAACTCCAAAATAAAAAAAATTACAATGCTCAAGAGGCTGGGTTCACCAAAATGAAACATAGAAAAAGATATGGGGTGTACTCAAATGAGGGTAATCAAATGGGTACACCATTTTGTGCTTTATGTTTCATTCAATTATGAGAGATAAAACACATAAATAACAATGAAAAATGAAACCTAACTATTATAATAGAAAATAGGAATGTTTTTAGATGTTGAAATAATGTGTAACTTGTTGAAAAAGTTTTTTTTATCCTCACTAAGGACTTCGCCCAATGGTGAATGGGTCCCTATTAGGGTTCTAGAAAATCAGTTTCAAGATCTTATTCTTCAATTTTTGCACTCCCAGATCCCAGGTGTTCAGCTCCTGAAAGCAAAAAATAAATCATGTAGAGAACTTTCTATGATCTAGCAAGAAATATGAAAACTTTTACAACTTTGAAAATTTGAATATTTTTTCTTTCCACTTCATCTTCAATCTAAAACTTGCAATCACACATGAAGAGAAGAAAAATTGTTGATTTTTAGGGTATTCCTTGGTCAAACCTAATTTTAGTAATTAGACCTTATGATGAAATAATGAAACATAAACATTAAACATGAAACATGAAACAATGATACCTTGGATGAGGTCTAGGAGTACAAATCAACAATATTGCATGATGTGGCTTTAAGGAATGTAGATATTGATCACAACACTTGATTAGAAACAATACCTTGAATATGATTAAATTGGCTCTTCAATGTTGTTGGACTCAAGCAACACTAAGAGGGAGGGATGAATTAGTGTTGTGCAATTTTTAACTTTATTAATCTATTCTCTCAAGTTCCTATAACATTGAATCAAAAGAAAGATGCATTAACATGAAACAATAAGCCACAACACCATAACACAAAGATTTTTACATGGAAAACCTGTTAGGGGAAAAACCACAATGGAGGTCAATCCACAATTTGAGTACTCAAAATATAATTGTTATACAAAATGGGAATGCACTTACATTTAGGTACATTTCCTAGAGCTCACTGCTCAAAATTAGGAAGTCTCACTACCTTACAAAAAAACTGGATTACATCAAAAGGTTGAATTGAGAAGATAGCATCTACAAATTCCTGATTATAGTTTTGGTTAGGCTCATAGATTAGATTTTGGAACTTATATCTAATTCTACACTTTTCTTTTTTCTACCTTAATTCGCTTCACAAAATCCTCTTCTACAAAAATGAAAATCACTTAACTACTCTTCTGATATTCACAATACACACCCACACATATTAGACACAATACATATACATCAAAATGAATTAATCGATCTCATATATATATCTGGCATCAAGGATTCAATCGATATATGTTGGCTTCAATAAAATAAAAAGTATTTTTCAATTGTTTACTCAAATCATGAATATCATTTAATGTGTATCTATCAAAGTCAGCCACATCATAGTGAGGACCCAAATCAAAATCTCCAACAAAAAAATAACTTAAACAATTTCTCCTTAAACATCCACAACATCCCACATTCACTTAGTCATCCTTCTAGCATTGATGAACATAAAATTGAATGACTAGATCTCCTAACTCATACACTGATTGATGTTACAACATAAAAATTGAGAGTAAGAAATTTCATATACCCAACAACCTTCCCTGAGATCCAAAACCAAAATTGATAAGCTGGTAAATGCAGACCACTTGACATATTCAACTTCAACTGGATACCCTATTGTTTAGTCTGTCTTCTGGTATGATTAGATACTAAAGTGTAGACTATATCGATGACTTAGATTGCCATAAATGACAACATTAGAAGCCATATGCCAACAATATCCCCCTTTGGAATTGATGGAAACACTTAGTGAAAAATGACTAAGTTTTAGGACCTTCAAAACTTCAAAAAGCCATAGCTGACAAAACTTGAAAAAAATCAACAAAATTCCCCCTAAGTTTGACAAGGAATATTTTATTGTTCTATCTCCCCCTTTGACATTAATGAACAAAAAGGATAATAAAAGATTTTATTTCTATCCCTAGGAAGTATAACCAAAAACTTATGCAAAAACTGATTCAAAAATTTGAAAAAATACAACCACTATTTGAAGATTATTTTGTACTTTTTCTTCATCTCTGGAAGAAACTTCTTTCATGCTTCTACTGCAATCCTGATGATTACGATCATGCTATTGTTCTCAGATTTCCAGTTGATAATCTTGATGGTGGATTCCAGAATGGTGAAGGAATCTTCCAATACTTCTCCTTTCCTTAGTATCTCAATTAATTGTTCTAGCCTACATTTGGTTATGTCCTTCACTTTCCAAAAGGTTTCAACAATCCTATTCCTAGTGTTTTGAAAACTTGTATGATCTAACTATAGTTCTTGGATCCTTTTCTTGATTGCACCATCTTGATCTTGAGACATGTTTTAAAGTTATGTCCAATATTGTTCAACTTTGTTTCAATTCATTCCATATTCTCTTTGTACTTGTTGATTGCATGAGGCCATCGAAGAAAATAGCTATAAATGATGTTTGTTGTGCTTATGCATTGCCTTAGCTAATTCATGTGCTTTTTCAATTTTCTAAGTGATAATCTATATTGCTTCTTCAGGTTTAGGATGAATTATTCTTCTCTCTTGTTTGGAGACTCAAAGTCCATGATTTCCTTGATACATTCAATCATCTCTTTTGGAAACTTATTCTATAGACTCTCCAATTTGATTTGATTATGCACAATATGAGCACTTAGTATGCTTAATATCATGTCTTTCTCATATTAAGGTCTGATAGACCATATGTTCCCAATTTTTTGCATTCCATTTTCCTCACGAATAAGCTACATTAGCTCTTCTTTTGTTAAATCACCTTCTCCTTCACTACCTTCTTCCATTTCCTTTTCTTTTTCTGGTTTAGTTATTTCTAGTTATTTTCCTAGGGTGTCCTTAGTTTCCTTATCAGATTCCTCATCTGGTATGTTCACAATCACTTGCTATGTTCCTTTCCCTTCAACTTTTGGACTCTTTCATGCTAGTGGAGTATAAACAACAATTTATTTTTATCTTTTCTTCTTTCTTTCCATCTCACCAGAGGAGGAACCAACTTCAAGTGCACTTACTGGAATGGAAACTCTAGTTGACCCAAACTTCCTTAGCAAACCCTTAAGAAACTTTCATATACTTGATCACATTTTTCCAAATTTTTAGAGTATATGTAAATCATCTTGCAAACTGGTTCACTCTCTTCCCACATTGCATTATTTTTCAAGGGTAAACAATTCAGAAAATACATCACAAGGCATATAACAAGAGTACCAAACCTAAAATGGTAACTTGTCTCCTTTGTCAATTGCACGTTCTCCATTAGTTAATCTTTTAGCAATCCACAAAGATCAAAATCATGATGTTCCATTATCATCTTGTGTGAAATGTAAACAACACTTGATAAAGTTGCACCTTCTCTATTTTTGAAAAATATTTTGTAGAATATTCCATGCGCAATGTATCATGTCACTAAATCATTAATTGTGGATATTATCAATTCCCTTTGATCTCTAGTTACACCAGTTAGGGTTTCAACTTCTTTTTTCAAATTGATGCATTTCTCGACACATCCCCAACTTTGCATAACCTAATTATAGCTACAATCACTTCTTTTGAGATATGATAGGGTTTATCCAGAGTTAGAATATCATCATTCAATCTGTTCAAAATAAACTCAATGATCTATGTGTTTTTTGGGATAGGGGAATTCACTCCAAATATCCAAGCTTTTGTGTTTTTCTTCAATTAGGCACTTCAATTCATCATGCGACAACTTGTTTCTTTTAGCTCCAATATTCTCACTACTATACTCATCTAGGTTTACCTTCCCTTTAATTTTTTCCATTTTCCCTTTTGTACACATTTCTTGAAAATAAGTTCTTCAACCACACACCAAATTAGACTGGAGATTTAGAAGTACCTAATGGACTAGGTTTTCACCACCAAATTAGCTTAACTCTTCCAAAATTGTGGTGTAGGGTGGTGTCCTTCTTCTCTTCAATACAAAGTGGCAAGTGAGGGTTTCAACATGCTTTTTATAACTTGCACACCTAAATTTCATTCCAATAAATTCGTTTTCCCTATCTTATATGGATACCCTATTTTCTTATTCATCAAACATGAAATATTGTGGACCTTTAACTTAGCATAATATCCTTTCCAACTATTCCAACAAAATTTGTACTACACTCATCTATATCTTGGTGTCAATTATCGGTAGGGGGATTGAAAGATTTTCTTGATAGCTCCCCCTAGGCCAAAGGCATAAAAAATAATTCCCAGAGGAATTACCAGAAGCAGGTTCTGGTGCTGGCTCATTTCCTACAATAGAGGAACTCTTCTTTACCCATGTCTTCTTCATTTGATCTCTTATTTCATCCACAGTCACTTTCCCTTTTCCTTTATCATTTTTTTGTATATTCCTTCCTCTGTATACCAAAACTCTTCTACTCATATTCTTGCAATTTGACTGTATTTTTTGTAATTGAAACACACAACATTTCCTTGTCTAGACCAATCATTCCATTGATTTCTTCTTGATCTGCATTGATTAGTAATATTTCCAAATCTTCCATAGGTATAACATTTTTCATTCCTTCTATTGACAAAGTTGTTTGACACATTTCTACATTCAATTGACTTATGACCAAACTTATTGCAATTGAAACACTAACCATAGAATGATGGATCACTTGATTTCATTTTATTTCTACATTGAGCAGCCATATGACCAAATTTATTGCAAGAGAAATAATATCTATTAAAATTTTGAGCATTAGCTTGTCTTACCAGATGCCTTTTTGTTTTGTTCATCATATTTCCTTGCTTGAAATTCCTTTGTCAAAATTTGAAACTTTATCCTCTCTCATATCCAAGACCTCCCTTGTCATTTCCATTCTTTTGTCCTTGATTCATCTCATCAAGCTTAATTGAGCTAATCTTGAACTTTTCCTTTTATTCATTTGTAGTAGCAAGTTCATCCTTAAGAATAACAATCTATTTTTCAAGCTTTTCTTCATTTTTTTTGGATTGTTCTAGTTCCATCTCCAATGGAATTAATTATCCATTAATTATGTTTCATTCATCAAATCTTTGTTTTAGGGATTGGGCAATTTTTACCTCATTCTTCTTTCTTTCTTCAATCTCCTTAGTCATCTTCATCACCATAGATTCCATCTCATGCTTTAGGGTAGCATTTTCTCTAGAAAGCTTCACATTCTTTAATTATATCCTTCAAGGTTTGATTCAAGTGAACATCATCCATGATTTTTCTCTCTTTCTTCTTAATCTAATCACAAAGATCTTTTCTCTTCTCCTTGGACTTAATAATATGATCCTTCAACTTCTAAATGAATTTATCAACATCCTTAAGATTTTCTTTCAATACCCAAACTTCTGCTTTAGACTAATCAAGGTCATCAAGTGCCATGAAAATTTGTTTTTGAATACTACTAGAGTCTATTACATTCCAAGATCCACCTAAAGATATTAAACTTCTCCAAGGAACTTAGCTCTGATACCAATTTTTGGACTCAAGAAACATTGAGAGGGGGGGTGAATTAGTGTTGTGCAATTTTTAACTTTATTAATGTATTCTCTCAAGTTCTTATAACATTCAATAAAAAGAAAGATGCATGAACATGAAACAATAAGCCACAAAACCATAACAAAAGGATTTTTATGTGGAAACCCTGTTAGGTGAAAAACCATAATGGAGGTCAATCCAAAATTTGAGTATTCAAAATATAAGTGTTATACAAAATGGGAATGCACTTGCATTCATGCACACTGCCTAGAGCTCACTACTCAAAATCAGGAAGGCTCATTTCCTTAAAAAAAATTGGATTACATCAAAAGGTTGAACTGAGAATATAACATCTACAAATTCCTAATTACAGTTCCGGTTAGGCTCATAGATTAGATTCTGGACCTTTTATCTAATTCTGCAATTTGCTCTACTCTACCCTAATTTTCTTTACAAAATCCTCTTCTACACAAAAAAAAATCGCTTAACAGCTCTTCTAATATGTTTAATACACACCCAAACATATCGAACACCATACATATACATAAAAATGAATTAATTGATCTCATATATATATCTGCCACCAAGGATTCATTTGCTATATGTCAGCTTCAATAAAATAAAAAGTATTTTCCAACTGTCAGTTCAAATCATGAATATCATTTAATGTGTATCTATGAAAGTCATCCACAGCATAGTGAGGACCCAAAAAAAAATCTCCAACTTAAAAATACCGTAAAATTTTTTTCCTTAAACATCTAGAACACCCACATTCACTTAGTTAGCCTTCTAGAAAATTGATGAACAAAAAATTGAATAATCGGATCTCCTAACTCATACACTGATTGATGCAACAACACAAAAATCAAGAGTAGTACATTTCATATACCCAATGACCTTCCCTAAGATCAACAACCAAAACTAATAACTTGGTAAATTCAAACCACTTGACAGATTCAACTTCAATAGGATACCATGTTCTTTACTTTGTCTTCTGGTATGATCAGATACTAAAGTTCAGGCCAGATCAATGACTTAGGTTTCCATAAATGAAAATATTAGAATCCATATGCCAACAAATGCTACATCAACACATTATTTCAACAATAGACATGATGCACTAGATTCCTTTGACATGATAATATGACCTTTGATTTCTGCAATAGAACTTCAATAATCTACACTCGAATGCCTTGTTGAATGCTCTTGAAATTCTCTTGTAAATTCTCACCTAAATGCTTTTAAGATCATTTGAATTTTATAGGTTGCTTAGATTAAACTATGTGAAATTACCTTATATTTATACTTAACTTAAGAGTAAATTCTGATATTCAAATAACACAAGCTGAAATCAAATATAGGATTTGAAATCATTAAAATCCCACCAAGAATATGTTCAAAAGGGGTGTCCCAAGTTAAGGATGACCCATTTTCCATAGGATGAATGAGTCCTAGCATACTTAACAAGGACTTGTTTCAGGAAATGTGAAATAACATCCCAAAAGGGGGTCCTAGGACCTCATGAGGATCCATTTGCTAGGCGGTGAATGGGTCCCATGTTACTATCCTAGGACACAAACCTTTCCAAATTAAGTGTTGTGAAATATTATTAATGAGCGTCATGCTTTATCCCTCAAAAAATGCATTAAATTAGGCTTGGATTTTAATTTAAGGGGAAAATTAAGCTCAATTAAGCTCAATTAATTAATTAAGGCCCTAGATTAGTGTGAAAGTTACAAAAACACTTTACAACACCCTAAATAAGGCACCATTAAGTCCATTTTATTAAAAATGGTCCTAGACTTAATGTGAATGTGTAAAACACATTAAAACACTAGATCAAGGCAACATTAGGCTCATTTACTGTTAATTATTCTGAAATAAGTAATGAAAAGGGATACTTTTTTTGTTACTACATTTTTCCCCCACTTTAGTAAAAGTTTTCCCCCATGTAAAACTCACACTAAAGTAGACATTCAAGACACATATGTATGCATCAATGACAAAGATACATGATCATACCCTATCAAAGACCAAGATAAATAGGAAAATAAAGGATGAAGCTTTGACAGTTCCAATGGTATGTGGGTTGTTTTTTGTGAAAAGAATCAAGCTTCAATAGTCTGTCCAACATGATGTGGACCAGGTCTAGGTTCTTTTTCCAAAAAAATTCATAAGAACATGATGTCCACTATACAAATGACACAAATGTGTGCTCACTCTGCTATAGTGGAACCTCAAGCCATCCACTAGGTGAGTATCCCAAAAAGGTAGCAAATGAGAGAATCATTCTCCCATACCATATTGAAGATATCCTCCTGACAACTTCAATAAGGTACCACAATATTGAATGCTTTTGAATATTATGTATATAGGTTTTTTTCAAGGGATCTCACTTCATGTAAGGTCTTCTTCTCAAGGAACATCATGCCTAATGTCTCCAAGAGAGGACAAGTCAAGAATATCAAATTTTCACTTATGGGATGCCTCATTTTGCATCATTCCACTAAGGAAAAGTCATACACTTAGATATATCATACTCTTGGAGGACATCAAACCCAATGGAACCATCAAGGAAAGGACACATCACAAGAAAAACAAAATCACACCATGAAATATGTAGAAATGTCAAAAAAATCATCGATTGCCCCCACTTTAAAGATTTTGCTAGCACCATTAATGTGAGAAACTACTTTAAAGTATCCAATGTTTACTCCTAGAACATGAGAGCTTCCTTGTAAATTCCTATGTGAAGTCATATGTTTTTGAAATAAAGCTACACCATGAACAATTAGGGAGGGGTTATCCCTCAAGAATACATAAGGGATCTATGGATTCAGGGTTAGTATGTCTTTTCTACAATATTGTCATAGAGAATGGAATTGCAATAATTCCCCAAATACTCATAGAACCAGAAGAATGGCATAAAGAGAGTGAAAACAAAAAAATACTTTGGGTCAACATGGAAGAGACCTAAATGTCTCAATGCCTTGCATCATCCCCAAAAGTAAAACACAAGAAAAGTTAGAAAGATAAGATGTTTACAACATAGATAAGAATGTAGATACATATAGATGAATGCACAAAGAGAGGTACAACAAAATTAACATGGGGGATCACATAGATGCAATCACATAAAGAAACATGGAAAAGTGAACAAAGAAAAAGACTAGTAAAGAACATGAGAATCAACCTATAGCCAGTCATCTGCATTCCAATCTCGATCGGTATATGTGGAAAGAATACAACTAGCCAAAGGGAGAACAAAATATGCCAAAACTAGGACAAGGTTAACTAACCCCTTCCACCCACTAAGTTGAGGACAAGGATGAGCCAAGATATGTGATTTGAATGAGCTCCTTGAGATAAAGAGAATGATTTGAAATGAATGTTAAACATGCAATAGTGAGAATTTTAGAATCCTACAACTATTACATGGAAAGGAGCGAAATGAATTTTATGCAATCACTTGGTAACAATCATTGTCATCAAAGTGAAAATCACTCAATATCAATTTCAGTGCATGACACTCATTAGTACGATGCCCAAGAGTTCTATGATATGTGCAATAATTCATGTTTTTCTTAGGTAAGTTACTTTTACTAGGAAGTGGTAATTTAATCCAACCTTTTTTAAGGAGTTGTTCCATCTTTAGTTCAATTTCTGTTTGAGTATATAAGAATTACAATTTTTTGAGTTTTTAAGGTTTTTATTTCTTGCTTGATTCATCTACTTGTTGAGATAGATGTAGATAATTACGTAAGATATTCCTATCATTCTTCTGAGGCATTTTTTCTTCTTTGGGAAGGAGGAAACTTATGTTGGGATGAGGATCTTGATATCTTATCCCTTTTGTTTGTTCAATAGGAATTTTCTCTAAAATTTTATTAACCTCATTCTCATTAGTTATGTCACATCCTTACTTTGTTAAAATACTAAAGCCTTGTACATAAGTCTCTTTGAGGTTTATAGGAGTTTCAGTCACTTTGTTAACATAAGTTGAATGACTATGCACTTGACTAGAGGAACTAGGTTTACTCATTGTTAAGTGACTTTGGCTTGTTGAAGGTTTGGGGTTTGTTCCTTAGCCTTAATTTTGGGTTTTTTGAGTATAATAATGTCTTGAAATACCATGGAAGACTATGTAGTGTCTCTTTAAATGTTTTTTTTTCAATGCTAAGTTGTAAAAATGTCATATTTATCAATTTTGATACTATAGACATTAGGTTTTGAAGGAAAAGGCACACA
Organism: Sequoia sempervirens; assembly: GCA_007258455.2. Taxonomy (NCBI): domain Eukaryota; kingdom Viridiplantae; phylum Streptophyta; class Pinopsida; order Cupressales; family Cupressaceae; genus Sequoia; species Sequoia sempervirens. Next base: position 22,008,973 of record VDFB02379711.1, on the reverse strand, counting down.
TGCTAAATTTGTAGCTATTTTGGATGTTAATTCAAATGGAATGAATGAGAATGTATGCTCCAAGAAGTTGTAGGAGTTTAATTGAAAATACCTTTCTTTCATCATAATTTATGAAAATTTTCTACAAAACAATTAGAAATCAATCTTGTATGGCCTTGTATGGAATAGTGAAAGGTATATGAGTGGATGGAAAGTTGGAGTTTTGTTTGGAGAATCTAATTCTTTTTATTTTTCAAAATTTCATGAATTTATGTTCTAAAAACACGTAAAACAATGTTAACTACCTTATGAGAGAGCTAGGATTTCCAACAAGACAAAGAAAAACATTACTTTTGTTTGCACCAATGAAAGTTAATGAAAATTGGTGAAACTATTCTTTAGGCCGCTATTCAGGTGTCAACCATAGGAAGGTTAATAAAATAAACATATGTGTAAGTTATGTAAGCTTGTATGTATTTGTCTAGGCATAAATTTTCACCTCATGCAAATTCCCCTTTTACACTTCCTCATCTTAGAAAACCAAATTTGAAGGAGAAATTCCACATTAGCATGTTTCCTTCATTCCACTTGGCATTATTTTTTGCATTGGTAGAAGAATAAATGTCAGGGATACCCATGCAATGTGCAAACATCCACACAATGACCTTATGTCCTTGACAAATTCCTGCATCTAAGTTGGTAGAGGCATTACACTTCCTATTGGGAATGAATTGAAATGTCCCTCTTCAAACAATTGACCTGAAAATGCCTTATTCTTGCTCATTCTTCCTTAAAATTGATTCATTCTCACTTCATTCCATCCTCTTGCCATCTCAAAGCATTCTAGCAATCACTTCTTGCATTTTCAATCATTCTCAAGCAACACTTTGGCACTCCATAGTAGCAACAATAACATTCCATCAACTCTATAGAGAAAGTGTGGAACACACCATTGTAGTAGGGGCTTGGGTATGTGCAGGATCATGATGGGCCAAAAAGTGGTGATATGATGGGTATGTGTAGGGTATGTGGTTGACAAAATTTTTTTACCCAAATTGATGAAACGAAAAGGGTTTTTAAAGGGGACTCTCAACTTTCCACCAATATAAATTATGCTTTACTTTGAATTTAATAAATAATTATTATTATTTTTCTATTTGAATTATGACTAAAGTCTTGATTGATGGGCTGATTGAAAAACATATATAGCTTTCAAATAGTATCACATTTTTTGAATCTACAATATGCATCAAATTCTATGCTTCGCATACTATAGGATTAAAAAAATGAATTTCATGAATTTTTGACCAAGTTAAGGTGGTAAGACATATGAGTTTTTATATTTTTAAAAATTTGTAATAAAAAAATCATAACTAATTATTTACTTGGAAAAAAATTACAAAAAAATATGCATCACATCGAGACGTGAGTCCTCTACTTATATCTAAAATATTATAAAAAAATATTATCATTTTATTGTGGTTAGGGTGGTTAGATAGACACCTACTTTTTTTCCTAAAATTTAAGTACTACTACATTGAAATTTCAAATTTGCACCAAATAGATTTTTTTTATAAATAAACCTAGTAGTTTAGAAACTACATTCAATTTTACATAGATTCTATTCTTACATATTTTTGAAATAATATAGATAAGTTATTCAAATTTTTATGTCAAGTTTCCCAACTTTGATTTTTTTGAATTTTTCTCCACTTAAGGGCCTATTTTTTCCATGATGATCCTACACACACCCTCTCGAGTCCTCTCTTTTCTCCTCCATTAGCTAGTGAGCTCTTATTGGAGATGATAATCATTTTCACTTCTCTCCTCTACGATTTGGTTGAGTAGTAGTTTACTATTTTGTAGTGTTTATTGTGTTCTCTATTTTCTTTTCTCCTTTATCACACATTTCTCTATCATTGCTATCTTGGTTTTTTGTAGAGGTGGAAACACCAAAATAGGGGTCTAACTAAGGTAGATCCCTATACACCCCCCAACAATTTTCCTTCTTTTTTTGTGTAGGTGGATTTGCATTTGGAGCTAGCTTGCAACATTCTTTTTTGTGAGATCATTTCTATCACCCTAGCTTTAATATATTATTTTATCATATCCATTTGTTCCTTTCCTATTTTTTCATTTAGTTTTGTCATTCCTTTAGAAGTCATTAGCTAGGTTGTCATCTTGTTTTCTAACGGTTCTTACTATCTTTCTAGTCCTCTTGTTGTATGGATGCCAGCTCACCTTGGAGACTCCAGTGTGATATGCTATCATTCTTGAACCACACTTCCATCCTTAGGTAGAGAACTACCTGAGGTACAGTGTTGAACCTAAAAACTAGCTTGCTTAGCCCCATTTTGAATCTTAAGTATACAAAGTGGTTAAAGGACCTTATAGTCATCATCCCTTGTTTAGAACATCCCTTTAGAGTGAGGTAAGATAGGGAAGCCTTCTTCTCTTGGCTCTCCATGACCTGGGGACTTAAACGTGGTTGGTTTCCCTCTCACATTTTTGGTGAACCCGACATGAACCTATATCTATTCATTTGTTAGTGTTAAAAATTTTCCCTTGTTCCTTGCAATAGTCATGTCCCTGAGCATTGTGAAGGTTTATGAGCATCACAACCTAGTCCATGACCTCTAGTTACATTGTCAGGAGAAGTGTACAACACCTTTCGATAGATAAGATGAGGGTCACTTTCTCTTTGTGCCTTTTCTTTAGACCTATCATGGGCCTATTGACTCAAGAGCAGTTGTTGACTAGAAAAGTAGGAATCTTTGATGAAACTGATCATGTCCCCACTCCTCCTACATCTCCCATGCCATCGTTGGTAGATGAGCATGAGGCTATTCATATTCCTTTAGAATATGTCTCCACCCTTAGCAAAGGTTTCAGTGACTTAGAGAATCACTTGGAAAGAAACTAGAAGTTCGCCAAGGCTGTTCAGGTTATTAGCGAATTAAAATATATGGTGGGTAAAGACTAAACATACATAGAACTCCTAGCTAGCCTCTCTAGTATGATAGAAGTGTGTGCCTTTTCGAATAATGCTAACATTATACAAGGGGGAAATTTTGAAGAATATGAGGGACAGTTAGGAGTATCAATGCCTCCCACATCTGTTTACATGGCTGATGCGGTCCCTTCAATCATCTTTTTTCCTTTGAAATATTTGAGACTATTAAAGTGAACGCCCCCCCTGGGCTTTAGCTTCACCCCTCCTGCCACCTCTAGTAGTGGAGGCTTTAGCAGGATGAGCGGTGGGGGCTTGGGTAGTGGCGGTGGCTTCAGTAGTAGGAGTGGCACTGGTGGAGGCCATGGTGATGGCTTTAGAAGTGGTGGTGGCTTTGGCAGAGGCCCTATGAGTGGCAGTGGCTACGATAGTGGTTTTGGTGGTGGTCACACCAGTGGTTCCAGTGGTGGCTCTAATGGTGGTTCTAGAGGAGGTTCCTCTGGCCCTATATCTTCCATTGACCCTATTCTAAACACTCTTCTTTAGAACATGGGTAAGATGTAGAGTTAATTGGTGAGCCTCTACCCAGCCTATCTTCCAACCTTTTTTTTGACATAGCCCACTAGCGGTAGTAATTTTAAACACTTCCTTCCCACAAGGAATGAAGATCCCAATGTTTGAAAAGTATGGGGAAAATGAGACCCACAAATGCATGTGTCTTCCTTTAACGCCTATGCACAAATTTCTTCCATCACAATGTGTTGATGGAAAAATTATTTCCCTAATCTCGCAAGGATACAACACTTGAGTGGTATTTTCCCTTGCCCAATAATTATATTTTCTCATTCAATCAACTAGTGAACCAATTTCTTTGACAATTTCAAGCCAGCATCAAACTAAAGATGACCTTTTTGGATCTCATCTGATGCAAACAATGAGATAATGAAAATATTACTAACTTTATCGTGCGATACAAAGTGCTCTTCTCACAAATCTCGCACCCACTACCCAATTCAGATGTGTAGAAGGTATTCATAGGGAACTTGCAACATCCTTGGAAGGAGAAGTTTTCCCTCATGAAATACCCTTCTTTCACACATTTTTGTGCAACGCTACGAGAGTATCAAAATATTGTAGTTTAGTTCATGGGATCCTCCTTGTGCTCTTGTTTTGAAGGAAGATCCATTGTATCAATATTTGGGAAAGGTAAGGTTGTTTAGAATGTAGTAGCTGCTACAAATGACAATGGCCTCAAATGAAACCAAAAGTTCACAAAGTTATCAGTCTTATTCTTCTATCTTGCAAAATTTGTTGAAGGATAAGATCATAACTTTATCGAGTCCTAAGCCTTTTAAAGAACCCTACCCTAGTTGGTACAATGCGAGTACTTACTGTCAATACCATTGATTCAATGGACATGAAACCAAAAATTGTATGCACCTACATCATGAGATACAAGATCACATCAAGGATGGTACTATTCATCTTGATGGAAGTAAACAAAATACAAGTAAATTGATGGAAAAAGTGAATAGTGAGTTGCAAATATACATGGACCCATTTCCATCACATTCTTGTAACATGATTGTTGAAACCTCTGATTCTATCACTCAACCTAAGGCCTATGTCAACATGGTCATGGTTACTCCTACTAAGTAGCCTACAACCATTTCACCAGATATGACATTCACCTTGCAGGTTATGCCGATGAAAAATAAGCCTTCTCTCCTCTACATTCTCGCTTGCCTCAATGGAAACATTATGACGGGGGTCCTGGTTGACCCCACAAGCCATGTGAATGTTATTACAGAAGAAACAATGTTATTGAATTCATTACAAAGGGAAGAGTATGAAGAAAGAAAATATACCATCTATACCCATGATGGTATTTTCCTTAAACTGTATGGTTCGATAAATTTTTCCATCCTAGTTGGACCTAGGGTTGTTGAGATAGTTTTCAAAGTCATTCTGGAGTTGGATTTGTTCAAGTTGAAGCTAGGTATACCTTGGCTAGCTTCTATGAATAGAATCACCTTTTTTGTTGACAAATGTTTAAATTTTTCCCATGAAGGTGTTGTGCACATAGTGCATGACACTGGATACTAGCCTTTGGTGTCCCATGGGGGATACTCATTAGATCACTTTTGGCCCACCCCAGTCAATATGCTTCCTCCAAGGAAAAACCTGCATTACAAAAATTACGTAAAGTATAAGACTGGGGATAAGCAACAACCAAAATTGACCCTTCCTATAGCACAACAACTAGTTTTCTCCTCTTCCCAAAAGGGAAAGTAGAATCTTTCCCCTTCTCAAGCTGCTTCATTCACTACCGAGGCACTTGAGCTAACTCCCCTTGTTGCTTACCAACCTATTCCTCCCACTCCCATTCAAGAGTCTATTCCTCCACTGGAGACAGTCATAGCGGACACTCCCATGGCTAAGTAGGATCCCTCTGCTCCTTTGCAATCTCCTGACTCTAGCTCAAAGAGTTGAAGAAACTACCTTGTGAGTGAGCATAAGCATCGGTGAAAGGCTCTCGTAATTGAGTAGGAAAATTTGCAAAATAAGGATGAGATGACCACCCCTATGTTAGGGCCTCTATTAGTGTCTTCCCCTCTCCTTTATCCTACTTTTGTTTAGCTTAGCTTAGTCTCGACTCTAGTTCTTGCTATGAGTGTGCCTGATCCTAAAAGGGTGTAGGTATTTATCACTCCTTCAGTAGAACCTCCCTTGTTGATGTCCCTTTTGGATGTTCCTCCTTTCCTGAAGCCCGTGAATATGATGAATACCTCAGTGGTACCCATAGTAGTATTTTTCTCTTTCTCTTCCTTTTCCTCTACACCTCTTGCCTTGTTTGTGGGAAGTTCACATCCTTTGATGGAGCCAAAATTAGAGGCGGGCCCCTCCAACAATGGAGGGAGTAAGAGGATTCCACCTTCTCCAAAAGGTGGTCCTACGTTAGCTTGTTCTATCCTAGTGATAGAACAAGCCCCTACTTCCCCTAAGTTCGTCACCGCTCCTGAATTGTTCAGTAAGCCTAGTGGAAAATCTCAGGCATAGTCCTCTCCATCCCTTCAATTTAAACATGGAACTCCTATAAAGTGCATGTTTAACTCTTTGGATAAAGTTTCGACCTTGCCAATGATCTTCGTAAAGTCGTTGACCCTAGCTCCACAAGAGCTTGGTGGAGAGGACCTTTTGGGGCCCTCTTCCTTGGCCCTTCTTGTAGGAGGATCAGAAGCTCCTCCTCTTAACATTCTACCACTATAGGTTCATCCTCCTTCCCCCTACGATGATCTAGAGTTGGAAGTGGATGATCTCTTGATTGATTAGTGTTAGGGGAGGCCCCTTCTTTATCTTAAGATTAGATGTGTGTGTGTTGTAATGTGTTCCCTTGTGATTGTGCTATGTGTTCTTGGATGACCCCTTTCACCCTTGTTGGTGTTGGGATATAGGCATGTATTTTGTGTCATAAACATTCTTCTATTTGTATCATCATTCTTCCATGTTTGTAGCTTGAGTTTTGGTAAATTGGGGATGATGCAAAGTGTTGGAGGCATTTAGGCTTCTCTTCCATGTTGACCCATTTTTTTAATTTTTCCTTTTTTGTTCTCATGAATTTTTCACATGGTCTAATATAGGAGGGGGTTGATGATAGTTAATTTATATACTATTATAATACATATATATTTATTAGTAGTTATGATTCCAAAATATTAGATCACCCTTTTTCCCTTTGTTTTTGTTTATATATTTTTCTCTATTTTCTCTTTCTCTCTTCTTTGCTTGAGTTGTCCCTCTAATGTGTGACAACACCATTTCTATGAGGCTTCAATATTCAAAAAATGAATTTGTTGCTAATGAATCTTTTCTCAAGAATCTTCACAAACCTTTCTTCAAGAAAACACATTCTCGACTTGAAACCCTAATGGAACATGTTTCCTTCATCATGGGTTTGTAAAGAAAGAACTTGAGAACCTTCCATTTGAGGTGGGAGTAGCTTTGATCTTCCCCTTGCATGGGGGATTTTTCTTCCATTCGAAATCCTTGATGAAGTGAACATCTTTTGAAAGGATTCCTTGATGATGAATCAATTTGAGAAAGAAAGTGTTTTTCTATACTTTCGAACAACGCATCCCTTGAGTGGACGCCTTCTTCACATTAGGCTCTTGACAGACCCCTTTGAAAGTTTTCCAACTTGTTGATGGTCTTTGTGACTATCTGTATGCCTGCCTATGTGGCCACTTTTTGACATGTTCTATGTACAAGTAAACACGTCACTTTGTAGGTACGCCTATGAAGTGACTTCTCGACTCTACGAAGTCCCCTTCCTTTGGTTTCCTCCATGTGAGAGATCTTGGGGGATACCTCCTTGCAAGTTTGCAAGCCTATAGGAAACTTCCTTTGAGCTTCCTCCATGTGAAAGATCTTGGGGGTCACTTCCCTCTAGGTCTGCAGGTTTGTAGGGCACTCTTCTAGGTTTCCTCCATGTGAGAGATCTTGGGGGATACCTTCCTTGCAGTTTTGTGGGTTTTCAAGGTGCTTTCCTTAGCCTCCTCCATGTGAGAGATCTTAGGGGATGCTTCATTGTAGGTTTTCCTAAAAGTCCCTTTTATAGGTATCCTTCATGTGAGAGATCTTGGAGGACACCTTCCTTGTAGGCCAGTGGGTCTATAAGGCATCCTTTCTCGGTTTCCTTTATGTAAGAGATCTTGGAGGATACCTTCCTTGTAGGTTTGTGGGCCTATGAGGAAATTAATTTTCAAGGCTTCCTTCATGTGAGAGATCTTAGGGGTAGCCTCCTTACAGGTCCATGTTCCTGTAAGACACTTTCATTCTACAACTTCATAGTTCTGTGTGACTATGAAGTCCTTTACTTGTCCTACACTTTCAAGTTCACCAGATTGTGGTCTACTTCCTCAAAGGTTCAGGTATACATTTCTAACCCTACTAATTTTTCAATCTACTTTACCAAAGTACTCATTAGTATTCATGCTCACTAAATTGGGGGAAAAATGTATAGGTGTGAATTTGCACCTCTTATGAAAATTTCCCTTTTACACTTCCTCACTTTAGAAAGCCAAATACGAAGGCGAAATTCCACACCAGCATGTTGCCTTCATTCCACTTGGCATCTATCTTTTGTATTGGTAGAATAATAACTATCAAGGATTCCCACATGGTGCACAGACATCTACACATTGCGCTTATGTACCTGATGGATTCATACATCTGAAGTTGGAAAAGACACTACACTTCTTATTGGGAACAAATTGTAACATCCCTCTTCAACCAGCCAACCTAAAAATTCCTTATTCTTTCTCATTCTTCCTTCAAATTGATTCATTCTCACTTCATTCTATCCTCTTTCCATCTCTAAGAATTCTAGCAATTACTTCTTTCATTTTCAAGCATACTCAAGCAACACTTTGGCACTACATAGCAACAACAACAACACTCCATCAACTCCATAGAGAAAGTGTGGAACACACCACTATAGCAGGGGTTTGAGTCCTCTATTTTCTCCTTCATTAGCTAGTGATCTCTTGGTGGAGGTGGTAATCATTTTCACTCCTCTCCTCTACAATTTGTTTGAGTATCACTTTACTGTTTTGTATTGTGTATTGTTTTCTCTACTTTCTTTTCTCCTTTATCACATATTTCTCTATCGTTGCTATCTTGGTTGTCCATGGAGGTGGAATCACCAAAATGGGAGTCTGATTGAGGAAAACTCCTATATAGCCTCCCAACAATTTTCCTTCTTTTTTGTGTGTAGGTGGACATGCATTTGGAGCTAGCTGGCGAACAGGCTCTCTTGTGATATCATCTTTTTCACACTATCTTTAATATATTTACTTTATCATATCCATTTGTACCTTTCATATTTTTTCATTGTGTTATGTTGTTCCTTTAGAAGTCATTAGCTAGTCCATCAACTTGTTTTCTGGTGGTTCTTAATGTCTTTCTAGTTTTTTTGTCATATGGACACCAACGCACCTAAGAGATGGTAATACGTCGCACTGTCATCCTAGAACTACACTTTTTTCCTTGGGAAGAGAGCTACTTGAGGTATAGTGTTGAACTGAAAAGATATCTCACCTAGCCCCATTTTTAATATTGGGTATGTAGAGTGGTTAAAGTACCTTATATTCTTCATCATTCTTTTCCTTCATCTGGAACATCCCTTTAGAGTGAGGTAAGTTAGGACAACCTTCTACTCTTGGCTCTCCATGACCTCAGGCCTTGAATATGGTTGGTCCCCCTCTCTTATAGTATTCACTATCAAAATGTGTCAAAAACCCTAGGTATTTGAGGGTTTAATGAGAAAATTGTTTTGTGAGTTCACCATTACAAAGTATTATTTTATAAAACTTCAAAATAGTTCATAGAATATGTAAACATTTTTCTTTTTCCTTGTTTATCCTCTACATCATTAATGGTATTAGAGCTAGATTAAGTAAGAAAACCAATACAAGGTTTAACAATCAAAAAGGAGAAATTTTCCTCCAAGACTCAATACGGTTGAAAGGGTGGCAAAGAGAATAGAAACACAATTAGGAGAAGCCCTTTCTAGAGAAATGATGGAAATGAGAGTCATTTTGGATGAAAAACTCACTACAATGGAAGATAACCAAAGAGGAGTGGTTATAGGGGATATGAGTGACGAAGAAGAAGTGGTGGATGAAGTACCTCAACAAGATCCTCAAGAAGAGAGATGTTGATGATGTGAGGATGGAAAGATTGTTGAAGGTAGTAAATGGTGAAGGAACTAAGGTGAAGATGGAACATCCAATAAATGCAAGTAGTTTGAATGGTGAAGAACTCCTCGATTGGATAGGGGAGTTGAACAAATATTTTGAGTTTGAGGAGGTAACTGAAGAGTAGCAAGTAAAGTTGGCTAGGACTAGATTCAAAGTTATGCATCCCTATGGTGGGATTATGTTTAGAAAGAAATGAAGAAAGAAAGTAAAATTCAATATTACTTCTCTAGATAGGATGATTCCTAAGTTGAAGGGAAAATTCATGCATAGTGACTACAAGACTCAGTTGTATAGGAAGTTGTAGAAAATGAAACAAATATGGGAGTGAAAGAGTACACTGAAGAGTTTTACAAGTTGAGTATCAAATTAGGACACATGGAATATGAAACTGACAATGTTTCAAGATACCTTAATGGATTGAAGTACATCTTGCAAGATGAGTTGAGCCTTATAAGCCTTAGGACACTTGAAGAGTGTTACCAACTAGCCTTAAACACTGAGGATAAGCTGAATAAGAAGAAAGAAAAGAAGAATAGAGGTAGAGGTCCATATACAGGTAGAGGATAGTCACAAATAATTCAAGGTGAGTTGAAAGTGCCTCCCAAGAACAAGCATCAAGTTTAAGAGGAGATTTTAGAGGACGAATGCCTAAATTTAGGGGCAGATTTGGAGAAAGAGGAATATTCAATAATTTCATATGTAAATTCTACAAATGTAAAAATTTTGTAGGTCATCAAGCTTGGGAGTGTCCAAAAGACCAATCAACTACCACTTTTAGGAATGAAAGAAAAACTCAACTTTGTCAAAGAGGAGATGAAGAAAGTGTTAAATCTTCACCATAACTAGGAGAACTAGAGAAAGGAGAATCCTTTTAGATGGGAGGGACATTGACCAAGGTTATAATGGAGAAGGATCCACCTCAAATAAAGTCTACCTTGGTTTTGAGAAGGCTACAATAGGAAAAATTTCTAATCAATCTTAAAAAGTGTGAGTTCATGAAGACAAAACTGTTGTACCTTGGTTTTGTAGTCTCAAAGGGAATGTTGAAGATGGATCCAAGAAAAGTGAATGGAATATTGGAGTGGCCTACATCGATATCAATCACACAGGTAAGAAGTTTCCATGGAATTCCAAGTTTTTATAGGAAATTTACCAAAAAATTTAGTCACATATGTGCACCTATCATAGACACTATTAAAGGGGATAAGAAAAATAAGTTAGCGTGGACTAAACAAGCTAATAATAGTTTCCAATATCTAAAAAGGAGAGTGACTAAGCAACCTATCTTGGCCTTACCTAACTTCAATAAGGTCTTTCAAATAGAATGTGATGCTAGTGGACTGGCAATAGGGGTAGTTTTAAGCCAAGACAATAAGCCAATAGCTTATTTTAGTAAAAAACTAAATCATGCAAAGAATAAGTACTTTTCATATGACTCAGAGATGTATGCAATGGTTCAATCACTAAAAAAATGGAGACACTACATTCTGCCTAATGAGTTTTTTGTCTATATAGACAATCATGTAGTTTAATTTATAAATAGCCAAGAAAAATTAGTCAAAGGCACATTAAGTGGGTTGAGTACCTACAAGAATTCACTTTCACAATAAAATAGAAGAAGGGGTTGAGTAACAAGATTGTTGATGCTTTAAGTAGAAGAGAATTAATGGTACAAGAAATTCAATTAAAAAGTGTTGGGATTGAAGAATTCAAGGAGATGTATGAGGATATTAAGGATTTAAAAGAAGTCTATGAGGTTTGCAAGAAGCCTATTAGCACTAATAGAGAGAAGTGGTTGGATTACCTTATAAAAGATGAATTATTGTTTAAATGAGAATAACATCATGTGCCAAAATGTCCATGAGGGAAAATTTCATCAAGAAGTATTATGGGAGTATGGTAGGTCATTTTAGAATTAATAAGACACTAGAATAGTTAAGGAGGAACTAATTTTTCCCAAGGATGCAAAAATGTGTAAGAGGATTTGTGGAGAGGTGTATTATATGTCAAAAATCAAAAGGGAGTAGCACTAATGCAAGTTTATAGGACACTTTTGGACGGAATTATGGATAAATCTTGGTACAAATCTTAGTTTTAGCTCAATCTACCACCCTCAGACACATGGATAGATTGAGGTGGTCAATAGGAACCTTGGTAACCTACTAAGGTTCCTTTTAAAGGATCATCCTAAACAATGGGATTGAAATGTAGGATTTGGCACCTACTTTCTTCTTTGCTCCTCCTAGGGTTTTTCACCTAGAAGGGGAGAGAAAATGTGGGTCAAAATGCAAAATGTTAACACTCAAGACTAAAGGATGGATGGAAGACTAAAAATTGAATGTGAAGTGTGTGAATGTGTCTTAATGCTAGAAACTTAATGAAAATTTAGACTAAATAATGTAAATTGATCTAATACAAAAGTGCTGGAAAACACAATGTAGAATGTAAACATGAACTAAAAAATTAAGTAAATGAAAACATAAATGAATGAGACTGAACAGAGTGCATCTGGAGGTAGAATGATGTCACTGTAATATTTTGGAATGTTTTAGAAATTTTTGTTAATGGCCACTGGGACTGATTCACCATGCATGACAAATTAGTCCCGCTTCTAGTGAAATTTTTTGGAAACCTGTTTCTGACTACTAGGAGTTGAAATATAAGAAAATCAATTTTCAAGCCTACAAGTGGGACTCATTCACCATAGGTGGTGAATCAATCAACCTATAGAAATCTAGAAAATTAGAGGAAGATTATGTGGAGTTAGATCTGTACTTTTGTCTCCTGCAGGTTTGTGCTTCTGAAATTGTCATATCTGAGTCTGAAAGTGACTTTTTGTTGATGTCTTGACTTGAATGATGAAGAGATGAATTGAATAAACTTTAAACTTATTATTTAATTATTTCCAAGCTTCCAAAGGACTAAAAACACACAAGAAGAGGAGAAGAAATGTTGATTGTTAGTGCGTGGGGGTTTTCCTTGGTCAAACCATGTTTAGGTAATTAAACCAAAATGATGTAAGAAATGAATGAAACATGCAACAATGGAGTTGATTACATTTCCATGATGATTGATCTTGTAAGTTTGCAACAATACATGTAGAATAATCCCTTGAATTCTTTAGAAAGCTAACTTGAAGACTTATAATGGAGAAACCCTAAGTTGCTTGACTTGAAATGAAAGATTGGTGGATGAATAATGATAAGAGATGTGTGAATGAGATAATGGATGTTGTTAGATGTAAAATGAGGATAAAAAAACTTATTTATAGAAAATTGTGCCTTACTATCCATTCATACCTCATCATAGGGTGACATCAAGTGAATTTCAATAAAATCCTAATAGAAAATTCAAAAAATATTTTGAAATTAGAGCCAAGAAGGACACATTCGCCACCCATGGCGAATGGGTCCTACCTTGGACTCAAAAGTGGTTTCACTAATTATCTTGCATTTAATATTGTTTTTCAGGTTTACATTCAAAAATAAACTTATTTAAGTCATGTTCAAGGGTATAAAGGGGTCAAATAAGTCATAAGAAACATGTGTAAATAAGGAGATTGTGCCTCAAAAAGTGGGAAATCTTGTTACAAGACTTTACAACACTTTAAAATAGGACTTAATAATGAATAAAAATAATATTTAAATGAATTATATTAAAAAGTGTCTAGAAGAGTGTAGAAGTGTTTCACAACACCTTCACAAGATGTCATTAAATACATTTTATTTAATTTGCAAGGGTCCAAGACATAGTGTGGATACATAAAATACCTCACAACACTAGATTAAGGCCTTGTTTAGCCAATTTAATCATTAAATAATCCATATCAAGGTCCATTTTTCTATGGCATAGGGATCTTGTGTTAGCCAAAGCTGAATTTTCTTATAATGACTTAGTGAATAGGAGCATTGGAAAGAGTTTATTTTTGGTGGTGTATGGTATGCAGCCAAGAGGAGTGTTTCAACTAAGACACCTCAATGATATGGAGAAGGAAACTGTAGAGGGTGAAAAAATCACAATTTACATGCAAGAGATGCATCAACAAGCGAAACAAAAGCTCCAAGCTAGTTTGGGAAAGTACAAAGAAAAGGAAGATTTGAAGAGAAGAGAGGTTAGTTTTAAGGTTGGAGATCTTGTATTAGCACATATATTAGGAAGAAAAGGTTTCACAAAGATGAAATACCAAATTGAAGATAAAGCTGATAAGTCCTTGTAGGGTTGCAAAGAAGTTTACCAACAATGCTTATGAGATAGAATTTACTAGTGGAGAGGCATATCACAAATTTTCAATGTTGGTAACTTATACCCTTAAAAAGGGGATGTAATTGATGATGAAGAAGTATATATACATAATCTATTAGGTGTTGATTGGATAAAGGACCCACCACATACCAAACCAATAGAGTTAGAATGAATTATTGACACAAAAGAGAGAAAGAAGACTAGAGGTAGGGAATAATTTCAGTATTTAGTAAAATGGAAGAAAATATCACTTGAGGATGCCACATGGATGACAGAATCAAACATCCTCAAGTATGGAAAGAATGTTGTAGACCTCCACTTAGGTAAAACCTAGGTTTAATTTTTTCTCGTTGGGAGTATGATGCAGGAGCATCACACTAATGATGTCTTCATGCTTCATTTTGATGTTAGTTGATTTGGTGAAGGTCTTAGGGGGTCAATTTGGATCATCTCCAATGGTATAGATTGTTTAAATAGGCCTAGAAATTTAAATTTTGATTTTCCCACCAAAATGCAAATTTGAATTTCTAGGTGATTTTGCCTTGTTAAAGGTTTGGGGTTTGTTCCTCAGCCTTAGTTTTGGGTTTGCTCAGTCCAATAAGTTTTTGAAAGACCATGAATGACAATGTAGGGTCTCTTTACATGTGTTTTTTTCAATGCTAGTTTGTAAAAAGGGTATATTTTGCAATTTTGATACTATAGACATTAGGTTTTGAAGGAAAAGGCACATATGCTTAATTTGTAACTATTTTGGATGTTAATTCAAATGGAATGAATGTGAATCTACACTTCCAAAATCTATAGAAGGTTTTTTCTTGAAAATTCCTTGTTTTCATCATAATTTATTATATTTTTTAGCAAAATAGTAAGAAATCGGTCTTGTACAACCTTGTATGGAACAATGACAAGTCTGTGAGTGGATGGAAATTTGGAGTTTTTTGGAGAATCTAATTCTTTTGGTTTTGTGAAATTTCATGATGTTTTGTTTGAGAAACAAGTAAAATAGTGTTAACTACCCTATCATAGAGCCAGGGTTTCCAAAAAGACAAATAAAATCATAACTTTTGTTTGCATTGGTGAAAAATGATGAAACTTGGTGAAACTGTTCTTCAGGATGCTATTTAGGTGTCTACCAATGGAAAGTTCATAAAGAAAACATGTGTAATTTATGCAAGTTTGTGTGTATTCACTATCAAAAAAATTATTTGAGGATCTAATGAGAAAATTGTTTTGTGAGTTCACCATTACAAATTAAAGTTTGAGACACATTTGGAAGAGTAAATAGAATCTGTAAAAAATTGTCTTTGTCATTGTTTATCCTCTGCATCACAAATAAAAATTTATAGATTGTGAAAATATTCTAGGTGAAACATAGTGAAATAACCTTATATTTATAGATATGTATCCTTAATTTCCCAAAACTCAAATATCACAAGCCAACATTTGAATAGATTTGAAAACATTAAAATACATGGCACAGCCATGGTAGGAGGGTCTTGAAAGAGAACAATCCAGATTGTGCAGCAAGAGTAACACAACAAAAGAAACACAAAATATGGAGGCAAATGTAAATGCAATTATTCTCAGTAACAATAATCTCAGTTACTTTCATCTGAGAACATCCGAGCTTATAGATTCGGCTCATAGGACTGATAAAACATGCTCATAAATACAACATTCTAACATGCTCCTCTATGAGATCAAAAATATTACATATAAGATATATCTTAATCTACTTAATCTATCACTACTATTCTAATGATTGATTACAAGATTTATATCCTATACACAATTCTAGAAACATCTACATCAGTCAAAAATCATTACATTCTCCAATGAAAGAAAATATAACATGCACATGAATAGGTCAGCCTCAAATTTGAATTACTCTCCAACAAGTGCATAATATGAAGTGTGGACCTATAATTAAGGTCAAGGACATTCCATGGAACATTTAAAATCACACCATTCAGATCTGTAAGTCACAGGAACAATCCAGAATGATTGAATTGGATGAAAAGACTAAAATTATTCCAATGTTGGTTCAAGAAACTGCCATAAAATCTAGAAGCGATAAATTGACATAAAAAGATCCAATCAAACTCAAATCTTGGAACAAGGAAAATGAGCATGTCCATGATGTACACAAAGATCTATAGGGTATGGTGAGAAAAGATGAAAAATCCACCAACGCGAATTGAGCAAGAACAGAATAAGAACAAAAAACTAAAAGAAAACATTTTTGGTTGATGCAAGATTGCAAAGAACCAAGGATTCTCCTACATCAAACATCCAAGGTTATTGAAAAGTGAGTCTGTCACTTTGCTGGGGCTAAAGGAAAACTAAGATGGTATACCTCAACATGAGAAATCCAAGAAGAATCCTCCACTGGTCTACCTTTCCACTTCACAAGATATTCCTTTTATTGTCTTCCACTAGTATTCCTTTCATCTCTAACATCCAAAATCTCTTCAATCTCATCCGATTGTTGTTTAGGAAACTGATCCTCCAATTTTGCTTCACTGTCTTCACTGAATTCTGCTTCATGGTACTAATATAGATCTACAATGTTGAATATAGGTGATATACCCATACCTTCTGGTAACTCCACTTCGTATGCATTCCTTGAATCAAATTTCTTCAAGATCTTACAAGGTCCATAATTCCTCATCTTTTTCTTGTTGTATGTGCCAACTAGAAACCTCTTTGTCAAATATACCATCACTTCATCTTCAACTTCAAATTCCTTATGTCTCCTCTTTTCATCTGCTTTATCCTTATACTTTTGGTTCATGTCTTCCAATTGTTGTTTCACTTGAGTATGCAACTTCTTCATGTGTTCTACAAATTCTTCTACTTCTGAACTCCTCTTATATTCCATACTGATGTCTCTCAACTCTAATATACCTCTAGGATGAAATCCTATAACAATATCAAAATGTGTCTTTCCTGTACTCCTATTCACTAAATTATTATAAGAAAAATCTAGTTGTGTAGGGACTAAATCCAAACTTCCACCCTTCTCTCCAACCAAAAATTTCAGCAAATTCCCTAAACTCATGTTTACTACATTTGTCTATCAATCATTTTGTGGGTGAAAAGTAGAATTGAACTTCAAATCTATCTTGAACTTCTTCCAAAGTGCTCTCCAAAAGTAACCAACAAAATTTGCATCTCTATCTGAATGAAATGCTTCTAGGTAACCCATGATATCTAACCACTTCTTTGAAAAACAAGTCTGCTACATGTACTGCATTTTTTGTCTTCTTACAAGGTATGGAATTTTTCATCTTAGAAAATATATCTACCACCACAAATACAAAATCATTACCTCTTTGTGTCTTCCATAAACCAAGTATAAAATCCATACTGATATCTTCCCAAGGTATCTCTGGAATTGTCAGAGGCTTGTACAATCGAACATTGTAACTACTTCCTTTCGCAACTTGACAAACTCTACAGCTCTACACAAATCTCCTAACATCCTTATGAATTTGTGGCCAAAAATAATTCTCACTCACCAATGCTACTATCTTATCAACTCCAAAGTTTCTAGATATTCCCCTACTATGCTTCTCCTTCACCAAGTTATCTCTCATTGAACTTTGAGGTATACATAACTTATTACCTCTAAATAGTATATCCTCTTGAATGAAATAATCCAGCCACTAAATCCTATCCTCCAAAACTGGTTCTTTACAAGCTCTCCAAGGTTCTGCAAAATTTGTGTCTTCTTCATACAAGTTCTTCAACTCATCAAAGCCTAATACCTCCACTCTCATCTCTATTAGTAAATTCATTCTACTCAAAGCATTAACAACTCTATTTGACTTTCCACTCCTATGCTTCAAAGAAAAAGTGTAACTCTAGAAGAACTCTACCCATCTTATGTGTCTTTGATTCAACTTACCTTGACTGTTCAAATATTGCAATGCTTGATGATTCTTATAAAACAAAAAATCCTTATGCAACAGATAATGTATCCACTTCTTTAAGGCTTGAACTATGGCATAAAATTCTTGATCATACACTAAATATCTTCTCGTAGCATCATTCATCTTCTCAGTGAAATAAGCTAGAGGTCTCCCTTCTTGACTAAACATTGCTCCAATTGCATTTTTACTTACATCATAGTCTACTTGAAATACCTTATTGAAATCTGGTAAACCCAACATAGGTTGCTTAGTCACCTTTTGTTTCAACAACTCAAAGCTTTGATCTGCTCTAGATGTCAACCTAAAATCCTTCCTATCTCCTCTCATGGTTTCTATCATAGGACTGCAAATATTTTTAACTCATCTTCTTTTGGTATATAACTTCACAAATGCAAACTAAAATATCTTAACTTTCCTCATAGACTCAGGAAAATCTATCTCTTGATTCCAATGGCAAGAATGAAATCCATCAATCCACATTTATCGATAAATTTGATCATGTTGATCATCAATACTCAATGAAAACCACACGAGTGAGCAAGTGATATAGCACTTGCATCCACATCACCACTGTTAATTTCCCATGTACATGGAAGTCCGTGTATCATTCTCCATGATCACAAGAAATTAATTCTTCGCACACACCAAGATCAAATTGATCACTCCTAAAGATCTCATGCCATTAATGCTCACTCTTCACAGAGCCAAAATGGGTATCGCATGTGTATTTATGGTTTTGAATATTCACTGTTGATTCCCAGATGAGGTGGTGAATTAGACAACCCAAATTGAGATAATCAAGCACAAAAATAGAATAGGAAATTAACATTGAATTTAGTGCCATATTTTAGTATATTTGAGTCCATCATTTTGGAGTCATCTGATGGTGCAAAATTCAGTGAAAACCCATTTCTTTAGTTGATCGCCAAATTTAGCGCCAGATTTAGCACCAAAAATTTGGTATCAGAAATAACACCTCCTTTAATGCTAGGAACAGTGCTAGAAATTGACATAAAAAATAGCACCTAAATTGGCACCCAATTTGGCTTCCACTTTTGCTTCCATGTCTGCTCCCATTTTGGCTTCTAGTTTTGCTCCCAATTTTCCTTCGAGGTTCTTTTTCCTATTTTTCTTCCACTTTTTCTTCCAATGTGATGTCTAGTTTTACTTCTAGTATTGCTTCTAGTTTTTCTTCCATTTTTGCTTCCTTTCTTGCTCCCATTTTTGCTTCAATTTCTACTCCCATTTTTGCTTCTAGTTTTTCTCCTAGTTTTGCTCCCAAATTTGCTTCCAATTTTGCATTCACTTTTGCTTCCACTTTTGCTTACAATGTTGCTTCCATTTTTCCTTCAAAATTTGCTTCTAGTTTTTCTCCCATTTTTGCTTCTAGATTGCTTCTAGTTTTGTTTCCAATTTTCCTTCCAGATTTCCTTCCAATTTTGCTTCCAGTTTTTCTTTCAATTTTACCTCTAGGTTTGCTTCTAATTTTGCTTCAAAATTTTCTTCCATTTTTGCTTCATGTGTTGCTTCTAGTTTTGCTTCCATTTTTGCTTCACTTTTTGCTTCCAGTTTTGCTTCCAGTTTTTCTTCCAATTGTGATTCTAGATTTGCTTCCAATTTTGCTTCCAATTTTTCTTCTAGATTTGCTTCTAGTTTTTCTTCCAATTTTGCTTCTAGGTTTGCTTCCAATTTTTCTTCCAAATTTGCTTCCAGTTTTGCTTCCTATGTTCCTTCTAGTTTTGCTTCTAGTTTTTCTTCCAGTTTTGCTTCCCGTTTTGCTTCCAGTTTTCCTTCCAATTTTTCTTCCAATTTTGCTTCCAATTTTTCTTCCAATATTGATTATTTTTGCTTCTAGTTTGGATTCCATTGTTGCTTCCTTTTTTTCTTCTAAAAATGCTTCTTGTTTTTCTTCCTTTTTTGCTTCTAAAAAATGCTTCTTATTTTTCTCTTGATTTTGCTTCTAAGTTTTGCTTCTAGTTTTGCTACCAATTTTTCTTTCAAGATTTCTTCTGGTTTGTTTCTAGTTTGGCTTCCATTGTTGCTTCCTTTTTTTGCTTCTAAATATGCTTCTTGTTTTGCTTAATTTATTAATTTAATATGTTTTAATTCAATTTAATTAGTTAAACATATGATGCCTCTTAAATAACTCATATGATTAAATAACAAGATAATTATTATAACATGGTCATCATTTATAATTAAAACAAGTGAGTCAAATATCTATAATTTAATTGAAGTTGAAAACATCCATCCCGAGCAGTAAATTAAAATCATCATAGCTAATAAATATCAATCCAAAAATCATAGACCAAGTTTAATATATATAAATTGACAAGCAATATTAATAAGATCATCATCATATATAACAAAAACAAGTGAAAGTCAAATATTCGAGTAGATCAATAACATGTGAAAATGATACATGCACAAATGATATAAGTAAAAATGATAAATTATTTAAATCAAATTAATACAATTCAAGATGATACATGTCCAAATGATATAAGTGAAAATGATAAATTTCAATATGATATAACTCAATAATATGGTATTGTAGGCCATGAAAATGATACATATGATAGTAATGATGAAAACAAGCATCATAACAATATATAAACAATGATCCATGATGCATTCTATATGATCATGAATGTCACTAGTACTACCAATGACTACCTTATCATCATCACCACCATTGTGAATCATCATCATCACCATCATCATTATTGTCATCATCATTGTCACCAGCCTCAGTTTCTTCCCTATCTTTGTCATCATCATCGTTTTCCATGTGATCTATACTTGCATAACCAATATTTTCTTGATCTATATCATGATGAGGATCATCTTTATCTTCTAGAAGACCTGTGCTCTACAAAAGAAAACATTTAAAATGAAAAGTTATTATTTATTTCATACAATAATTTATTTATTTGTTATATATCTAATATTGAAACATATGAGACAAAACCATAATCATATTACATAATATCAAATTGCACATACCATAATAAAATTTCAAAAAAATTATAGCTAATATGTGATTCCAATGACGTAAAACATGAAAAAATTATAATAAACATTAGTAAAGATCGTAAAAAAATTTGTTATACAATTTAACTATCAATTGTAAATTCTATTACATAACCTTAAGTACCAACCCTCTACAAAATAATGAGGAGACTCTAAGAAGATTGGATATAGGGGGAATTCGTATAGGATATGGACATGGCTCTTCCAAGCCATCCATTGAGATGGTTTCATACAAAAATGTGGAAGATATCCTCGTTTATAGAGAACTCTTGATTCAGGTTGATACAAAAAATGATGTTGTTTTGGTACCCATTTATGGCATCAAGGATCCATTTCATGTAGCCACCATCAAGAGAGTTACAAGCCAACAAGATGGAGGGAATTATTATATAAGGATAATTTTCAATGTTCCAAGTACCGGTTTTAATGCCAACTACATGCCAACATTGAAATTCCCTAGAATAATTTATGTTAAAGAAATTTCCTTTAGATCCAAGGATTCAAAGCACATCAACCATGTGGTACAAATGATTAAATACCATAGATGATCTATAGCAATGAAAGTGTCTAAAAAGTTAGAGAGAGCTATACTAGTGACACAGGAGAAACTTCACCTTTCAAGAAAAAAGGAAATTAAGCTCGTAGACTTGTGGATTAGGCAAAAATTTAGTGGAAGAGGAAGAAAGATGAATAGAACTATAGAGGCCCACCCTAATAGATTTTAGTATTCAACCATGAGAACAAAAGAGAGAGCTAATATCATGTATCGAAACATTAAGTATGCATTCTTCCAACTAGTGGAGAATGAGATGATTACTTTGATTCATTTTCATTTGCATAACCATATCATGGCATGGGAGTCAAGAAGACCAAGGATTCCTAGTTTTATGTGGAGGTAATGGATGTGGTTCAAAATTTAAGAGGGGCAAGAAGTTCAATGTATGATCTTGATGAAATTGAGGAAGAAAAAGAAGAGAGGGACAAGAAAAATAAAATCAATGTAGAGCTTCAAGGATTTTTGAAGTGAGTAAGAGAGCTATGGGATCAGCCTCATCTAAAATATTTTGAACTAGAGTTTGATATACCATTTAGAGACCTTGGTTTTCATGGAGTTCCTTTCAAATCCCCTGATTTTATTGTTCCTATGGTAAATTTTTTGGTAAAGTTGATGGAATTACCTTAGTAATCACTATTAGTGAGGTTGACATTGTTAATCAATTAGGGACTAATTTCCTATAGCAATCAAAGAGTTTGAAAATGCAGAGAGAGCTACATTGGTGAATCAAGAGAAACTTCATCTTTCAAAGAAAAAGTAAATTAAGTTGGTAGACTTGTGGATCAAGCCAACATTTGGTGGAAAAGGAAGAAAGATGATTGAAACTCTGGAGGCCCACCATAATGGATTTTGGTATTCAACCATGAGAGCAGAAGAGAGAGTTGATATCATGTATCAAAACATTAAGCATGCATTCTTCTAGCCATAGGAGAAGGAGATGATTACTTTGCTTCATTTTCATTTTCATAACCTTATCATGGCATGGGAACCAAGAAGGCCAAGGATGACTAGATTTATTTGGAGGTAATGTATGTGGTATAAATTTTAGCAAGGGAAAGAAGGTAAATGTATGATCCTAATGAAATTGAAGAAGAACAACAAAAGAGGGATATGAAAAATAAAATCAATATAGAGTTTCAAGTATTTTTCAATCGAGTAAGAGAGATATGGGAGAAACCTCATCTAAAATATTTTGAAATGGAGTTTGATGTACCATTTAGAGAGCTTGGTTTTCATGGAGTTCCTTTCAAAGCCTCTACTTTTATTGTTCATCAATTAGGTTCTAATTTCTTGTAGCAATGAAAGATTCTGAAAAGGTAGAGAGAGCTACACTGGTGACTAAGGAGAAACTTCATCTTTCAAAATCAAAGGTAATTAGGTTGGAAGACTTGTGGATATAGACAACATTTGGTTGAAGAGGAAGAAAGATGACTAGAACTCTGGAGGCCTGCCATAATGAATTTTGGTATTCAACCATGAGAGCAGAAGAGAGAGATGATATCATGTATCAAAACATTAAGAATGAATTCTTCTAGTCAACTGAGAAGGAGATGATTACTTTGCCTCATTTTAATTTTCATAACCATATCATAGCATAGGAAATAAGAAGACCAAGGATGTCTAATTTTAAGTGGAGGTAATGAATGTGGTCCAAAATTTAGGAGGGGCAAGAAGTTCAATGTATGATCTTAATGAAATTGAAGAAGAATAGGAAGAGAGGGACAAGAAAAATAAATTAATGCAGAGCTTCAAGGATTTTTCAAGCAAGTAAGAGAGCCATGGGATTAGCCTCATCTAAAAATTTTTGAACTAGAGTTTTATATACCATTTAGAGAGCTTGGTTTTCATGGAGTTCCTTTCAAATCCCCCGATTTTATTGTTCCTACAATAAACTATTTGGTAGATTTGATGGAATTACCTTTATTAGTAATCACTATTAGTGAGATTGAGATTGTTAATCAATTAGGTGCTAATTTCATGTAGCAATGAAATATTTTGGATAGGTAGGGAGAGTTACATTAGTGACTCAAGAGAAACTCCATTTTTCAAAAAAAAGGAAATTAGGATGCTAGACTTGTGGATTAGGCCAACATTTGGTGGAAGACCAAGAAAAATGACTGGAACTCTAAAGGCCCACCATAATGGATTTTGGTATTCAACCATTAGAGTAGAAGAGAGAGCTAATATGATGTATCAAAACATTAAGAATGCATTCTTCTAGCTAGAGGAGGAGATGATTACTTTGCTTCATTTTCATTTGCATAACCTTATCATGGCATGAGAACCAAGAAGGCCAAGGATGTCCAATTTTATGTGGAGGTAATGGATGTGGTCCAAAATTTAGGAGGGGCAAGAAGGTCAATGTATGATCCTGATGAAATTGAGGAAGAACAAGAACACAGAGATAAGAAAAATAAAATCAATATAGAGTTTGAAGGATTTTTCAATCGAGTAAGAGAGCTATGGGAGCAACCTCATCTAAAATATTTTGAAGTAGACTTTGATGTACCATTTAGAGAGCTTGGTTTTCATGGATTTCGTTTCAAAGCCTCTACTTTTATTTTTCCTGTGGTAAACTATTTGGTAGAGTTGGTGGAATTACCTTTCTTAGTAATCACTATTAGTGAGATTAAGATTGTTAATCAATTAGGCACTAATTGCATGTAGCAATGAAGAGTCTGGAAAGGTAGGGCCAACTACACTGGTGACTCAGGAGAAACTTCAGCTTTCAAAATCAAAGGAAATTACGTTGGAAGACTTGTGGATCAGGCCAACATTTTGTGGAAAAAGAAGCAAGATGACTGGAACTTTTGAGGCCCACCATAATGGATTTTGGTATTCAACCATGAGAGTAGAAGAGAGAGCTAATATCATGCATGAAAAAATTAATCATGCATTCTTCCATCTAGCGGAGAAGGAGATGTTTACATTTGCTTCATTTTCATTTTCATAGCCATATCATGGTGTGGGAACCAAGAAGACCAAGGATGCATAGTTTTATATGAAGGTAATGTATGTGGTCCAGACTTTAGGAGGGGCAAGAAGGTCAATGTATGATCTTGATGAAATTGAGGAAGAACAGGAAGAAAGGGACATAAAAAATAAAATGAATGCAGAGGTTCAAGGATTTATCGAGTAAGAGAGCTATGTGATCAGCCTCATCTAAAATATTTTGAACTAGAGTTTGATATACCATTTAGAGACCTTAGTTTTAATGGATTTCCTTTCAAATCCCCTACTTTTATTATTCCTAGGATAAAATCTTTGGTAGAGTTGATGGACTTACCTTTCTTAGTAATCACTATTATTGAGATTGATATTGTTAATAAATTAGGTGCTAATTTCCTATAGCAATGAAAGAGTTTGAAAAGGAAGAGAGAGCTACATTGGTGACTGAGGAGAAACTTTAGCTTTCAAAAACAAAAGCAATTAGGCTGGCATACTTGTGAATCAGGCCAACATTTGGTGGAAGAGGAAGAAAGATCACTAGAACTTTAGAGCTAGAACTTTAGAGCCCTGCCATAATGGATTTCGGTATTCAACCATAAGAGAAAAAGAGAGAGATGATATCATGTATCAAAAAATTAAGCATGCATTCCTCCAACTAGCAAAGAAGGAGATGATTACTTTTCTTCACTTTCATTTGCATAACCATATCATGGCATAAGAACCAAGAATACCAAGGATGTCAAGTTTTATCTGGAGATAATGGATGTGGTCCAAAATTTGGGAGGGGCAAGAAGGTCAAAGTATGATCCTGATGAAATTGAGGAAGAACAACAAGATAGTGACAAGAAAAATTATATCAATGTAGAGTTTCAAGGATTTGTCAAGCTAGTAAGAGAGCTATGGGAGTAACCTAATGTAAAATATTTTGAAGTAGAGTTTGATGTACCATTTAGAGAGCTTGGTTTTCATGGAGTTCCTTTCAAATCCTCTACTTTTATTGTTCCTATGGTAAACTATTTGTTAGAGTTGGTGGAATTACCTTTCTTAGTAATCATTATTAGTGACATTGAGATTGTTAACCTTGAGAGAGTAGGACTTGGGAAAAAGGAATTTGATATGGCTATTTTTCTCAAATAATTCAAGTGAGATGTACTCTGCATTGATGCCATTCCTCAATTTCCACTTGATGGCATCAAGGAATGGTTGAACTCCATGGATATAAAGTATTATGAAAGCAGAATGAACTTGAACTAGTGGTCAATTTTGAAGACTATTATTGATGATCCAAAAAAAATTATTGAAGATGGTGGTTGGGAATTTTTGAATATGAAAGCTAGTGATTATGATTTTGATAATTTAGATCTTGAGTCAGATCAAGAATATGAATCCTTTGATGTAGAAGAGGAATTAGAATTAGATGAGGAAGGTTCAAAAGATGAATCTCTTGTGGAGTTAGATGGGGACGAAGAAGAAGAAGATTCTAAAGGAGAGGAAGGTAAAACATGGGATGAATTAGAACTTGAAGCTAGAAATGTAGATAAGGAAAAAGGAGATGAGTTTGATAGTGAAGAGGAAAGGTGGTGATGAAAGGTAAAACCTACAAGTATCATGCACTTGATATTAGAGATTCAAGAGGAATTCCTACCAAGAGGCATAAATTTAGATGAATTGAGTTCATCTACATCATTCTACTATTTATTCATACACATAAATGGTTCATCTATTTATGCAAATGATGCATATATGTTAACTTGATCAGTGTTGTTACTTTATTAGTTTGACTTCAATGACAACCAGCCATTAGGCCATTCTGTGTGGGAGCACCTTTGTGTTTTTAGTTAGTGTTTTTGTAGAGCTCTACTTGTTGTTAAGAACATTCCATTTATATTTTGAATGTTAAGAAGTATAGTATTACATGCTTCTCTATGTTGATCAGATCAGGTTGCAAGTTTTTTACTGCTGATTTCTTTATTTATGGAGGTTTTTTAACTTGGAAGAGAGGAATTTACTGCCCTTTTTAAAATTAGATGGACAAATTAAGTGGTTGGTTTGCTATGCCAAGTTATGTAGACTAGAAGGATGTGTTAGATCTATAAGATTCCTACCAAGATGCATCAAAACATTCTTACGTGTTAAAATAATGGCAATGTTGTGAGGAAGGATGACAAAGATGCATGTGGATCACTTAGTAGAATGGCAACATGAATTCAAGGAAGCACTCCTTGAGATACCATGTTTGAGAGAAAAGAAGATAAATCAAATTAACATGGGACTACTTTTCTCAAATAATACAACTCATAATTTAAATAAGTACACTTAAGATATATTTAAAGAAAATGGTCATTAATTAAAAGATGTGATGAAAATAAGGCATGAATTTCACCCACTACCCTTTAAGGAAACCAATATTTTTTCCTCAACATGAAATAATGGGACAATTGAGTGGGATTTAGGGCCAACAAAGGAGTACTTTAGAACTCATCCTACACATCAATAAACAACTCAACACAAGAAATTCAAATTGACATATTAACACAACAATATCCAACTAAGTTATTGAAAGTCAACTATTGATACCTCATTCTCCATCCAGATTAAAAAATTGACCCACTTTTTGCTTTGTAACTTTTCCTTTTCAAATTGCTTTGGATGTCGGCCATGTTTCTCCTCTTGTCAAAACATGGCACATGGACTAGTTAAACTAATTAATATGCAATCATTTAATTTTTCCTAGGGAATTAAAAAAATATCATTTAACATATTAAATATACTTACAAAATTATAGATCGAGGCCTCTAAACCTTTATGGCTACTGCGATGCATGGCACAAAGTTTTTAAAGCCTAGCCTTAAAGGCCTTGTCTTGAAACATATACTAATTTAATTTAACTATGCACAAATAAAATTTAAAAATTGTTTAATAAATTTGATATAATATTATGAGCAAATTCAAATACTTGCATAATCTCCTCACCAAACTTCCTTTGTGCTTCAGACTTCTCATACGATTTTACAAGCTCTTTCCATACTTTGACACTTACATCAATTGGAATTTTTTTGAGCCTTAGCTTGGGAGATATTTTTTGTATCTTCTTTGTTTGGTTGCTCTGAAATATCTTGCAATTTTGAGACATTCATAGCTTTACCTTCTTCACAGACCAACCTATGCCAAATTCAGTCTCCATGTCATTGAGAACTAATTTTTGCAGGTGTATGGGTATCTTTGAGGATGGAAAATGTAGATGGTTTTTGAACCATTGAAGGAATGATTCCTTCAACCTATTCACAAACCCTTTTCCAGCATCTGTCATTTAGACTTCCCCTAGAACCATATCGTATTATATCTTCTTATTGTAGGCACCAATGCAACAATGGAAACTTGGTGTGGTGGAAGAAGTCTGTGTCCTAGGAGTAGATGGGATAGTCGAAGCCTTTGCTCCATGTTCTACACTCCTAGAGTTTACTATTACTAATATCCTCCTATATCTTTTGCTCAATCAAAGACTACTTGGGGAATCAATTGATTCCCTTTGACAAGGTTGGTTTGGTTGCAATGTTTGAGGGGCTTCACTAGATCAGTTTTCTATGTATCTGGAAAGAATTTTCCAACACACATCATACAAATTGTTCACTGCCTCTACCCTAATATGGAAGCCAATGCCTCTTTATCTTTGTCAGTCACATGTCCCTATATATATATAATAAATGTCTTCTTTTAAATTTAAAAATAAAAAAGTAAAAATTAAAAATGAAAGAAACAAGGGAAATATTTACAAATCCATAAATTGACAATGAATTACCTCATTGTGGCCAAAGTCTACTCCCTTCATTCTCTTCCCTCTATTACTTGACATTTTGAGGCAACCTAGGGAAAATTATTTTTCATCCAGTTTGTGGAGGAAAATGAAGTACACACTGTCAAGTATGAAAGTTTTACCTTGAATGACTCTCTTTTTGGATTTAAATGCCTATGAATCAATTGCTTGTGCACCTATATAGAATATAAATATAGTTGAAAGGATATGCAAAATGAAACAAATGTATTGTAAAAAAATCAACACTTGTGCAACTGTATAGAATGGTAATATTTGGGGGATGAAAAGGGCAAAGAGTGTGGTTTTATTGAGAGTTAACATAGATAGGTCCCATGCTCTAGTCAAATTCACTTATTAGAAAGAAAATGAATGTGTGTGCACAATCAATTCGAAATCACAAGCTCATTGTTCTATAAAAGAATAAGTAAAAATTAGTAATAGCTAATTTAAGCCTGAAGGTCTCACAAATTTGAGGAAATGATCTATTATTTACTTGTCATCTCAAAATCCCTATCTCCTCATATTGTCTCAACCAACCTATGTTCCCATGGGACATGGCTATAGTGGAGTAGATGTAGTTTAACGACTTGTCTTAAAAGCGCTCAACTACTTTTTTATGGAAGGAAGGTATGAGAAATTAAACTAAAAATTGAAAGCTTGGGATGGGAATGATAAGCAAACTGGGGCATTGGGGTTTAAAAAACCCTTTCACTACTTCAAATTTAGAGGAAATAATGCAATGCATACAATTTTACCCTCCTCTTTTGCAACCACATGAGACTTGAATGATTCGGGTGTAAACAAAGAAAAATTCACAACCCTTTCTTCACAATCTCACCATTTAATTGAAACAAAAATATTTGTGGGAACAAAAAAAAAAGTGTAACCTTACCTATGGTGTCACAAACTAAATTTAATTTCTAATCTACTTGCTTGTAGCCCTTCGTGCCATTTTCCCCTTTTTTCTCCTCTCTTCCTTTTAGCGAATTTTTTCTCCTATCATCTCCTCCTTCTTAAAGTGGGAAGTTTTAATTTTTTTTTCTTGATTCAGTAGCCCACACTATAGTCGATGTACAAAAATGTGCCTAATTTAGCATCGCCTTCCATCCAAAAAAATGTAATCTATTTGGGATGTAAAAGGTGGCACAAAGTGCATCTAATTTAGTGCCTAGTAGTGCAAAATGATGTATTTTTCTTGGAATTTGATAAATAAATTAACTTCATCTTCATATGTACTAAGGGAGCAATCATGGTTCCCTATTTTATATTCCTTATCCCATGTTAATTTTGTTGGTGCAAAACTAATAGAGGTTAGATTTGTGAACTCATAAATGACCCCTATATAACTAGATGAGTCATGTAAAGTGTGAAATATTTGTCAAATACATGTCTAAAGTTGGGATTTTGTTGGATAACATATTCGTTGAAATGATATAATTGGTGTAATAACTATTATTTACTATGTTGTGTATTATAGGGGCGAGATGAGGCCATGGCAATAGATTGTGTCATGTCAATGAGGACACAACGACTGAAGCGGGACATCAGGTACTCAAATTTTGACTTAACTTTGGAAAAAATTATCTAATATCATTTTGTGATACATCAATCTTTTTTCATAGTACCATTGAAATTTATAATGGGGTGATCCCACAAAGCTGGTTTACAATTTCTAGGAGGAGCTAATTTTTATTGAAATCACATATTTTTAAAAAATATAATGATTTAAGCCTTAAAAGGTTCCATTTAAAGAATTATAATTGAAGAGGGTTTGATCAAACTACCTTAAATCAAACCCGCTTGGATAGAACCCCGCTAGTTTTAAACCATACCTATAACAGAGTCTCCTTTACACCTATGAAAATGTTGATTGAAAACCACTTTTGATTTACCTTTTGGGGGATCAAATGAATTCATTTAAATTTTTTATTTTTTCAAGTATGTAGTCCTTATTATAAGCTTTCCAAAAATTATAATTTTGAATAAATTTAATTTAATTATTATATTTATTTTTTATTTCTCGTAAATGTAGGTTTTTTACTGAAATCAAGCTCTTTGTTCTACACATGTGGAAAATAGCAAATTATTAACAAAAAAATTAAAAACATTATTGCACTAGATATTGAAGTCCTTGATCCAACAAAGAAAAAAAATTGAATTTTGATACATACAAAAAAATTTACATGTTATACGGTTGTGCTGTCTGAATTATAATTGGTTTGAATTTGAAACTTTATTAAAGAAAAAATATTCAATAAAAAACTATCTAACCAAGTGGAAGCACTAGATATCAGAGTTACAAATATAAATTTGAAAGAGTTATAATTTTATCCTTCATGGAAAAAATGTTATGCATTATACGGTGAGTGCCACTTTTTAAATTTGTTGTTTTCTGAAAAAAACTAGTTTTCAAAGGAGATGGAAATAGAAGTGTAATCTAATTCCAAAAAAACTGAAAAAAATATATTTAGAATCTATAGACAAAATTTCACAAAACTCTAGTTTGCATCATCATAAAATTCCTCATAGTTTAGCTACTATAGGTGCCCGAAAGTGAAGATTTAGTTAAAAATTATTATTTCAGTGTCTAGTTTGGCCAAAAATTATAAACCACTATTATGGGATCACCCAATGTATTATCCAATCTTGACATAAATTGATGCATGTTGTTGATTATTTTATATGAATATTGGAGCAAATACAAAGCCTGAGCGTTCAACTAGCAAACGAGGACGTGGATGTGGACCTAAAACTATTAAATCACGTAGAAAATAGTGGGTGTTTGAGGATATGACAGATCATGTAGAAAGAAATGATTGTACTAAACAAGAGGTTGGTCAAGACTATAGTACATGTGATGAATACTTTGAGAAAATATATGACTAATATGAGGTTTTGTGTTGGATAGTATA
This sequence comes from Sequoia sempervirens, assembly GCA_007258455.2. NCBI lineage: Eukaryota > Viridiplantae > Streptophyta > Pinopsida > Cupressales > Cupressaceae > Sequoia > Sequoia sempervirens. The sequence goes on along the minus strand of VDFB02379711.1, from coordinate 21,977,842 downwards.
TTTGTTGAAATGATATAATTGTAGTAAACATTATTTACTATGTTGTGTATTATAGTGGTGAGACGAGGCCATGGAAATAGAATATGTCATATGAAATGAGGATAGAATGGATGAAGTGGGACATCAGGTACTCAAATTTTGACTTAACTTAGGAAAAAATTCTTTGATGGCATTTTGTGATATGCCCATCTTTTTTCACAGTATTTTTGAAATTTATAATGTATTATCCAATCTTGACATAAATTAATGCATGTTGTTCATTATTTTAGGTGGAGATTGGAGCAAATGTAGATCCTAAGCATTCAGCTACCAAAAGAAGAAGATATGTATGTGGACGTAGACCTAAAAAATTTAAATCATGTAGATGGTAGTGGGTGGAAGAGGATATGGCAATGGATCTTCTAGACACAATAAATAATTGCATTGAACAAGAGGTTGGTCAAAACTATAGTATATGGGATGAATACTCTGAGAAAATTGTTGTTTGTGGATGTTTTGTATGTCATGGAAAGAAACAATTCAAATGAGAAATTGTAAAAATAAATTACATATATGATGAGCTTCCAGTTGGTAGTATGCCTCCTACAATCGATTCAAATCTAATAGGAATTTTGGTAAGGAATTTTCCAATTTGATATAAATAACATATATACTTTGTTTAAACATTTTTTTATATTATTTAAATAACTAATTTTTTTCTCAATGGATAATTGTAGGATAAAGTTCTTGGTTTAAGTTTCTTGAATCACCAAATTCTAGCTAGAGGGAAATGATCTTTTATTAGATGATAAATCTAACAAATATATGTGCCAATATATGAGCTTGACAGATGATGAATTGATGAAAATGAGTCACGGAACAAGAACCAATTTAAAGATGCATAATTTTCTTAAAGACAGGGGGAAGGTGGACTACATACCCTATGAGAATAAATGTAATGGAGATGATGAATTTCCCTTGAGTTTGAGATCAATTTACAAAGAGACATTTGATCATCGACTATATTGTGCTTGGCCTAGTGATCAACAACTACCTAGAGTGTACAAGGTGTTTCAATTTTTGGGATACAGCTACATGATACGACCCTCCAATATTCATGGAGAAAATCTATACCTCTTTATTTTCCAAAATGTACATGTGGGATCGAAACATAGAAACAATTCAGAACAAACCACTAGGAGATTAATGACGTATATATTATGGTCCATCATATTATAGTGGTGAATGGAGAAGGCTAGTAGAATATAAGCCTAGCATGTCAGCATATGGTCTAAATTCAATAATGTATGCACATAGTCTCTAATTGGAAAATGGAAAATAAATTAATAGAGGTCATCTTATGTATATAGATGGATGTACATACACACACAAAATATTGCAAGATTTATAAATAGTAGTAAGGGAAGGGACCATAATGTAAGAGTGAATTGTCAATGTTTTCAGGTTATAAATGATAAAGATGGAGAGATGGAAAGAGAGGTTGATAGGTTGATAATGGTTGAGGCTATTAAGGACCTTACCATTTGGGATGAGTTATTGATTAATTATCCCTTCTTAAAATGCACTCCTATGCAAAAGAAAAGGGAAGAACAAGGCCTCCCTAAGGATGTTCTTAAGTGTAGAAAAAAAAAGAATAATAAATGAGTGTGGAATGATGTTTTATAAACTATGTTGTCAAAATTGTGTTTTATTTAAATTATTGTATAAAAAAGGTAGTCTATAAAATAATGTCCCATTATTCAATTGATGTATATATGTTCATACAATTTATATTTTAATTGTTTAAGCCATATTTGATTATATTTATATGAAATTGATACATTTATGATTTATCCAATTGTTGGAAAACATTAAATAATGCTTGCATTTGTTGATAGGTAGAAGATGTTTATGAAACACATACTAATACCCATGATCCAAATGGGTTATTAAGATTTGGATGGGATGATCCAAACCATCCTTTAAACAATACCAGGGCAAAAAGAGAAAGTTTGAAGAGATTTCTAGCACCTGTGAAATTTGAAGAGCTGAAGAGATACACATACATTAATGAGATGCCACCTAGCCTTAATGATGATGATCATGATAGGGAAAATTTAGTGCATGAAGAAGGATTGAATGAAATTATTATAGGTTTCTTTGGGGATGGAAAAAATGATGCCAATAATGATCATATGGCTGACAGTAACAATGATAGTAGGGGTAATTAGCACCAATGTAATGTTGATGATAACAACCTGAAAGACCTAATCAAGCAAGCAACAAAGACACCCATGTTGAAATTGGTTGCAAGTAGAACCTCACAAATGGCATGCACATTAATATTATTATAAATCAAGTCACTATTTGGTTGGTTAGATAAAGGATTCACTACCCTACTGAAGTGAGTTGAAATCTATTTCTTACTTTGCATTGTCAATTGTTGTACACAATTCATAAAAATTCATCCACTTCATTTATATTTATTGAAGGGGATTTTAAAACCATATATTGTATATAAATATTCCTATTATAGATTGACATATCAAAAATGTTCATCATAAGTCAAACATTCAATTGATTTAATCTCTATCAATCTTATAGGGCACTAAAAACTAAAATATTTCCTAAAGATAATGTGTTTCCATCAACTTGCAGAGAGGCATGTCTGTTGTTGGTTGAGTTAGGGATTGAATATAAAAAAATTAATTCATGTAAAAATGATTTCATTTTATACAAAGACGAATATCAGAACAAGGTAGAATGTCTTGTATGCAAAGAGAAGTGATATCATACAAATGTACAAGCTCCTACAGTTCCAAAGCAGGTTTTATGCCACATTCCAATTATACCTATACTTCAATGAATGTTTCATTGCAAGTCACTTGCACAATTGATGGACTTACATGAAAAGAACAAGAGTAAAGATGGATTCATGTGAATTCCATCCAACTCCAAAGCAATGAAACACAGAGGAAAAATGGCCAAAAAAATTCAAAGATGAACCCTATAGTATCAGGTTTGGTCTTGCAATTGATGGAGTGTTCCCATTCTCTTTCCTGAGCTCAAATTATAGTGTTTGGAAAATCATATTGATAGCATACATTATTCCCCCATGGATGAGTGTTAGAAAGAAGCACCTTATGTTGACTCTCATTGTGCTAGGAAAACATCAAGTTAAAAACATGGATGTTTATCTTGCACCTTTTATTGATGAGATGTAATTACTATGGAAAGGCTTAAGAATGTATGACATATCATGTTGGACTATTCATGATTTCCCAGGACTTGGTTTTTGTTCTAGTAAGATAAAATATTTATGTATTTACACTCATAATTTATTTTCATCCCAACTTTCATACTTAGTTTTATACTATTTTTTTGATGTTATTAACAATACTTGTTGAATTGTAGGGCTTCAAACAAAGGGGACATTTGCATGTCCAAGATGTGTAGAAAAATTTCAAGGGTGGTATTTTAAAGATCTACATAAATTTATTTACGTAAACAACATGGTTTTTCTACCACTAGATCATAGGTTTAGAAATCGCGAGAAGAATCAATTTGATGGAAAAGTTGAAAATAGAGGCCCTCCCATGATTATGGGTCTAAGTGATTAGCTTAAGAAGTATGAAGATGTTGAATTGAAAGCTTGGGAGGATTTTTTTTATCAAGGTGATTCAATTGAAGAACTAGAACAAGTTGTAGTTCATATGCCAAAAGGAATGAAAAGGAAATCCATATTTTATGAGCTCCCTTATTGGAAGGATCTATTAATGTATCACCTATTAGATCCTATTAACATCTTCAAATATGTCCCAAATTCTATATTTTGACATATATTAGGCAAAGAGAAGGAAACCTTGTCTTCGAGGAGAGATATTTCTCTTTCGTGTACCAAATTGGATGGAAAACATTTGTGGCCAAGTAGGGAAAATGAAAAATATGCAGAAGATCCATATATTTTGAAAAAAAAGAAGATAGACTAACTAAAAAATGTCATGTGTTCAATAAGAACACCTAATGGCTATGGGTCATCCTTGGATAAATCTTTTACAATTTATGGACATGCCACAATATTTAAAACACATTATTTTCATAATTTAATGAAGGTATTATATATCATTATTTAACATTTACTTGTAAAACTGATTAAGTACTAAATATATTTTGATATTTTGTTGTGTGAGAAAAAATTACTAATGACCTTTTCATAAATGTGTTTGATAACATATCATGCCTTTGGAAATTATGGGGGATTCTTGTCTTACAGTTGACTTAAGGAATTCCATAAATTGATTGTCAAAATTTACAAGGTATGTGGTTATATGAAATGTTCATGTGTGAGAGACATAGAGATATTATATTGCATTTTAATTTATGACTAATGGTTCATACTAATTTACTATTCTTATATTAGGTGGGTGACCTCTAAGGAGATCCACGAATTTGAAGTGCCAAAGTGGAAGAAGGAAATTGTAGAAATTGTATGTGTATTTGAGAAGGAGCTCCCTACAAGTTTCATAGACCTACAAGTCCATTTACATATACACCTGGTCAATGAAATTGAATTGGAAGGTGTTATATCAATCAGGTGGATTTTTTTCTTTGAGAGGTATATGAAGAATATTAAAAGATATTTCTGACAAAAGGCACATCCAAAGGGTTGCATGGCTTTGGTATGTATTGAATGAAACATTTTTCTTCCTATGTGAATTCCTTATCAAGGATTTTGAAGATGGGCCATGCATCTGGGATGAAGAATGAGCATCATATATTATTGATGGAGAAAAACCATAATCTAATGGTGTTGAAGTATAAATTAGTAAGTAAATTCACTATCAGTGTGGTTGTTTTTCTTACAATCATTAATTTACTCTGTAATTTATTTGTCAAATTAACAACATGAAATTTGGAGTTTGAAATAAACATGTTGACATGTAATAGGTGTAGATTAAATTTCTATACTCGACAAGTTCATTTTGTACCACATGGAATTTATGAAAAATTGGATTGATTTGTATGATAAAAAGAGAGAAGTCTTAGAAGCAAGGAGACAGTTTAAGAAATCAAACCCAAAGAATACTCCACTTCCCACTAATCTTCTTGGGGAATGGGGAAAATATTGTACACTAGAATAGGTTATTGAACAAATTAGAAATCAAATAGAAGATGTAGGTACAAATTCAAACATAACAATAGATGAAATCAACATGTCTAGAGGATGTAAAAGAAAGGTATAGTTGGAATTTTACAAAATATTGTTTCCTTATAGTTTTGACACTATTAACTATTTTAATATTCATCATTATATTTTTTTTCACTTAAATAAATGGTCTTTCATAGGTGAGGAAATATCCAACAATGTGGGCATATAGTCAACATTATCATGTAGAAAGTGTAGATGAAAACAAGTGATCCTTCGATTGTGGCATCATGGTTGAATTCAAGCAATCCAGTCGATCAAGCTCAAAAGATAAGAATATAATTAAAGGGAATCTACAATATGTTGGGAAACTACAAGAAATTATTTATTTGGATTACTACTCTTTTAAATGTTGTATTTTTAAGTGTAGATGGTGTGAAGCATTTGCGAGCACACAAAGACATGATACCCATAGTGGATTGTTTTCTATAGATTCCTCATGCTTCCTATCAGAGGATAATGAGTCTTATGTTTTACCATTTCATTGTGAGAAGGTATTTCTTTAACTCAAACAAGAAGTGGTAGTGATCATTAATCTATTAATTCATAGTTTATTGTGAATATATACATGTGTTTATTAATCAATAAAATTATTATAACATACTTCAAATATATGTATTTTGTTCATGTGCAGGTATTTTTCTATGAAGATATTTTGGACCCGAAATGGATGTTTGTCATACATTATGATCCAAGATTAAGGCATGTATTTGACAAAAAATTAGTGGATACTGCGCAAAACAATGATGGTGAGAAAAATGAGAGAGAGGGATTAGAGAACATTGAAGAAATTGATATCCATGATGATGTTGAATATGGTTATGTTCAAGAACAAGAAGACAACAATCTAGAGCTAGATGATGTTATGGAAAACAACAATATAGAATGATGATCCAAATACATCTACTAATAGTATAGATGGTGTACAGTCAAATTTCAATGATGATGAAGATGATGCAGGTCAGGATGAGGATGTTGATAATATTAAATACTTGAAAGAACATATGAACATTGACAATGATACAATGGATGAAATTGTAGCAGAAAATAATGTTAATGACCAAGACTTCTAAATTTTCAAAATTATTTGCAATCCATGTTTAAAACATGATGATTCTTATGGCCCAAACTTTGAAATGCTTCAATAATATTATTTGTGTGAATACAAATTACCTATTGCAATATCCTTAAATTGTTCAATCTTTGGTATGAATTGTTGGAAAAAAAATTACAATTACTTGGATGCTTCTTCCATTCATTTTCTATCAACATATGTTTGTGAAGATAAAAAATTTAATAAAATATTAATGCACGTAACTCACAATTATTTAAATAAGAAACTTTGTTAACCTTATTATTTTTAAATAGTTTCCATTTTTATGTTGAACATAATTTTTAACATCTAACTAAAAACATCCATTGTAAATGCTTTACTGTATCAACATATTCATTCACATAAGCATAGTATTGAGGCTCAATAACTAGTATTCATTCAAATATAAGAAGAGATAAGTATGGAAAACATAAGAAAAAATACATAATGATAACATAGTCATGGAGAATATTTGATAATAAGATGTTCTAGATATTTCATTCATAAGCTCAAATTAATCACACAGTAACAAAAAATGTGCCCTAATAAATCTTATGAATTTAAATAACTTGAAGAAACCACTTTGGAGACAACACAGTAACAAAGAAGAATGAAATTTAACACAAAAATTGAACACCAAATTAGATTACCAAGTATGAGCAATCTTTTCCACTATGTTGTTTCAAATATATATACATTTATAGCAGAAGTCTTTGATATGATATGGATGGGTGGAATGTGCAATCTATCTTCTTCCTAATGCCTACTATAACAAAAATGAAAATGGAATATGATATGATGATCCTCTCAAAATTGGCCTTGGTTTCCTATTCATTCAAATATAAGAAGAAATAAGTATGGAAAACATAAGAAAAAATATAGAATGATAACACAGTCATGGAGAATCTTTGATAATAAGATTTTTTATTTCATTCATAAGCTCAAAATAATCACACAGTAACAAATAAGCATGAAATTTAACATAATAATTTAACACCAAAATAGATTACAAATTATGAGCAATCTTGTCCATTATGTTGTTTCATATATATATACATTTATAGCAAAAGTATTTGATATGATATGGATGTGTGGAATTTGCAATATATCTTCTTACTAATACCTACTCTAACAGAAATGAAGATCGAATGTGATATGATGATCCTCTCCAAATTGGCCTTGGTTTCCTATTCATTCAAATATAAGAAGAAATAAGTATTGAAAATATATGAAAAAATACATAATGATAACACAGTCATGGAGAATATATGATAATAAGATGTTCTATTTCATTCATAAGCTCAAAATAATCACATAGTAACATCAAATGTTCCCTAATAAATCTTATGAATTTAAATAACTTGAAGAAACCAATTTGGATACAACACAGTAAAAAATAAGCATGAAATTTAACACAACAATTAAACACAAAAATAGATTACTTATTATGAGAAATATTCCCCATTATGTTGTTTCAAATATATACATTTATAACATAAGTCTTTGATATGATATGGATGGGTGGAATGTGCAATATATCTTCTTACTAATGCCTACTATAACAAAAATGAAAATGGAATATGATATGATGATCCTCCCATAATTGGCCTTGGTTTCCTATTTATATAGGAAGCAATAAGCTTCAGGCCTTTTACAAAAAGAGATGACCCTTCAAAACTATTTTTTTTACTAACAACTAATTAATTTGCATAATTGAATAAATAACAAGGCTTAAGACACTTTAGATGTAAGTTTCCTTCAACTGAGAAAAGTTTTAGGATAATTCACTTGCTTTTGAGGGTGTAGTATTTAGTTGTATTAGTATTAATGCCAATTCTTTGCCAGATAGTTTCCCAACAAGCTCAAATCCTTGAAATTAATTTTGAAGCATGTGTGAGGGCATTTATTGCTGTAAATTGTAATGTTACCATGATTACCATACTAATGTCATCTCTTATTATACCCATTATAGTATGGTGGTGTTTTTCCCTTCCATTCTAATGTTTATCGTACTACCACCTTGCTCAAGACTTCTTGTTGTGGGGTTGCGGTGTACGCCACTCTACCGCATATGTTGCTCATCCTCCCAATAGTATAGGGGTGTATGCTTTATCTTCTTATTGTTTACTACCTTACCATACTCCTTTGAATCACTTTATGTGGTACTGCGTTGTCCACTTATCTTCCATGCTTACCACTCTACCACCTTGCTCAAGAATTCTTGCTATGGGTTGTAGTGTACACTGCTCTAGCACATATTTTGCTCACCCTCGTGACAGTATAGCAGTGTATTATTTATCTTCTTATTGTTTACCACCTTACCACACTCCTTTGAATCACCTTATGTTGGATGGCTTCAACGTAAGTCAATTCAAAAATATTATGGCCCAACTATAAGGAGCATTTCAACTTTTAACCATATGTGATGACTGACTAACTTAGAACTTGGGGCTGGTAGAAAGAACAATTTTAATGGCTCAATTCATAACTTAAAGGACTGATAACTAGATGCAGTAGGCCAACATGAAATTATTGTAGGGACTTCACTTCATTGTAATTTCTATGGAAATTTAATCTCCTAAGGCTCCAATGATGCTAGGCCATCATTAAAATTTGAGCTCAAACTACCCCTCATTAATGTTCGTACTTATAAAAAACCCTTATTTTATTTTATTTAATTCATTTGTAATTTGTAAAAAATAATTTCAAATAATGTCATATATATTATTTTCAAATAAAATTATAATGTAAAATAAATAATGTACATTATAATTCCCAATTACGAGAAAAACAATTCTCATAATTAAATAGTTAAAAAAAAAGAAACTTAACTAATATACTAAGAATGGGAATTATAATGTACATTATTTTTGCATATACATATTGTTTTTGTTTAGTATTTAATTATTATTTTTTAATTGAAACAATGCAAATAATACAAAAAGGAGACAACAAAGGTTTCCAAAAAAGAGAAAATGATTACAACCAAGCTAACAACTAGCAATATAGTCACTTACAACAACTAAAAATAATAGGAGATTTTATTAATCAAAATTCAAAAAATTACATATTGTTTTCCAATGCAATAAAATTCATGAAACCCTAATTTTTCAGTCTCACTGGAGGCCAAGACAACCACCAAAACATCACCAAAAAACTAAATGAACCCAGCACCAAGACAACTCGAATTTTGAGCCACCACCACCAGGAGCCACTGAACGACCACTAGGAGCCATTGATGATAGCAAAAGACAAAAAAAATAGCACCATCCCACCACAAGCCCGAGGTCACAAGAAGCCATTGAGATAGGCGAAGTCATTGAATTCCAAAAACCCACTCCACACTCTCAGTCTCCACCAACTCAAGATATTTTTTCAAATATTGCACCCCAACCGCAACCACCATCTGATGCCTAACCAATGCCATTCCTTTTGGCTCCAATAGAAGTGGAAAAAATTGGACTACCACACCAAGAGTTTTGAGCATTTCCAAGTCTTTTAGATGTGACACCCTAGAGCTGAGAATAGAGGCCAAAATAACCTCATCCATGTCAACTAGGAGATTAGAATTGAATAGCTTCCTCATCATTTCCCAAACCAAGTCTTTAGGGATGCTTTGATCAAGCAAAGACACTAGAAAATGAGAGACTATGTGGGAAATAACTCGAACTATTTCATTTTAGGCCACATGCTTTTGGCCCAAAACCATTTTCACGACAACCACCTTCGAGGGATCAAACTCTAGAAGAACTTGTTTGAGCCTCTAGTTCATGAGTTTTTTGAAATGTCCCTACCTCACACAACAATCTAGGAAAATTAGAGTGTTATGCCCAAAGGAAGATAGCTACTCTACCTATTTAAACACTACATACTTTACTTCCTTCTCTATTATTCGTTCTCACCCAAGCAAAGCCTCTAGAATGAAAACTCTAGCAAATGCAGAATGCGAAGATCACCACCTTTGTTAGATTAAAATAAATGCCACCCTTTCATGGAATTTATTTTAATGCATATGTGCCACCCTTTGAGCTGCTAAAAATTCTTGTCAAGACTACCAACTAGGAATTTCGTACCAGCATGGTATAAATGAGGGTGACGTTCAATGCATTTTTTTTTCGTATTTAATTAATTATAAGGATTTTTATTATTTTTATTTTCTTCTCCATTTTAAAATTTAGAATTAGTAAGTATAATTTTTATTTATATTAGGTATTTAAATAGTTTTAATTTTTTTTAAAAACTCAACTAATATTATCTAAAAAAATTATAATTACCAAATGTTTAGTTTACGTGTTCAAAATTTTAAAATGGAAAAGAAAATAAAAAGAAGACAAATCCTTATAATTAAATACCAAAAAAATAGTACAATCCTTATAATTAAATACTTGAAAAAAACAATATGTATATGCATATAGTATTTTGTTAACCAAGTGGTTTGTAAATTTATACCAAGGAGTAAAATGATAGAATAGTCAATTTAGTAGAATACAAATTAATTTCGTCTACCATTTCATAATTTAGGGCTCATAAAACAAATAATATTTACATGCTTGTAAAAAAGTGGAATAAAAAATATTTTAACCACACGCAGAAATAAATTATATGCAATCTGTATAAGATATTATGTAGCACAGGGTAGACTTTTATAGGTAAAGTATTATTATAATGTGATAAAATCAAGAAAATGGTATCAATGGACCAAACAATTTCCCACAAGGCAAGCCTTCTAAGATAAACAAAAGTGAGCAAACATATTTGTAGTTTGATTGATCTTTGTCGAGAAACAAAGAGAGAACATACGCAATATGTTCCACTCACACTCACAAGATTTGTTCAAATTTAGGTTCCAAATTGAAGTGTGTGGGTAATCACTTACCCAAATTAATATCACCAAAAATCCTTTTGATTCCCAAGATTGTTGCGAGGCACAAGAGAAGTGCATATGTCTTTTTTGATGGTATTATTTTGGGTAAGTAATTATAAAAGAAAGAAGCACTTGTTCATTTTAAATCCTCATAGCAATGATTTGATTCTTTTTAAAGCACCAAAGTGAAAGATGAATTTTTTTGTTCAATTGTTAACCTTAAGCACAATCTAGTAAGTTTTCCTAAAGTTCTTTTTTAACCCTTTGCCTTGTTCGTTTTAAACCCAAATTGAAAATTAGTGAGTCCTAAAAGCTTGAAGAGGTAAAATCCTTAAACTTGGAATTATAATTGCTTCCAAAAGTGTCTAAAGACACTTGATACAATGGACAAATGGTGTTATATTACAAAATATTCTTTGATCCTTTCTTGCTCCCACCTACAAACTGATTAATTCAAGAAAATAGAGGAAGACACAAGTTAATAACTCTAAATGATCAATAGCAAAAAGACATGTCAAAAAAAAATTAAAATTTGATTTTTTACTCCACTCCTACAACACAACTCGAATATGTGGCGTTGTTTGAAGAAATCAGTGGCATTGTATAACACTTCTAGGTTTGCAAACGATTCTTTACAATAGAACAAAGAGCATGATGGTAGGGAAATTTTTCTCAATGGCACATTTTGAAGTTTGAAAATCCAAGCATCAGAAAACTAGACCAGTGTTGCAGTTTAAAATTTTGAATTTCTAGGTGGGAATGTTGCAATGACAAAGTTTGGAGTTTGTAGTTTTGTTGTATGGAACTGTTGGATTGATTGTGGCACTATATGGTGTTTCTAGACTGATAGTGGTGCAGTTTCCTATAGACACCAAAAAAATAGAAAAAAACACAAAATTTTGTAAAAAAACATGTTAAGAACTTGAGATTTCCCCTCCCTCTAGTGCCAAATGTAGAACCCCAATCCTATACCTACACAAACATAGCAAACAAACACATTATTAGATCAAATGAAAGTAAGAACCAAGATTCCCCACAAAATTCATCTACAAATGCTCAAATAGAAAATAAATTGAGGAAAAAATCAAAGAAAGTGATTGAAATCCTATATAAACATGCAAAATCTCAATCCCATGGGGGAATTGGTGCCAATTTGATGTGAAAATTGGCCCTTTCCCAACTCCTTTACAAGCTTGGTGATCTTGTTGAAGGTTGATCCACTTGGTGATGAAGAGAAATGTGATTCCTTGATAAAATCTGCAAGAACCTAGCTATGATAATGGAAAATCCTATGGGAATGGATGAAATTAGTCTCAATGTGAAGATAGTAACTTTTCTCTAAATTGTGGATACCAAATAAAAAGAGAAGCCTTCTAATTGTAGAAAGACAAGATGGAGGAATGAGAAAAATGGATAAATATGGGATCATTAAACATCCAATGGGAAAGTACCACTTGTCAAGATGTGAATGGAGGAAGCTTGAGCACATTTTTGCCAATGTGCCAATAAATGATATTAGATGGATTTTCAAATTTGTGAAATGACTTATTGGAGAGGGAAATAAAATGACTTAAATGCCACTTGGCTCAATGCACAAGGACATGTAAGGGGATATAAATGCTTTTTTGGAAGGACAAACCACTTGGAGAGATTTTCAAACTTGGAGGAATATTCCCCTAAAGATGCCATGTTGAGAGAAAATAGGGATTTAATAAATCAATTAAAAGTGTTTTCATGTGCAAGTGGAAAAATCTAGAGGATTTAGGTGATTAGGATTAAATTAATCAAGATTCGATTTGATTAATTTAATAGAAGATTAGTTGATGTGACTATTTGATTTAGATTGTTGGGTTGATTTAAATCAAATATGAGAAGAATATGGTTTAGATTTAAATAAGATATTTTGATTTATTTAATTAAAGAGTAGTGATATTAGATTAAATCAAATAAAGTTTAATTTATTTAATTTAATAAGATGAATTTAGATATATAATCAAATAAAATAAATTATTTAATTAAATGGAGACTAGAGGGTTAATTAAATAGCATTGATTTATTTAATTAACAAGAGAGAATGACTTAATCAGATAAATGATGATTTATTTAATTAAGGGAGAAAGAGTGGTTACAAGATAAGAAGATGATTTAGGTTGAAGCAGTGTTAGTAAATCCAAATCAAGTGTGTTGGTATATTTTTCATGTCTACATTTTACCCCTCTTTGGAGAAAAGTACTTGCTACGTTGGTTCAAAGAATAAACATGTCTTGATCAAAATTCAAAAAAAATCTGATTTTCAAAATTTCCCTATTGCTGCCTTGGCACACAAATTATGCTGATATACTACCCCCTTGAGAGATCAGATGAAAAATTTGATTTTTAGGTGATCTTGTGAAAAAAGAGGGAAAGGTCTGTCACAAGTCCAGAAAGGCTCTAGAATTCCAAAAATGATGCATAATGGCACTAGGTTGGGAAAAAACAAGCTTGGGGTCCAAAACCCTAGCTGGACAGCTAAATAAGGGGAAAAAAACTACTTTTCAAGCTTAAAATAGGCCTCGGGGGGCCACTTCCAATTCATGTGCACACATAGCCATTTGAGATTCTACAATATGAGCTCTAACCCCTTTGAGGGATGGCACAATGACCACTTCCATGACACATTTCAGATCGATTATGAGTCTACCAAAGGATTCCTAACACAAGACCTTTGGTGAATCAACTTGACCTGACTTTGTTTTCAATTTTTCGTGCAAATTTATTAGCTTAGGAAGTCATCCTTGGTCCAGTGGTCCAATATAGCACCACTTCAAACTCTATTTTGGCATTGTGCGGCCTCAAATAGTGCCACTGTTGTTAATAGTGATGTCACAATATAGTTTGGAGTTAGGGTTCAAACTCCAAACTAGAATGCATATGAGAACTGCGTCAAAATAGGCCTCTTTGAAAATTTAGGTTTTGGACCAAAATGGGTCACACCCAAACTGCACAATGATGATAGAGTTTGAGAGTTTAGGACTCCCAGTGGTGGAGTTTGGAAATTTCAAACTATGCTGCACAAGAAAACAACAACACATATGCTATTTTAAGCACGTCAGGACAAATCAGGATCACGATGGTTTTTTAAACTTAACATGGTGGCATTCTTGATGCATGAGGAGGGTGAGATTCTTCATTCATGTGAGCATAGATCCTCCATACTTGGAAGATTGGTCAATATGAACAAGTGACTACAGGAGCACTTGGGGGTGATGGACCTCTAGTACATTGAATATGCACTTCCAATGAGGACACATTTGGGTATGATGACAATGCTTGCAAAGCGGTGGCACAGTGAGACATCCTCCTTCCACCTTCTGAAAGACAAGGCCACAGTCACACTAGAAGATGCATGGTGGATACTTCAATTGCCCATCCATGAAGAGCAAGTGATCTATGATGTGGAGGCTAGGAGAGATGCATGTTATGATGTGATGGGCCTTGATGAGTTCATCTTTTAAGAGGGCTAGATTGAGTTTGAGTGCTATAGGTTCATTGTCTCACCTTTTCACTTGGTCATAGCAACCATCATTTTGGCCCTTGTTGCACCAGATCGGTAGGGCCAATATTTCAATCCTAGATCAAGGCTCGCTTGGGAGCTGATGGTTCAATGATGGGTATGCTTTATGTGAGGGCCAATACTGCTGACCTCATTGTATCAATATTTGCATGAGTTTGCATATTGTGGCAGCAGAGTGATTAGGGCTGAGGTGACACTTCTCCATCTCTGGGCCTGGGAGCACATCATTGTGCTTCATTCGAGAGTTGTAGTTGTTGATATGGAGCTAGAAGATCCAATTGTCTTGAGGTACAGGGGAGGATTTTCCTTTACTATCACAAGAGAGATCAAAATCCCTTATTGGAGGAGGATCATTGATGATATGAGATTATTCACATGGAAACCATATCTTGGATGGCCTGCATGGTATGACAATTCCTAAGAGTTATTTTTTTATCAACAGGATAGGCTAATGAAGGGTCGAGAGCATATGATGATCGAGAGGTACTTGCCAGGCCTTGTACAGAGATAGTTTGGTGAGTCACATAATAGACTTGATGATCAGTATGTTGCAATATTTGCATGTACTACAAGTTAGACCTCATGGGGCTACTACATTCTAGCATAGGAGTTTCTCAATTCTTTTAGATAGCTAGTGGCCAGGTTGTGGCCATATGATCAGGTTCTAGATGATGTAGGCACCACACAGGAATACAAGGACTGTTTTAGGCAACCTCTTACATTGACAATGCTAGGGACACCATTAGCTCGACAGAGAGCTAGAGGCAAAGGGACAGGATGAGGTTGGGGCCAGGGAGGCTGAGGGGATTGAGATAGGGATGGGGACTAGGGCTAAGATGGGACACCACATCAACTAGATCAGGATAGAGGGCCACAAGATGGGCCATAAAAGGATTCCTTGAGGTAGGATCAAGACCAAGAGTGGTAGGACCAGGATTAGGGCTAGGGCAGAGAGGTTAGACAAGTGGATCAGTTGCCTCAAAGGGATTAGGGACCTCCACCGCCATCTGATTAGAGAGATGCCTAGATTCAGTAGTTATAGGAATAGGTTGCAAGGCTATATGGAAAGATTGTTGCCTTGAAGATAGAGAGGGACCAACTAAGATAGGAGAGAGATTAGGCCATCTAGCAGAGGCATGCCATAGAGCAATAGGCTGTGCAGGAGATGGGCCAAAGACAACAGCTGAAGAGTATGGTTGCATCCTCCTCAGGAACTCAGTGTCACTATGGGCATACATGGATGACATCCGAGAGGTGGATTATTACAAATTCCACTATCATTAGGCCATGCCCCGAGTGCCTCGGGTCCTAGACTATTCTTAGTAGAAAAAATACAGACCCCCCGAGGACCATAGAGAGAGAAAAATCAGTGATGGAGAGGGAAACTAGCATGGTTAGAGTATTTTTTGATTAGATACACAACTCCTTTTATGCCCTATGTGATCATTTTTGATAGCCCCATGGGTGTTTTTACTTTATGTATTTGATACACACTTGATTTGGACCTTGTACCATGACAATATATTACTTGATGATATATGAGATGAGATGGTTTTGATCTGATGTATGATGTGATATGTTTGATTCTATTTTATGCATTATGGATGGATTTTACTTTCTATTTGTGATGCAATGATTAAGTGATATGTGATACAATGATTTATGGATGCATTTCCTTTTCAATATCTTTTCTATTCACTTTTTATGATGATGTATGCAAAATTCTATGGTATGCAAATGCTTAGACTAATAGATCTATATTATGCACTTAATGGATGATAAAATGTATGAGATGTAATATTTTTACTTTTAGTGTTTTCTCATGTATGATATGATGATGCACTTATGATGTTATGATGATGATCATATGATGTTTATGATATATTTAATTATGTATGCAATGGTGTGTGATGTTTATGATAATGCAACTGGATGATATGTATGCCTATGATGTGATGGATGTTAATACTGACTATTTATATGATGTACATGATATTCCTTTTATGATTATGCAATCGATGTATTATGAGGTATGTCATATGAGTTTAATGATGCATATGGGATGTTTTCTACGATGCTTAGAATAACCAATCTATATTATGAAATGATGCAGGTGATATGAATTTTTTTTTCTATATGATATGATATGCATCATGCAATATGATGACGGATTATGGATTCAAGATGGATGCACTAGCGACAATGATTTGCAATTAACTATCATGGTACCATGTTAGAGCAAAAAGAAGATAGAATAAAATAAGAGACTCCAACAAGTCATGAGATGATCATGATTATTATTATGATGATGATATTCCTACCAAGGAGTTGGGATTTTAAAAGGGCCAATTACCTTATGTTTGATAACACACATAGGTATGATGCATCAAGGTATAAAGAACCAAGATGGTGTTGCACCTAGTGTGATGGAATTTGAATCGACAATCAAGTAGGAGTATCCCTATTCACACCTGACATACAAAATCTCATTCAGAATGTAGCTCATATATTCTAAACATCTCAAACCAAAACATAGAGAAGAAAGATTTCATATGTGGTCAACAAGACACCTAAAACACCTTCCTACAAACCAAGCAAAGCACACATAACCAAGTTATATTACAAGAATATCCAACAAGTGCAATAGATAAAAGGATAATAATTGTTTCCCCATTTCTTTCTCTCTAGTTCCCTTCATTTGGGACATCTTTGAGAGGTCATTGAAATGATCACAAAAGGATAATTCAAAAGAGAAAGATAAAATGAAAAAACAAGTTAATGTTCTTCAATATCACTAGCCAAGACTAAACTACAATGATTCCTAATGTTGATGTCCATTGTAGGAAGGATACATCCTAGGACATGATGATATCAGATGATTTATTTGAGACTAATTGGATGATAGGCTATTGACACAAAGAGTTGACTAACTTGTTTACATACTGACCTAGACTTGAGACTTTGACGATTGAGTTTTCACTTTTATCCTTCTAGACTTGTTTCTAATTGTTTCATGAAAAGTTGAGGATGACGATTGATTTATTATGAGTGATGTTTTTTTCAAGTGAAAGAAAGATGGGGATGAATGGGTTTTTTCAAACATTTGGATTTTTTTGACATTTTTTAAAATGTTTTGAGGTTGTTTTTGGTATTTTTGAGATTTTACAAATGTTTTGATTTTTGAATTTTCCAATGTTTTCAGGTATTACAAGATTTTGACCAAGAGACTAACCTAAAGACCTATCCTAGGGGCCTCAAGGGTTGATCAACAGATAATACTTTCCTACATTATACATGCAGAGACCACATAGTTTGACCGACATAGACTCGATTATTGATGAGATATGAGAAAATGGACTGTGAGTTTATTATGATGGACTCCTAAAGGACTAACCTAAGTGTCTCAGGAGATGATCAAAGATCAACCTTGCCTACGTTCAAAGCTCAAAGATGATGTAGTTCAACATTATGACTCTTTTTTTGAATTTTTGACTTGTTTTCTAATTTTGATATGTTTTGAATGTTTTTGGATTTTGTAATTTTTTGATTTAGGGATGTCAAGAGCATACATGAATCTGATCTGATGAAAACATGCTCCTAGTGTGAAGCAATATACTACTCTGATAAAGGTAGGACAAAATGACCTTGATAATGGGTTGAGTAGTACTAAGAGGGATCATGACACAAACAAATGACTAAGCTATGATGCAGATGTCAATGGGTGATGATAAGAGATATGATGGATGATGGAAGTGAAGTGGATGTATGATGCAAAACAAGTCATGAAGATCTTGGTGGATGGAAAGTGCTTATTTACACAAGGTACATGTTTTCTAGGTTTTCACCAAGGTACTTGATGCAGAGTGAGCAGGGAAGTTCACCAATCCCAGATGGCAGAGGTTCTTTAATAAGTACTTTTGTCAAACACTCTTATCAACACACCCACAAATGGCAGTCTTTGTATAAAGAAAAATCAACTCACCAAGATCCTTTGTATCTCAGACCTTTGAGGGACTTGAAATCATTTCAAACATGTTCTATTAGACCACAATCAAACACCATATCCATTATTAGCACTTAGGAAAACCCATGAGTTCATTCCTCAACTAGTAGACCTCTTTAAACCCAATTGCTTGTAGCACTGTCTGGCAGGACAGTCCAATTAATTCTCACCCACAAACCTATATCTGATGTAAAATACCATTTTTAGGCAAGTATTATATGCCTCTACAAGGCCACAAAATCTCACTTCTTGACAGTGATTAGAAAAGCAACCATGGACCAACCTATTGATGTCCTCAAGAGGCCTAATTGAGTGCACTTGACTGGTTTTTGGTTACCTAGACTCACCCCTTCTCCCCAAAGCCTTTTTCCAAACTCCTACAGGCTACTTACAACCATTTTCAACATTCCTAAGTGCCACCTTGAAGAAAAATCTCTCAAAACAAGCAAAACTCAGATTTTGCTTCACCAATTAGGCCTGTCACATGAAGATGCCAGACCTAGTTCAATGCACAAAATTCTCCACACACCTTGCCATTCTCCAGAACCAAGAAAATATGAAAATTTACACAAGTATCTTCCATCCCACCAAGAATCAGCATTTTTACAATGTGGAGATGGAAGGAAGAGCCATTTTTCAACCAAAACCCTTGTTTTGAGGGTTTCAGACCTGCTTCTGCTAAAACGGCTATAACTTTTGATACACTCAATGAAATCTTGTCAAATCAACTGCCAAATGAAAGCTAGGTCTTTCCTCTTTCCAACCATATCAGTATTGTACCCGTACAGTACGTAAAACGTCCGTACCACACGTTTTAGCAGCAATTCTTACACACAGATTTTTCTAGAAAACAACAATTTTTTATTAGAACTTAAAAAAAACGTGTTTCATCAGTCATGCCTCGACCATGAGAGGCTTATTTCAACTTCTAACAACCTTTCCCAATGTCCTCCAACTGAAAATTTGATTAGTTACATGTTAGAACTAATCAAACTTCACTTTAGTCTCTTAATTGCCTAGTTAAGGCAATGCACACTACTTCCTATAAGCCCAATTTAAATGAGGCTTCAAAAGGTGTTAAAGGACACCAAAACCACATGAAATTATCAAGGCAACTCCCTTCAATTACCTGGTTGCATA
This sequence comes from Sequoia sempervirens, assembly GCA_007258455.2. NCBI lineage: Eukaryota > Viridiplantae > Streptophyta > Pinopsida > Cupressales > Cupressaceae > Sequoia > Sequoia sempervirens. Next base: position 21,958,004 of record VDFB02379711.1, on the reverse strand, counting down.
ATGACATTTTGATTCTTTAATTTTCCAAGGTGCACCAAGCTTACAAAATGAGGATGGAGACCTTGTTATTACATAGAAACTTAACACCAAGACCAAAACTCAATAAAAAGCCTAGAAAACATATTGAAAGGAATTTAAGATGGTCCTTAGGACCTTATTACATCAAATTCAACTTGACATCAAACAAAAAACAAAGAAGGCCTCAAAGAGGCATGGAAACCCAAGGTGCCCCTACACCATGCACCCGGGGTGGAAGAGATCTCAAGTACCACCTGAGAGCAGTTGCTGCAAAGTAGTACCATGCTGTTTGATGTCCTCTTCAGTCATCCAAGTTGCATCCTCAAGTGGAAGACCCTGCCATTTATCAAGATACTCATTATATACTTTTTTCCTTGTCCTCTTTACCTCTTTGGTGTCTAGAATGGCTTCAAGTTTCAATGGTTTAGATGGTGGAAGGTCCTGCACCCAATCTTCATCAGTTTCCACACCTGTACCTACATCCAAAGATCCCTTAAATGGGTACAAATCAGCAACATTAAAAATGGGTGAGATAGCCACCCCAGGAGGGAGTGCTATCTCATATGCATTTTGCCCAAATTTATGAATAATCTTGCAAGGGCCTATTTTTTTCATTTGCAGCTTGGTGTATTTTCCTTTAGGAAATCTCTCCTTCTTCAAATAAGCAAAAACTAGATCTCCCACCTTGTATTGAACATTCCTTTTCCTCAAATCTGCCCTCTCTTTGTAGTGTTCTACACTCTTTTTGAGATTTTCCTTCACTTGATCATGAATAGACTTCATTGCCATAGCAAACTCTTCACCTTCAGCACTCCTCTTCTCCATTCCTTTCAGATCTCTCAACTCAAAGATCCCCCTTGGATTCATCCCATACACAACCTCAAATGGAGTTTTTCCAATGCTTCTATTAATGGAGTCATTATAAGCATACTCTGCTTGAGGCAACACCAAATCCCATTGCACACCATGTTCTTTTGTCAAGCATCTTAAAAGATTACCAAGTGATCTGTTAACTACCTCTGTTTGACCATCCGTTTGAGGATGGTAGGCTGAGCTATACTGCAAATTAGTCCCCAATTTCCTCCACAAGGTCCTCCAAAAGTGGCCTATGAACTTGGAGTCCCTATCAGATACAATGCTCATAGGAATGCCATGCATTCTCACAATCTCTTTGAAAAACAGACCTGCAATATTAAAGGCATCACTAGTGCATCTACAAGGAATAAAATGTGCCATTTTGCTGAATCTATCAACTACTACAAACACACTATCAACCCCCCTTTGTGTCTTAGGCAATCCTAAGACAAAATCCATACTTATGCTCTCCCAAGGCCTACTTGGGATTGGTAGAGGCTGATAAAGACCAGCATTTGAAGTGGTCCCCTTTGCTCTTTGACATATGGTGCAAGTTTCCACAAACCTTCTCACATCCATTTGCATTTTAGGCCAAAAGTAAAATCTTCTCACCTGCTCCAAAGTTTTGTCAAGTCCAAAGTGTCCTCCAAGACTCCCACTATGCTTTTCCTTTATTATATTCTCCCTCATAGAACACTTGGGAATGCACAATTGAGCCCCTTTAAACAATAGACCATCTTGCAAAACATAATCAGCATAATCACTGTGAAAAGCAGCAGAAAATTGAGAACAAACTTCAAAAGCAGCCTTGAAATCTTCATCCTCCTTATACATACCTTTGAGAGCCTCAATGCCCACACTTTGAAATTGGATTTCTTGAACCATCATGACCCTTCTACTAAGTGCATCTGCAACTTTATTAGCCTGCCCCTTCTTATGATTTATGGAAAAAGTGTATGCTTGTAGGTATTCAACCCACTTCATGTGCCTTTGGTTCAATTTTTCCTGCCCATTCAAAAAACTAAGTGCATGATTATCAGTAAAAACAATAAACTCCCTTAGCAGCAAGTAGTGCCTCCATTTCTTCAAGGCTTGGACCATAGCATACAATTCAAGATCATATGAAGAGTACTTTCTTTTGGCTTCATTTAGTTTTTCACTAAAAAATGCAACCGGTCTGCCTTCTTGACTCAAAACAGCACCTATTGCTTGATTACTTGCATCACACTCAATAGTAAAGACTTTATTAAAATCAGGAAGAGCAAGAATAGGTTGTTGTGATACCTTTTTCTTCAAGTACTCAAACCTTTCATTTGCTTCATTGGTCCATTGGAACTTACCCTTCTTCTCTCCTTTGATTGTATCAATGATGGGGGCACAAATATGGCTGAAACTCTTGATGAACTTCCTGTAGAAGCTTGCTAGGCCATGAAAACTCCTTACATCACCTACTGACTTAGGTGTTGGCCAATTAAGAATAGCCTCAACCTTTGATGGATCCATTTTCAAACTGCCTTGTGAGATAACAAACCCAAGGTAGACCAATTCTTCTTTCATGAACTCACATTTTTGTAAGTTGATCAGCAACTTTTCTTCATGCAACCTTCTTAAAACCTGTCCAAGATGCTCCAAATGCTCCTCCTTGGTCCTGCTAAAAACAAGAATGTCATCCAAATAAACCACAACAAATTTTCCAATAAACGGTTTCAATACCTCATTCATTAGCCTCATAAAGGTACTGGGAGCATTAGATAAACCAAAAGGCATCACCATCCACTCATAAAGACCTTCATTGGTCTTGAAAGCTGTCTTCCATTCATCCCCTTCACGAATCCTAATTTGGTGATACCCACTTTTCAAATCAATCTTTGAAAAGTAGTGAGATCCTGCTAGACAATCCATAAGATCCTCCATCCTTGGCATAGGAAACCTATATCTGATGGTTATCCTATTTATGGTTCTTGAATCAGTACATAATCTCCATTTACCATCCTTTCTTGGAGCTAGTATAGTTGGAACAGCACAAGGGCTTAAACTCTTCCTCACTAGGCCCTTATCCAACAACTCTTGCACTTGCTTTGCTATCTCTTCATTTTGGGTTGGTGTCATCTTGTAGGCAGCCTTATTGGGCAATGTAGCACCTGGTATCAGGTCAATATGGTGGCTTATATCTCTGATTGGAGGCAGGGAACAAGGCAATTCATCCACTACAATCTCCTTGTATTTCTCCAACAAAGTTTGGACTTCACTAGGTATGGGTTTCTCTTTGTTTGAGGACAAAACAGACCTGCATTTTGGCTTAACAACCAAGGAAAACCCTAGACCTCCCTCTTCCTTTAAGGTCTACAAAAATTCTTTCTCACCTACCACCATGATGTTAGACTCAAATTTTTTTTCTACTCCTTCATCCGGTAAAGGTCTCATAGTGAAAGTGTGTCCATCTTTTGTTATTGTATAAGTATTCTTCTCTCCATCATGTTGGGCTTTCCTATCATACTGCCAAGGATGTCCTAAGAGCAAATGACAAGCATCCATGGGTGTGACATCACACAAAATTCTGTCCTTATACTCTCCAATCTGAAATTCTACCCAACATTGTTCATTAACAAGCACTTGTTGGCCCTTACCAAGACACCTTATATGGGGTAGGATGAGGAATTTTTTTTTAGTTTTAACTTCTCAACCATTTCAAGAGACACTAAATTATCAGTGGAACCAGAGTCTACAATTACCTTACATACCTTACCATGAGATTTGCATGAAGTCCTAAACAAAGACTTTCTTTGTGGTGGCTCCTTGGCACTTGGCACCTTGAGAAGTGTTCTTCTCATCATCAAGCTCTCTCCAAATTCAGGATCAGCAGGCCTAGAAGGTGAATTTACACTTTGTGCATCCTCTTCTTGCACCAATTGGTTCCTCCTATCTGCACCTTGAGAGGTTGAAGCTTGCTTTTTAGGACACTTGAAAGATGGGTGTCCAAACTGGTTACATGTGTAGCACCTTCCAGAGAATGAACCAGAACTTCTACCATTAAATCTGCCTCTTCCATTAGACCTCCTACCTCTAAATCCTCCTCTTGATTCTTGGTTTTGTTCCTATCTTCCACTTGACTCCCCTTGTTGCCTTTGTGATTGGTTTCTACCACCAAAATTGCCTCTTCCCTTGAAATTTCTGCCTCTTCCTCTTCCTTGTTGCTCTTGCTTTCTTTTTAACTTCTCCTCTGCCTTGCATGCTATTTGGAAGCACTCTTCTACTGTTTTAGGAGTCACAAGACTCATCTCATCTTGGATTGCAAACCTTAGGCCATTCAAGTATCTAGCCACTTTCTCATTGTCATTCTCTACATGACCACACCTCATACTAAGTTTGTGAAACTCCTCAGTATAGGTTGCTACATCCATATCCTTTTGCTTTAGGCTTTGTAGTTTCCTAAACACTTGCACTTCATAATCTGCTGGTAAAAATTGTGCCTTCAATCTGCTCACCATTCTGTCCCATGAAGTAATCATGTTCTTGCCTTCTTTCACTCTTTCTCCTTGGTGATAATTCCACCAAGTCAAGGCAGCCCCATTCAATTTAGTCTTAGCAAACTTAACTTTCTTATTTTCTGCCATTTCCTTGTACTCAAAATAGTTGTTTAAGGCATCCACCCATTCCAATAATGCCTCTGCATTCATCTTTCCCCCATACATTGGTATGTCAATCTTCACATCAGATGATTCTGCTCTTATGGATTGCAAGGCACCAATGAACCTCTTTTCCTGAGGGTCCAACCTTTCTTCTTGTGAAGGGATTTCACCTCCTTCCTCCACTTCATCCTCAGAGGTACTGTCCTCATCAGTAACCCCTCTCTTCTTCTCTAAGGCCTCTATCCTATCTCTCATGGCCTTCATTTCCCTTGCAACTGCAGACCCACCTTTTGCACCTTTTGGAGGCATTGTTTTCTTCAAGCACCTCAACACACAATTCTTCTTTACTCTTCCACAATCAAACCTTGCTCTGATACCACTCTGATGCAGAGTGAGCAGGGAAGTTCACCAATCCCAGATGGCAGAGGTTCTTTAATAAGTACTTCTGTCAAACACTCTTATCAACACACCCACAAATGGCAGTCTTTGTATAAAGAAAAATCAACTCACCAAGATCCTTTGTATCTCAGACCTTTGAGGGACTTGAAATCATTTCAAACATGTTCTATTAGACCACAATCAAACACCATATCCATTATTAGCACTTAGGAAAACCCATGAGTTCATTCCTCAACTAGTAGACCTCTTTAAACCCAATTGCTTGTAGCACTGTCTGGCAGGATAGTCAAATTAATTCTCACCCACAAACCTATATCTGATGTAAAATACCATTTTTAGGCAAGTATTATATTCCTCTACAAGGCCACAAAATCTCACTTCTTGACAGTGATTAGAAAAGCAACCATGGACCAACCTATTGATGTCCTCAAGAGGCCTAATTGAGTGCACTTGACTGGTTTTTGGTTACCTAGACTCACCCCTTCTCCCCAAAGCCTTTTTCCAAACTCCTACAGGCTACTTACAACCATTTTCAACATTCCTAAGTGCCACCTTGAAGAAAAATCTCTCAAAACAAGCAAAACTCAGATTTTGCTACACCAATTAGGCCTGTCACATGAAGATGCCAGACCTAGTTCAATGCACAAAATTCTCCACACACCTTGCCATTCTCCAGAACCAAGAAAATATGAAAATTTACACAAGTATCTTCCATCCCACCAAGAATCAGCATTTTTACAATGTGGAGATGGAAGGAAGAGCCATTTTTCAACCAAAACCCTTGTTTTGAGGGTTTCAGACCTGCTTCTGCTAAAACGGCTATAAATTTTGATACACTCAATGAAATCTTGTCAAATCAACGCCAAATGAAAGCTAGGTCTTTCCTCTTTCCAACCATATCAGTATTGTACCCGTACAGTACGTACAACGTCCGTACCACGTGTTTTAGCAGCAATTGTTATACATAGATTTTTCTAGAAAACAGCAATTTTTTATTAGAACTTAAAAAAAACGTGTTTCATCAGTCATGCCTCAACCATGAGAGGCTTATTTCAACTTCTAACAACCTTTCCCAATGTCCTCCAACTGAAAAATTTGATTAGTTACATGTTAGAACTAATCAAACTTCACTTTAGTCTCTTAATTGCCTAGTTAAGGCAATGCACACTACTTCCTATAAGCCCAATTTAAATGAGGCTTCAAAAGGTGTTAAAGGACACCACAACCACATGAAATCATCAAGGCAACTCCCCTCAATTACCTGGTTGCATAATGACATTTTGATTCTTTAATTTTCCAAGGTGCACCAAGCTTACAAAATGAGGATGGAGACCTTGTTATTACATAGAAACTTAACACCAAGACCAAAACTCAACAAAAAGCCTAGAAAACATATTGAAAGGAATTTAAGATAGTCCTTAGGACCTTATTACATCAAATTCAACTTGACATCAAACAAAAAACAAAGAAGGCCTCAAAGAGGCATGGAAACCCAAGGTGCCCCTGCACCAGTACTTGCCCAAAGTGCCATCGAAGTTGTTTTCACTAGAGGATGATTTTTTCTCTTTACTATTTTTGGTCCTTTTTTTAATTTATTTTTTTTGGATTTTTTTCTTTTTTGATTTTTTTGTTGTCACCAAGATGCATTTTTTCCAAGTTTTGATCAAGGTGACCTTTTTTTCAAGACATTTTTTGATTTTTTGATTTTTGGTTTTATAGCTTGCAAGTTTAGGCATAAAACTTTTTGAGATGGGAATTGTTCATGGGCTCCTGCAGAGGATCGTCTTCCATTCTTGATAATTGATATGCCCCTCGATTGTAACTTGTTTTGATGAAAAATGGTCCCAACTAGTTGAGTTCAAATTTTCCTTTTCTATCTGGATTCAAAACTTTCTTCTGGTTCTCCTTTAGCACAATTTCTCTGATTTGGAAGGTCCTACTCCCAATCTTCTTGTTATAACTTCTCTTGAATCAGTTTTGTTAGACTTGAAAATGATTCAAGGTATCCATTCTTCATTCATATAAAATTTATAGCTCGTTCATCCTTGATACCCAATATTCCTCATTTGTGATAAGATTCTCCAGAGATACTCTCAGTGAAGGGAGCTCGATCTCGATGGGGAGTGTGGCTTATGATCCATAATTAGGGAGAATGGGGTGGCACATATGGGTGTGCAGATGCTAGTTCAATAGGCCTAGAGGGTAGGATTTAGCTATAGATGCTAGTCACGACTTGTGTCATTGACTATCTTTTTAAGGATTTTTAGAATGGTTTTATTGGTGGCTTCTACTTGGCCATTACCTTATGAATAAAACAGAGTGGAAAAGCAATGTTGGATTTCAAATTTGTAGCATAGGTCACGAACATCCTGATTCTTGAAGGGTGTCCCATTATCTAAGATGATGTCTTGTGGGACACCATAGTAGGATATTAAATAGTTGAGGATGAATTTTGATATCTACTTTCCAGAAATGTATGTCATAGGAATGGCTTCCACCCACTTGGTGAAGTACTTAGTGGCAATAATGATAAACTTGTTGCCACTAGATGCAGTGTGGGTGATTTTCCCAACAAGATCAAGCCCCCACTATGAAAAGGGTCAAGGTGGAAATAGGATGGAGCTCTTGAGTTGGTGCATGGATGACGTCTCCATACTCCTGACATTGTAGACACCTTCTGACATAGTCATGTGCTTCTCTTTCCATAGTAGGCCAATAATACCCCGTCCTCAACAATTTCTTAGCCAAGGTCATTTTGCTCAAGTGTGAACCACAAATACCATTATGTAACTCAATTAAAGTAGTCAAGGCTTCTTTAGATTTTAAGCAACGTAATATTGTTCCTTCAATGCTTCAATGGTAAAGGGTATCTCCTATGATGAAAAAATGGGATGCTTTCTTGACAAAGGTTTTCTTAAGGTTTGAGGTTAAGTCACCTAGAAGGACTCCTATTCTCATATAAGTGTATATATCATGGTACCAGGGGTCACCAAGACCAATGATTTCACACACAAATTTTGACTCTGATATCTCAAATGTAGGTATGAGAAGTTACTCTACGAGGAATTCATGCTTTGAGAAATTGCGAGGGATCTCCAATAGGGATCCAATTGTTGCCATGGTGTCAGCTGCTCTATTGTTTTCTCTAGGTATTTGCTCAAATATGATCTCAATGAAGGAATCCTTAAGACTTTCCACCAATTTCTTGTATGGAGTTAGCTTGTCATCCTTAGTCTGATACTTATTATTTACTTGATTGATTATTAGCTATGAATCTCAAATACTATGAGAGCCATGATATGCCACTGCACTGATATTTTGAATCGTATGGTTAGAGCCTCATATTTTGTGATATTGTTCATGTAGGGAAATGCCAACTTCTAGGATCTTGGTATGCAGTCTCCTTGTGGAGTGATGAAAAAGACCCAGACCCCTAATCCATGTTGTCTATAGGGACCATCAAAGTAAAACTTCTAGCAGTCTACTATGCTCAAGTTGAAGATGGATTTATCAAAGAACTCTAAAATTAGTAGATTCTCTGATTACATTGGCACTTCTGCTAGTTGGTCTACAATAGCTTGCCCCTTTATGGCCTTTCTCTCTACATACTCGATGTCATATTCTGTTAGGATCATGACACACTTGGACATCCTTCCTATGAGCACTACTTTGGAAAGTAGGTAATTGAGTGGGTTGATCTTGGTGATGAGTTTGATTTTGTGTGTTAACATGTAGTGTCTAAACTTCTATGAGGCAAAAACCATTATTAGAAAGGATTTGTTGATGAAAGAATAATTTAAATCATGCCCTACCATGGCTCAACTGATGTAGTAGATAGCCCTCTCTGTTATGTTTTCATCGTGTTGAGCTAGGAGAGCACTGAGATTTGTTGTTGTTGCTAATATGTAGAGGATTAGAGGATTTCTTAGGATTTGTGGCATGATCATTGGAGGTGTGAGAAAATACTCTTTTATCTTTTGAAAGGCTTGATCACACTTCTCAACCCATTTGTATGCTACCCCCTTCTAGAATAGGTGAGAATATGGGATTGACTTGTTTTCTAGTTGAGCTATGAACTGATGGATGAACTGGAGCCTTTCTTCTAGGCTGCTCAACTGCTTCAATTTCTTAGGTGCCTCCATCTCAAGGATTTCCTTTACTTTAGTGGGATCTATTTCAATCCCTCTCATGGACACGATGTATCCCAATAGCTTCCCTGATTGTACTCTAAAGATGCATTTCTTTGGATTAAGGTAGACCTTGTATTCCTCAAGTCTATCAAAGATGGTACTCAATACTGCTATGTGTTCCTGCCTCTTTCTGGATTTTTCCAATATGTTGTCGACATAATCCTCCATATTATTATTGATCATTTCATGAAATATTAAGGTCATGGCCCTTTGATATGTTGCTCTAGTGTTCTTTCGGCCAAACAACATCATGTTCCAATAATATGTTCCCCATGGACAAGTAAAAGTTGTTTTGTGTTGACCTCCTTTGGCTATCATGATTTAGTTATACCCAAAGAATCCATCCATTAGTGAAAGAATCTCATTTCCCATAGTCATATCTACAATCATATCATTTTTTGGAAGTGATAAGTCATCTTAGTGACATGCCTTGTTCAACTCTCTAAAATCTGTGCATATACGGATACCCCCATCGAGCTTTGAAATAGGAACTAGATTTGATACCCACTCTATATAGTCAATTGGTTGTATGAACTTGACATTAAGTAACTTCTTTAATTCCATTTTAACCAAAAATACTACTTGGGGATGCATTTTTTTGAGCATTTGTCTAGCAAGCTTTGCTTCAGGGTAAATTTCTAGATGGTGGACCACAATCTCCAGATCAAGCCTGGGCATGTCAACATAGCTCCATCAAAATTTGAAACTTCCCTCCCTTAAGAAAGTAGCTAGGAGCTCCTTTTCTTATATCATCAATTATGCAGCATAAAATTTGATATGTAGAGTTTCCTTTGTTCCTAAGTTGACTGGGTTACACTTCTCGGCTAGAACTGCTGACTTTCCTAATGTAGAGCACTAAGGGGAATATTGAATTCTTCATCCTCAGGCACATCAAAGAGGTTTTCACCATTGGATATGTCCTTTATTTTTACTATTTTTGGGTTAGAGAGTGCCACAGTGTGGTTTTCACTAAGAGACCTTGAGATTATTCTAAAATTTTTTCTTTTGCAACTAAAATATTCAATCATTTCCCCATAGTAAGCTTGTGTGTCTAGAATGATATCAAACCTAGCCTTGTGATCTTCATACAATACTGTGGTCCACAATCCCATGAATTCTAAGAGTGCTTCATCATTTTCAAAAATGTCCAAAATTGGTAGTCCTCATTGGTCGTAATTGATGAGTTGGGGATAAACTAGGTTGATTGCATTGGTTTGATTGGTTGACTCTAATGACATGGTACTAATAATGAGGAGAGAGGAATTCTCAAAAAGCATAGGTAAGTTAGTTATGGCTTCTTCCTCATCATCACTGCTACTACAAACATTGGTTATGTCAAATGTGAAATTGTTTATGACTCGGCCTGTAGATACAGGTAAGCAAATTTTGGTTGTTGTTGGCTGAGGGGGAGTCTTGGCTACTTTAACTGGGGGACCTCATCCACATATGGTTATAATGAGAGGGGTACATCCAAGTCCAAGATGGCTCAATCATGTCTCAGGAATGATGGGTATTAGGAGACCATTTTCATTCTATCCAATCCTCTGGTTTCTATCAGAGCCCATGGTGAACATCATTTCTATGCCTTTACTGCTATCATCCATAGGTAGGTCAGTTGTTGGTCTATTGTCTTGGTATAGGAGGCTTGATGGGTCCTCTTCTATTACTTCCCAATCGAGGTCTCCCCAACTCTTGAATCTAGAGGGGTCAGCTCTAAAAGTTTGGGATGATGTTTTAGTAGGTTGGGGTTTCCCATGGGACCTAGGAAATTGTGGTAACTCTCCTACCATGAAAGCACCTATCTTCATTTTATAATCCCTACACCCATTGTATTGGACAATGACCTTGATATTGGAGATGGTGGGGATGGTGGGGATGGTGGGTGTCTCTATCACAAAAGTGGAGGTGAGAGTAGTTGGGTCAATGTATGGAGTTGAGGGGCCCTCATCATTTTTAGGTACTTGGGGGATTTTATAATATTTGACTTCCAAATTTTTTCAATAGTAAAAGGGTTCAAGATCCCCATGGATAGTGACCTCTTGGCCTTGGTACAAAAATTTCACACACTAGTGGAAGGTGGAAGCGATGGCTTGCATCCCATGAATCCAAGGATGCCCCTGGAGGATATTATAAGGAAATTCTAGGTCAAGAACTTGACATGTTGTTTCCATTATGGTCAACCCCACTTGAATAGGGAGTTGGATTGTGCCCTAAGACAATCTTTCTTGATCATTATAGGCTCTTATGGCTATGCATTTTCCTTTTTCAATAGCATCTTCAGAGAAGCCCAATATTTTTATTAATTTAAGGGTGAATATGTTTAACCTGGCACCTCCATCTACTAGGACCCTCTTGAACTTGTTTTTATGAATGTAATCCTCAAGATGAAGCACACAGTTGTGAGATGGTTGTGTCAGGAGATCTTGTTCTAAAAATTTTAGAAGGTGAGGTGTGGTGAGGTGTGTGACAATAGCTTGGAATTGATCCACATCAAGATCAGTGGGGACAGAAGATGAGGCCAAGGCTTCTTCAAGGATCTTTTTGTGGGTTGGTGAGATTTTCAATAATTCCATGATAGAGATTTGTGTTGGGGTTCTTTGTAACTATTCGAGGACATTATAGCCACTAGGACCAAATCTTGGGTTGGAAGTAGATGATCTGTTTGGCTAAGATGACCCTACAATGGTGAATTTTCCACCTCTTGTGGTGACTCCACAACTAGCTTGGGCTCCTTTGATGGTGATAATAGTGCAATACTCATCTATGGATGTGATTGACATGGTCATATCATTTTTATTGTTCTCTTTGTTGTTATGATTGGGCATCATATTCATGTAGATCTTGATATTTTGATTTCTTGTTGGTTGTTCCACATTTATGATTTTTTCATCAATGAGGTGTTGGATCAATTTTTTCAACCTCATGCAACTGGCTGTTGTGTGTCCCTTGATTTTTTGGAAATCAAAAAGGTTATTTTCATTGTACCATGGAAAATTTACCAAGGGCTCTTGATAGTTATCATAGGTAGGGATTGTGATGAGTTTTTCTTGCACTAGTTTCTTCATGATGGATTCAACCAATTCACTAAGGGCTATGTACTTCCACTTGTGGGAGTTATTTTTTTTTTCTGGAGTGGCCCCCTTTGATCATTCACATTGTTGATTGTTTGATTGTTCGACTGCTAAGTCATAGTGTTAGCATGTCGATTGTTCTTATTGTTGTTTTGGGGTTGTTATTGTGGTGCTAGTGTGTTTTGTTGAGGAGCACTAATGACAACTTTTGCATCGACAACACCATCATTGGTGACATTTTTGTTTCTCTCCCATGTATGAGGTTTTTCATTATAGGTGGTGGATGGGTGATTGTTTTGTTGTTGAAGATATGTGGGTTTCCCACCTTGTACAATAAGGGCTCATTCAATGTTACACACCTTGGAGATTAATCGGTTGTACATGGTGATACCTTGCACCTTGAGATGGAATTCCAAGGCTCCCTCAAGATTGGAAATGATGGTGCAAACTTGTTGTTCTAATGACATGGCCCATTTTCTCTTTTTGTGTTTGGATCACCATCATTGTAGGAAGGAAGAAAATGATTCATTCTTACCTTGTTTGAGAGTTGATAGTTCCTCTATAATGACTTCCATGCCGATATTGAAGGCATAATTTTGTATGAATGTGTCTACTATCTCTTGGAAATTTTTGATGCCAAGAGGGAGGAAAGAGAACCACTCCATGGCTTGGCCTACCAAACTTCTAGGAAATAGCTGCATTAGATATGTATCATCATATGTGACCTCCATGCAATGTACTTGGAATTCCCTAATGTGATCTTAAGGGTTTCCCGTCCCATGGTATTTATCAAATTTGTAAATTTCAAATCCCTTTGGAAATGGTTTCATTGAAAGGTTCTTGTCAAATGGATAGGGGCACAAGTTGATAGGTGTCTTTGTGGTTTTCCCTAACTGAATATCAAGCACTTGTTGCAAGAGAAACTTGATTTGTGTTGTCACATCATCTTATGGATCAGGGGGTGGAGTGATTTTTTTTGGAGTGGTTAAGGTGTTTGGGTGATAGGTGGGATGTTGGGTTTATTGGTGAGATTTTGTTGCAAGCTCTACTAATATTCCTACATTTTTTGTTGAGAAAACAATTCTTATTGTTGGTAATGTTGTTGTTGCACCAACAATGCTTGTTGTTGGTCATGTTGTTGTGCCAACAATGCTTGTTGGTGTGCCAACAACTCTTGTTGTTGGGTTAATAATGGTATTTTTACTGTATTTTATATTGTTGTAGTGCTTGTTAATATGCCTACTACTGGGGGGCTTGTAGTTGTGTTTGGTATTGATCTTATGCTTGCACTTGTTGAGCTTGGTATTGGGCTTGCGCTTGATCTTGTGATTGTGCTTGTGCTTGTGCTTGTGACTGAGCCTTTTGGGTAGCCTCTATAGCTTGGGTAGATTGAGTAGCTTCTTGTTGTTGTAATAAGGCTTGGGATCAAGAAGCCTATTGTGCTTGTTGTGCTTGTAGTGCTGCTTGGGATACTTGAGCAGCTTGTTGAGCAGCTAGCGATGCAACTTGTTGATTTTGCATTTTCTGAAGTGATTTTTTGCAACATGAGGATTTATTGGTTTAGTGTGTTTGATTGTGGTGGTGGTGGTGGTGGTGGTGGATTGGGAATGGTATTCGTAATGAGAGGCACCATTGTATTGGTGATGGAAATTCATGTAGTGGATGGTGCGATCAATATGCTTCATCCTTGAGAGACCATGTTTTGAGGGATGGTAGATGATGTGTTGGTTACTTGTGTTATGGGGATGGTTTCCATCTATTGTTGCAATATCAATGGAAAAGTTGAGGGTTTTGTTATGATGCTTTGATTGATGATTAGGGGGTTGTTTTGAATGAGTGGTGGTAATAAAGGTAACCACAAACCCAAAGGTGATTTGGATGTTAATGGAAAGGGTGGAAGTGGTGGAAAATTGAGTTGTATACTCCCTTGGGTAAATGATGAAGATGAAGGGTCAAAGATTCCCCTTGGTCCAAATATCCCACCTTCTCCTTGCGAGGTCATAGAGAGAGAGGTTTGAGGTGTCACATAAAATGATGATGGGTCATTAGAACCATGAATAGTGAGGGGGACATATGGATGTAATGGATTTGGGGGAATATATTGACCTAATATGGTGTTTGCATCCAAATCTTGATTATTCAGAAGGGGGTTTGTTTGTAATGCATTGAGAAATGCACTCCTTTTGTTTACAATGTGTTGAGTTGGAGCAATGGATGATGTAATTTTTTGGATGGATTAAGTGATGCTTTGAAATGTGGGTGTGGATGAAATAGGGAGTGTGGATGATATTGTGGGAATGATCCCAAGAGGTTGTTACATAATGGTGCTCACATCATAATTGGAAGGAAGTTTAGCCCCTTGTTTTTCTAATTCAAGCATGTATTGTGAGGGATGGAGCTTCATCATGATATTGAAAATTCTATGATTCTCAATATTTTGGGCCATTTTAGTGATCTCATCTTGAGTCATCCCAAAAGCATTGTTTGTGATGTCTTCCACCTATCCTTCCTCTTGACGATCTTGAAGAAATGGAAGATTGATTGTGGGATTGCTTTCCCCAATGGTATTTATTTTAGAATTGGTTTGAATTAGGTCACTTGAAGTTGATGTTTATTTGTTGGTCTCCAAATTCTTCTTGCGTTGCAATCTAGTTTGCACCATAAAATAGGGATCAATTTTCAAGAATATAGGAAATGAACCTATAACTATTTAGAATGATCTTACTTTAGGCATGAAAGATAATATCTAGGATGATTAAGAATCAAAAGGTGATGATGATATATGTGTGAGATGGATGATTGGTGAATGATTGGAAATATTGAGAGATCTTGAAGAAGATGTTAAACTTTAGGACTTGAATTTGATGTTTGACTCTGATTTGGGATTGATTTGATTTTGATTTAGATTTGGATAGTGAACTCGAACACTCTAAGAGGTTAGATGTTTTCCTAGAGTAAATTTTTCCACAAGATGCTAATTTGACTAAGTGTGAGAAGAAGGATTCATCTAAACACACCTAACCAAACAAGATGATTTTGATTTGATTTTTATTTTGGATAATGAACTCCTAAACCCCAAGATGTTGGAAGTTATCAAGGGATAGACTTGTTCACAAGGTTTGGTAATTTGAATAAATATGTGGAGATGGATGCAGCTACACAAATCTAATCAGACAAAATGATTTGGATTTGTTTCAAATGATTTTCCCAAAGTTTAACATGGAGGATTTTTTCAATATTTTCAAGAGTTGATGGTGAGATAATTTTTGATTTGATTTTTGAAAGATGGATAAAAGTGATTGGTTTTGATCCTAAATGAACCTAAAAAGACTCTTGCTTGAAGACCTTGGTTTTGAAGAACACGCTTAACTCTAGAAAATATGTTCAAATTGTTGAAAAAGTCTCAAATTCTGACAATAATAAAATGAGTACAAATTGGGATTGTTTCTTGAAGCTCATCTGTAAAAGTTGAAAAGCAATCTTTGTCTGAATTCATAGAGAATTGAGAGACACTTTTTATGATCTTTTGGACTAAGAGCTTTTGAATTTGGTTTCTGGATTTTGATTTTTCATGAAATCATTTGAGACACATGTGTGGGGTTCAATTGATTTAATTTTTTCTTAATGACTTCTTTTTACTGCAAACAATTCTTAATTAGCTTTTAAAACTAAATGTCCAATGTCTAAATTTCTTCTCATCCCACAAAGTCCATTATGTAGAAATAAAAGAAATTAAGGAAATTTTTTCTTATTATCGACTTTAGTGAGCAAATGGAGATATAAATTCAAATGCTTATAAACCTATAAGGATAGAATCCCTAGGGAAAGCAATAGCACTTAAATTTGTCAAAAGTATTTTCTCCTCTAAAGGGTTTGAAATTTGATGCTCGTGTTAAATGTTTGTTTTCCCAATGTTTATGATCAAGAAAAGTGTTTTTTTCCAAGAACATCCACAATCCTATGGATATGAAAGATTGTATTTGTTGAATCCCCACTTGGACAAGTCCAGCTACGCCTACTTTTAGTGGATGGTTAGATGCTTGAACCAACTGGATCCCCTTCATGGCACTCACTTATATGAGGTAGCCAAGAATCAGCACCCATGAAACTCCCATGGCATAATTTCCATCTCCAATAAGCCATAAAAGTGTGTGGCGGCTTCAGAATGGTTGTTCTTGCACCAAAAAATAGATAAAAGATTTTAGCCATTTCTAAACAAGGGTTTTAATGTGGGTATTCTATTCCTGGGGGACCATCCATGTAGCAAGAGCACATTTCTTCCCTTCTCATCAGAATAATCCTTGTGATAATTTCCTTTGTTCAAGTACCCACACTTATATACCGGTTGGAATTCACTTGGCTTTAATGTGTTGCCAGTTGGGTCATTCCCTTGGGTGATTTCTTTTTCCCACAAGGAAGGCCCTCTAAGATAATTAAAAAGAAGAAAACATATCCATAGTTCTATCGATATTTGACAAGAAACAAATAGAGAACATACACAATATGTTCCACTCACACTCGCAAGATTTTTTCAATTTTAGGATCCAAATTTAAGTGTGTGGGTAATCACTTACCCAACTTAATATCACCAAAATCCCTTTTTGATTCTCAAGATTGTCATGAGGCATGAGAAGCACATAAGTCTTTTTTTATGGTATTATTTTGAGTAAGTAATTACAAAAAAATAAGCACTTGTTCATTTTAAATCCTCAAAGCAATTATTTGATTCTTTTTAAAGCACCAAAGTGAAAGATGAAAGTCGTTTGTTCAATTGTTAACATTAAACAAAATCCAGAAAGTTTTCCTAAAGTTCATTTTTAACCCTTTTCCTTGTTCATTTTAAACCTAAATTGAAAATTAGTGAGTCCTAAAAGCTTGAAGAGGTGAAATCCTTAAACTTGGAATTATAATTACATCCAAAAGTGTCTAAAGAAACTTAATACAATGGAAAAATGGTGTTATATTTTAAAATATTCTTTGATCCTTGCTTGCTCCCACCTAAAAACTGATTAATTAAAGAAAACAGAGGTAGAAATAAACTAATAACTCTAAACAATCAAAGCAAAAACACATATGTCAAAAAAAAATGAAATTTGATTTTTTAAGTTCTACTCCAATGGCACAACCCACATATGTGGCACTGTTTGAAGAAATAAATGACATTGTATAGCACTGCTAGGTCTGCAAGCACACTCTATAGTAGAACAAAGAGCATGATGGTAGTGCAGGTTTGATAAGTGGCACATTTTGAAGTTTTAAAATCCCAGCATAAAAAAACTATACCAGCATCACAATTTAAAATTTTGAATTTTTGGGCAGGAATATTGTAGCGGCAGATTTTGCAGCATTGTTGTATGGTGTCGCTGGACTTATAGTAGTGTAGTTTCCTGTAGACACCCATAAAAAAGAAAAAAGCACAAAATTTTGTAAAAAAATATGTTAAGAATTTGAGATCTCCCCTCCCTCCAGCGCCAAATGTAGATCCCCAATACTAAACCTACAAAAACATAGAAAACAAACACAATATTAGATCAAATGCAACTAAGAACCAATATTCCCCATGAAATTCATCTACACATGCTCAAATAGGAAAGAAATTGAAGAAAAAAGCAAAGAAAGTGATTGAAATCATATTTAAACATGCAAACTCTCAATCCCATGGGGGAATTTGTGCCAATTTGATGTGAAAATTATCCCTTTCCCAACTCCTTTGCAATCTTGATAATATTGATGAAGGTTAATCCACTTGGTGATGAAGAACAATGTGATTCCTTGATAAAATCTGCAAGAACCTAGCTTTTATAATGGAAAATTATATGGGAATGGATGAAACTGGTCTTAATGTGAAGATAGTAACTTTGCTCTAAATTGTGCATACCAAATACAAAGAGAATCCTTCTATTTATAGAAAGACAAGATGGAGGAATGAGAAAAATGGATAAATATGGGATCATTTAACATCCAATGGGAAAGTACCACTTGCCAAGATGTGAATGGAGGAAGCTTGAGCACATTTTGGCCAATGTGCCAATAAATGATATTAGGTGGATTTTCAAATTCATGAAATGACTTGTTGGAGAGGGAAAGAAAATAACTTAAATGCCACTTGGCTCAATACACAAGTACATGTAAGGAGATATAAATGATTTGTTGGAAGGACATACCACTTGGAGAGATTTTCAAACTTGGAGGAATATTCCCCTAAAGATGTCATGTTGAGAGAAAATAGGGATTTAATAAATTAATTAAATGTATTTTCATGTGCAAGTGGAAAAATCTAGAGGATTTAGGTGATTAGGATTATATTAATTAGGATTTGATTAATTTAATAGGAGATTAGTTGATGTGACTATTTGATTCAGATTTTTTGGTTGATTTAAATCAAAGATGAGAAGAATGTGGTTTAGATTTAAATAAGATATTTTGATTTATTTAATTAAAGAGGGGTGATGTTAGGTTAAATCAAATAATGTTTAATTTATTTATTTAATAAGATGACTTTAGAGATTTAATCAAATAAAATGAATTATTTAATTAAATGGAGACTAGAGGGTTAATTAAATAATATTAATTTATTTCATTAACAAGAGAGAATGACTTAATCAGATAAATGATGATTTATTTAAGGGATGAAGAGTGATGACAAGATAAGAAAATGATTTAGGTTGAAATAGTGTTAGTAAATATCGATCAAGTGTGTCAATATATTTTCCATGTCTATAATACCCTCAACCCTCTACCCTCAACCTTAAACCCTCAACTCTCAACTCTCAACCCTTAACCCTTGTTAATCCCTCAACCCTCAACCCTTAAACCCTCAAGGACCCTCAACCCCTATACCCTCTAACCTCTACATTGGAACCTAAAAATCCCTAATATTCAACCTTCAACCATATTATACACTCAAATTTCCTAGCTATACCCTAAACCCTCTACTCTCAACCCTTAACATCCCTCAACCCTAAACCTTTAAACCCTCTACTTTAAACCCTAAACCCTAATCCTTGAACCATATACCCTCTAATACCCTCAACCCTAATCCCTCTACCCTAGTTAAACCCTTAAACCCAATTACTAAACTCTCTACCCTAATCCCTCAACCCTCAACCCTTAATCCCTCAACCCTTAATTAACCCTCTACCCTCAGCCCTAGTTAAACCCTAAACCAACCTCAATCCCTATACCCTTTACCCTATACATTGGATCCTCAACCCCTATACCTTCTATCCTATACATTGGAACCTCAACCCTAAACCTTTAAACCCAATTACTAAACTCTCTACCCTAATCCTTCAACCCTCAACCCTTAATCCCTCAACCATTAATTAACCTTCAACCTTCTACCCTCTAACCTAGTCAAAACCTAATCCCTCAACCTCGATACCCTCTATCCTATACAATATTTGACCCTCAACCCTAATCCATCAATGTATTTACCATATGCGTACCCTCAACGCCTATAGCTACACTCTCTACCCTATACATGATTGGACCCTCAACCATAATCCCTCAAACATATACCGACCTCAATCCTCTACCCTCAACCTTAAACCCACCTCAAGCCTCAAGCCTCAAGCCTTAAACCATAAACCCTCGTAAACCGTCTACCCTCTACATTGGAACCTCAACCCTAATCAACTTTCAACCATATACCCTCAAACTTCCTAGCTATACACTAAACCATCTACCCTCAACTCTTAACATCCCTCAACCCTAAACACTTAAACCAAACTTAAACCTTCTACCCTCTAACCTTAATCCAATACCCTAAACCCTAAATCATTAAACCCTCTATGTTAATCTACCCTCAACTAGCCAATACATACCCTCTTATACCCTCGACCCTAATCCCTTAAACCCTTAAACCCAAGTAAATTAATCTCAACCCTTAATCCTGTTAAAACTGAAAAATCTCACATTTTTGAATAGCCTACACCCACCTATCCTCCACATTTCATAGAAATTCATCACATTTTAATTTTATGATGAACATAAATTGTTGAAATTTGTGTGACAAGATCCATTTTGTAGCCCACATTGCCAAATTGACACACCCATAAATGAGTTTGATACTCCATAATATTTCCCCATTCTTAAATAAAAATTAGTACTATCATCCTAACAATGCATCATCCACAGAACCCCCATCATAGCCTCATCGATGGCCCAATGAAAGCAGTTTATAACCTAGTATTGGTGTAACAATACTCTATCAGGTTGACTCCTAATGTGTTCTCCCCAATAGACCGATAGAGTCAACAAAACTAAGCACATCGTTGAAACTCATGAACATTGGTGGAATGAATATTTTCTTTCCCCTGATGGCCCGATATAATCATAGATTATCAATAATTAAAATATATTGATGGAATTAATGTGTATTGGGGTAATATATTTTGGCATCTTGTTGATAGACTAAAGGAAATTTGTTCATTGGTTGAGAAGGTGGCTATCAGTGGAAGAAGGATCGTAGTCTCATTGATACAACGATGATGACTATACTAATTGATATGACATATCAAGGCATCATCGAGATATTTAACAATAAATGCTTCCATCCAATGAAAAAACTATAATGGGTGGTGTATTTATGAGCCAGAATTGAAGCGCAAGTTGATCACATAATTGTCATAGAGTTTAAAATATTTTTTTGAGGATAGAAGCAGAAAGGAAAAGCTAGGAGTTATTACATAGCAAAAACCAATGGAGGTGAGACCCAAGTAAGTACACCAATCCCAGCTGAGAAGTTGTATTTTTTCCAAAGAGTAAGAATTCAAGTAATGGAGGAAAATGCATTAAAACCAAAAGCTAAGAAATAGAAAACTGAGAAGAGAATCCTAAATGAAAACCTGATAGATCAATTCCTTGGATTGGGGCCAAGACCCAAGAGGAGTTCTCAAATGAATCCTTCAATGGATAGATTATTAGATAAACATAAGGGATTGGGAGATATTTGGACACCATGATGCGGGTATGAAATCTTCATGTATAATTACAAAAAAAAAAGGTTTTAGCTAGTCTGCAACCCATGGAGGTTGAACTGGGGAAAACTCATGGTGCTCAACATGTTCACAAATGTAGAACTAATTAAAGTTCTAGCTAGTAGATATGATCCCAAGAGGAGAACTATTCAATCACATAATGAGGCTGACGTGCTTGTTATTTTTGAGGATTTAATTTCTAATGTGTTTCAGCTGGAGTGTCCTATGAACTTTCCATTCATAGTTATAGACCTCTTGACATAGTATCACCATATGGATACCAGCTATAAATGATGGAAACTACCCTTGCATAGGCCCAAGAATGAAGGAGGCCAACTTAGGAGGTTTTCGAGCAATGAAAACCCTCCTTTTCATGAGGACTTGTTTGAAGAATATTTATGATACCCTTATTATTTAGCTAGTCAAGTCTTGGGGTTAGAGGTCTGACCTTTCATGTGTATTGCCCCAATGGTCTTAGCTGCAGACATACAAAACATTGATGTCAGATCATTCAATTATGCTAGATACTTGGCCAATTCCCTAAACCAAGAGCTTGAAAAGATAAAAAACAACAATGAATATATTCATTTGAAATATTATTCTTTGTTCATGTATTTATCATGCACAAGGGACATGTTAGAAGGGTATGGAGTGAAGAATTAAGAATAAGACATACAGATGAAAATGAAAACATCAAACCTATACAGATGTGGACTTCATTGTGGGATAGTTTATTTGGTAGATCTTATTATCTTTATTTTGAGGATTTTTTTGTGAAACCATTGATGAAGTTGTTGGGACATCCACGTGATTATAACTTATCCCTAGAAGTACAAAATTTTCTAAGACCAAAGAAAAATGACCCAAGGAATATGGTGAATCATAACTGGGGAGACTGGTATGCTTTTCTTGACTACACAGTGATCAAGGTTTATAGGTTTGAAGGAACTCCACACTTGCTACCACAAGTAGTTTTTGATAGAATTTCCTACTAAGAAATTGTGAGGAAATTGGAAAAATCTAATGCCAAAAACCTCAAAGGAGACAACAAACAATCAATTATGTCAAACACTTTATGTTTTGGAGACTTTATAGTGGTTGCAAATGAGGGTTATGAGGAAATTGATGCTAAATTAGCATAGTATAACCTCCCTATAGGAAATAAAAGGGATAAATTTGATGTAGAAGGCTTTATTCACAAATAAATGCTATCATAGGGGTTATCGGGATATGAGCATGTGTTCTTAGATGAAGATGTGATAAAAAACCATGATGAATCCTCTACCACTGAGAGAATGACTACATATAAAAGGGTTATGCTAATAGAGGAATGGAACAGAAGAAATGTCCCATCTTATTTGAGGGAATTTGGTGAAATACATGATCCTCTGGTAAGGATTGAGCAACTCATTGCTCATGTGAATGAATTGGTAAAGGATGTTCCTTCATTTGTCTTTGATGCCACTCATGCAACCTATTCAGGAGTGCAAGATGAAGATATAGGGCCCTTATATTATATTCCTTCACAACCAACTCCTGAGGTGATTTTTTCTATAGATACTTATATAAGTGAAGAGGAGGAGAGTGATGAGGAAGATGAGAAATTACAATAATTAAGTGCTTCTATAATTTAATAGTATTAGCCTCCTCAAGAACACAATGTTGTAATATTTGAAGCATCAGATGAATTATCTAATGATGTGAGGGTCAATTTTGTACAAGAGTTCATTTCCAATTAATATTTTGTTAAGTCTTCTGAGTTTAAATCATTTGATTATGAATATAAAGACAAGAAAATGAGACAAAAGATGCAGGATGTAACTCTTGAACAAGAGGTTGCTGCTTTGGAATAATTAAAAAAATAAATAGAAAAAGAAATGGATTCCATCACTCTTGAGAGAGGGAGAGAGTTACTTTAGGAAGCTAGAGTATTTCTTTTCCCTAGGTGGGATATAAGCTCTGCAATTGAGTTCGATAGTTTCAGAAAGAGAGGGGACAAAACAATGAATTTAATAGAGGAAGCAAGTGATAAGATGTATTTAGGATTTGGATACAATCTAGATGAGGCCACCTTGCTTATTTGGTCATTGTACCCCCATGAAAAAATACTAGTTGTGATTGATAATCCAAACCAAATGTTTGGACATCTCTTGGTCCAAATATTAGTGGATACCAATCCCATGGAGACAACAAAATTGAATGTCAATGTGGTGAAATTCATGAAAGCACAGATTGATAAGCTAGTTAAAGAAAATGACAAGTTGAAGAAGGAATTATCACATCAAAGAGAAATATCATCTTCCTCTTCCACACCACAGTTGTATTTCCCATGGCTTGAAAATAATAAGAGTATTGGATGCAATGGCTGGTACAATTTGTTAGAAAAATTGCCACTTGAAATCTTAGGAAAAATGTTAAGAATTGGAGAAAGAATTCAAAACCATCAAGTATAATACTACATATGAAATGATCAAGGGGAGATTCAATAAGATGATGAAATGTGTTGATGAATATTTTAGAAAATTTAAGCAAGTATACTCAAGAATAGAGGAGAATGAATGACTATAGGGGAGAATAATTGTAAAGAGAGAAGAGCTATGAGACAAGACAATCTTGAAAGGACAAATAATGCTGACATATAACAAATTGGTAGAATCACACAATGGATATCATAATAGAATCATTAAAGATCTCAACTACTTCAATTCAACTCCAACACTTTATGATGATATCGGAAAACCTTGAGAGTATGATGATTGGAAGGAAGAGTTCAATGCACTTCTGATTACTGCACTACATGAAATCAATAATGAGGACATAATTTTACAAAATACTCACCAGCAGCTCAAGAAGATTATGTATAGGGAATATGATATGAGGGAAGTGATATCCAATATAGATACTTGTGTTGAACAAGAGTACATTCGTCACCTCTTTGCATTTAATTTGTTCCTTTACCAAACTATGGATATACCAGACGCAACAAGAAAACCACTAGGATGAATGGAGTCAACTGATAGCATGAGCACCCTATCATGGAGTAGAAGCTTTGAAAATATCTTAGGTGTTCATGAGCTTCTACTTGGAGATTAATGGATTGGTGCATTCATTTGCTGCAATATTTTGTTTTATTAATTATGTTTAGTTATCAAATGATAACTTTTTGTAATGGGTCTATAGCTTGTTGCCTCTCATATATATACAAGAGAGACCAAGACCTGAATAGATCATCATCACATCATTTCCATTTAGGGTAGGCATTAGTAAGAAGATACATTGCTCCAATTCACCCATCGAGCTCATATCAAAAACCACTGTTATAATGCATATTATTCAAAGATAAATATAATGGAGAAGGTTATACATAATCATTAATTTTCTTTCAAGTGCTCAACTATTGTGTGGATTTATATGCTTATATGTTATTTGGATGTATCTAAAGTTGTTTTTTATGTTATTCAAATTGAGTGTGTGAAAATACATTTAATTTTTCAATACACATTTTCTATAATTGTGTGATGTTGTTGACTAGTTTCAGTGTGTAGAAGAATTAAACTTCCTTTTAAGATATCAAATTTGATAGGTTCTTGTTTGGATTAAAGTCATTTTGAATAGATTTTCTTAAGTGGTTTCCTTTCACATATGAATTAAATCCTTTCACAACTTCATAGTAGCATAAGAGGATATCACTAGGATTACTAAGAAGATTCCAAATAACTAACATACTTGCACATTTTCATAAGGTGCATAA
Organism: Sequoia sempervirens; assembly: GCA_007258455.2. Lineage (NCBI taxonomy): Eukaryota > Viridiplantae > Streptophyta > Pinopsida > Cupressales > Cupressaceae > Sequoia > Sequoia sempervirens. Next base: position 21,933,110 of record VDFB02379711.1, on the reverse strand, counting down.
ATTTAGAGTGCCCAACTATTTGAGTTAAGATGAAGAGTGAATCTACCCATTTTACAAAAGATTATCTCCAAAACCATTTGTTGGGACTGTAAAAAAAAATCAGACTTTAAATAGCTAACATTCATGAACCCCACAAGGTAGCCACATTCTAAGTGCAAAGAGCAACACAAATTGTTAAATCCATTCCACATGCTATATTCACCAATGATCCCATCAGTCTTGACCTTTTGACACACCAAAAATCCCTTAGGTAATTATCAAGTAAGAGCTTCTAAGAAAATAGTTCATATTGACATGACTAGGTACATGTCTCTCCGATCCATAAGTCATAGCCTCTCAATTTGAGAATTTCTTTCATATTAGTAAATGATCAACTACATCACAATGATCAAAAACTTTGGAGGATACATATTTGAGAAGAAAAGGGTTGTTTCCCCACTAATGAAAAGGTTATGAGTAAGGAAAATACTATCAGAGTGAAATCCTCAAGTCATCTAGAGCATGCATGTCATGGTGATAGACCCTCATCAGTAAGATATTCACATTATCTCATGAATAAAACAAATGGAAACACGTTGGGGAGACATCTACTATTTGAGTGAGTTTTTCTTCTCCTTCTGAATTCGTATATTACACTGATGAAAATAATCTTGGCAAGACTCTTGCTGATTCATCTGAAGGAAGAGGAAAATGAAAGAAATACATTGAGGAGACTAATAACATCAGAGTAACTTTCAAATCCCTTAGCGATGCTTATTCTCGTGCTGATGGTAATATGAATGGATCAAAGTTCATCAGAGTGACACTTGGCAACAACTTTGATATCTAAGTGACTTCAAAAATCTCTTCTCGAAGATGATATGGATTAAAAAATATGAAAAATTAATTATTCAACATCGGTAGAAAAACTATTTGATCTTCCTAACCATGAAAAATGATATCTATCTAATGAACATTTGGCTTGGTTCAAATACATAGATCATCCATAGTTTTAATAAGTCACCAATATAATCATTTAGTCTGACATTGAGAGATTAAAAAAACCTTTTACACTCAGGTTCAATGTTGGACATTAATGGTCACATGGATGTATATTCTATACAAATTCTTTGAGTAAAAGAAGAATAAGCAAGAATAATTTTCAGGATTGGCGGTGAAAGGAACGAGAGAACACGCAAAGATCACAAAATTTGGTGCAGTCAAAATATTTCAAGTAAGCTTGCCATCTCCTTGTAATTATATTTCCAACTTTGTCACCTTGAGAAGATTAAATGGAGGGTTCAAGATCTAGGAAATCTAAGAGTAGAAAACAACAGGGAGAGATTAGCCAGTTTAGGGGTAAAAAATAGAAAATTGAAACAAGGGATGAGCCAAAAACAAATGAGAAAAGATTGAACCAAGATCTCATTTACCAATTCCCTGGTTCAAGACCAAAAGCCAGGTGTTCTGCCCAACTTAGGCCTGATGTAGAAATATTTGAAGACAAGTGCAAGAATATAGGGGATGTATGGACCCCTATTCAAGGATATGAGCTATTTATGTTTCATTATCATCAAAGGGATAGGTTTAAACGTGTATGTAATCTATGGAACTTTAACTTGGTAAAATTGGTTGTCCCTAATGTATTTGTAAATGTGGAACTAGTAAAAATTTTGGCTACCCACTACAACCTGGGTAAACCCACAATAGTGGGTTACAATTTTTCGAATGAAGAAAAATTAGAAATGCTCATCAAAAAATTTAAAATGGTTTACCCCTTCTAATGAAGGGGGTTCAAATGAACCACCCCCCTTCTAATGAACCCCCCTCCCTTCTAATGAACCCCCTTTTGCACAATATAAGGGGGGTTCTAATGAACCCCCTTTTTTCACCTTTCCCCCCACCATTTCAAAATTTATGCATTTTTTTTACTATCGAAGCTTGGGAAGGAGGTGCAAATGGAGTCAACTTGATAAAACAAGTTGGATGATTGTAGTGAATGAAACGTGCTTTCCAACGACTATAAATTTAATATATTTTGTTTTTATTTTTATATTTTAATTTTTAATTTTATTGTACATAGGTTTTTCACTGAACATCAAGTTTGATGAAAAATCATTGTGGAAAAATAGTAAATTTGAGGAAAAAAATTTGAAAAATATATATCCACTAGGTATTGATGTCCTCATTCTAACAAAAAAAGAAAAATTGAATTTCAATACATACCAAAAAAGTTATGCAAGCCAAAGTGCACCTATGTCTAAATTATAAATGTATTGACTTCAAAACTTAATTAAAAGAAAAATATTCAACAAAATGCTATGAAAAAAAATGAAAGAACTAGATACTTGTGTTACCAACCTAAATTCAAAAGAATTAGAATTTTATCCTTTGTAGAAAAAAAGTTATGCGTGCCGAAGTACACACCACTTTTTAAAAATGTTGTTTACTATTAAAAACTAGCTATCAAAGGAGATGCAAAAAAATTACAATTTAATTTCAAATTTTTTTTAAAAAATACATTTAAAATCTACAGAAAAAATCTCACAAATCACTAGTTTACATCATTTTCAAATTCCTAATAGTTTACCTACTATAAGTGTCAGAAAGTGAAGTTTTCTCTGAAAATATTGATTTCAATGTCAAGTTTGGCCAAAAAGTGTAACCCATTATTGTGGGATGACCCACCTAGACCTCAAGGCTATCTACAATTCGCTAGGTAAACATTTTATACATGTGTCTGAAGTTGGAATTTCTAGAATTTTTGACCTAAATGACATAGGTGATGAAGTTATTGTACATGATAATTTAGAGAAATAATACTATAGAATGGATACAACGTATAGAGGGTGGAGGTTACCATTGGATAGGTCTAAAAAGGATGGAAGTCTAGTTCCACTTGATGAAAATGATGGGCCTCCTTTCCATGCCAACTTATTTGAACCTTATTTGATATGCACATATTTCTTTGTGCGTTAGGTGTTAGGGAATGAGGCTCCAGAGTTTATGTCAATTGTACCAATGGTGATTACTGTTGATGTTCAATACCATAATGCCAGGCCATTTGACTATGCTTCACATATTTTCAAAGGAATTGATTTTGGACTAATGGTAGTTAGAAAGGGATCCCCTATACAAAATTTCAATCATTATTCCATTTTTATGCATATAATAATGCATTATGAGAAAGAAATAGGGATGTGGCTAGAGGAATTAAGAGCTGCACAATTTGACAAAGAGGGTAAACCACTACCAATACAATTATGGACTGTTATTTGGGATACCATATTTGTTAACTCCAATTATGTTTATTTTGAGGAGTATTTTTTCAAGACCTTGTACATATTTTTCAACTATCCTTTTGATCACTCATTATTTGATGAAATTAAGAGGTTCCTTAGGCCCAAAGGATTTCAATGGACCTATAACTATGGGACACAATTGGGGAAATTGGTTCTATTTTTTGGATGCCACAATGATCAGGGTTTATGGTTTTGAGGATACTCCATTTATCTTTCCAAAGGAAGTACCATACATAATTGTATACTTGAATATTTTTAGACAACTAGATTACTTGAGTGTTATGAATCTAGGTGCCTTTGGGAAGCAAGAATTCATGCCAAGTACTTTGTGCTTTGGAGATTTCATTGTACTATCAAAAGAGGGGTATGACTTAATTTTGGATAACCTATTGCACTTCAATTTGAAAAGGGATCCACCAAGGAAAGGGTTTGATCTAGAAGGGTACATTGATTTTTCTAGAAAAAAGGTGAAATTGGGTGGGTATGATCATATACCTTATCCATATGATGACACAATTAGGTACATCGAAGAGAGGGAAGTTGAAATACCTATTAATGAATACAATAGGGGGGTAGAGAAAATGATAAAATAAATAAAATAAATAGAGCTATTATCCTCTACTGAGGATTCATCTCATGATAAAGAATCTTGAGGCCCAACTGATAAAATTTCCAAATTGAGAATTGAGGATTATAAGTCTCCCCTTAGATAGCAAGAAATTGAAGAGGGCTCTAATTCAGACATGAGGCAGTTGTATTATAGATATTTTGTTGCTAATGATGAGTTTAGGAAGTCCCCAGATTTTAGATCATTCTTGTACACACAAAAAGGGAAATCATTAAGAGAATTTGTTGCAAACATAACACCAAACAATGAGGATCAATTATTGAATGCTTTGAAGTTAAGTGTAGAAAATGAGATGAAGGAGATGACTCCAAAGCAAGGAAGGAAATTATTGGAGGAGTCTAGTGCAATGATTTTTCCAAGTTTGGACCTAAATTCTACTCTTCTTTTTAATAGCTTCTTTCAAGATAATAGTGCTACACATAATCTTGGTTCTGAAAGAGTTACAAAGGTGTATACATGATCAAAATATAATCTTGATGAAGTTTATCTCATGATTTGGGCCCTATATCCTTCACACAAGAAGTCTATAATTATTGACGCTGAAAAAGTAATTGGCCATGTCATGACCTTAAATGTAGGAGAGGTTGATCCTGTCACTACATCTGAGATTGGCATCAATGTTGCTAAATTAAACAAAGCTTAGATCTAAATGTTGATTAAAGAAAATGACATGTACAAAATGAATAATGATAGGATACTCAAAGAGAATGATTTCTTGAAGGATATGGTTAAAAATACATTGAAGGAATCTACTAGCTATTAACTCAAGGGGAGATTTCACAATTAAAGGATAAGGGTGAAGGATCATATGTACAGGATCAAGTAAATAAAGCCAAGTTTGATACAACATTTGAAGCATTTCAAAAAAGACATGCTAATCTAATGATTTGGATAAATAAGATGTAGTCAATCCATGCAAGGAATCATGCTACTATTTAGGAACACAAAAGGATAAATGACCAAATACTCGAGAAAATTTAGGAAATTCAAAAGATAGGTGCTTCTGATAGTAGGGCTACCACAAATTTTGAAGATGTAGTGAAGAGGAACTAGGAATAGTATGAGGAACTTCGGGAAGATAAAAAAGGATTGACTAATGCTACAAGAGATTGCAAAATAATATTGCATAAAGCCTTGGAAGTAGCCAAAAGTGAAGAATCGGCAATAGACGAATCATTTGAGCACTTGGAGAAAATGGTAACCATGGAGATTGTTGTGAGAAATGCCATAGAAGACGTTGATACTTACTTAAGATAGAATTATTTAGAACATATTTCTAGAGTCCATCCATGGCTTGCTAGAGCCTAATTTTTTATGTTTAATTATTGTTAGTTGTTGTTAGTTTCAAAAAGACATTCAGGAAGGGGTGCGTCCTCTTCAAGGTTTTGATATATAAATTAGTTACATAGCGATAGGAGGATATAGGTGAATAGGGATAGATAGATAAAATAAGAGTTCCATAATGTTTACATTTCAAAAGACTATGTTGCAAGCATAATTTTGAGGAAATCGATGAAATATCCCCGATTATGAGGCTTCATATTGGTATCAATTATTTGTTGAAAATAAACAATTATTTGGTTGTGTCCAACTTAATATTTCTTTATTATTTATATTGGTATATCAAGTATATATTCAATTTATCAGTGCACATTTATTTTTCTTGAGTAATGTGATTAATTGGTTTCTCCAAAAGAATTAAAATCCTTCTAGTCAATCACAATAATATGGAAGTGTTATTTGGATTAGTAAGAAGAATCATTTAATTAGGATTGCCATTTTGTCTCCAATTTGGTATCATCTATTATTGCTGTGTGATTTATTCAACTGGTTCCTTCAAGAAAGGATTAAAATCCTTTTGATAAATCATACATAACCTAGTTGTGTTAGTTGGATGCATAAGTAGAGTTTGTTAGTCACATTCTTGCATGTTTAAAAAAGATATAAACCAACATAAGTGTGGAAAATAGTTTGAGTTACATCCAATACAAGTCATTCATTTTAGATCTTCATTTGACTCCATTTACCCAACAAGGCATTAGTCTTACCCATTTCATCACCTAGTTTTAACAAACCTATTTTCAAAACCTTACATCTATTAACTTAACATATTAATAAACTTCACCTTGATATCACTTATACAATTTATACCAAATTAGTCTTGCATCTCTCCACTCCTAATTTCCATTGTGGATAGATTTCTTAAATAGGAAACACATAGTTTAAGTCTTCTTCATTTGCATAGGTACACCAACCTAGGTTTGGAAGAGCCTAAAGAGAAGAAGGTTCAAATACATCAATTGGCCTTGTTCATTAGCATAAAACGTACCAAGAGCTTGAAAACCTCTTCAGACTTCCTAACCAGCATTTTTGAGACCTAATAGATTGGCTACTCTACTAGGGAACCAATTCTGAGCCCAAGCCCATGATCATAGAGTCACTCCAGAGTTTAAAGACTCTGCTGGGAACAAACTCAAGTATTTTCCTTCTTTTAGAAAGTAGGTGGTGACTCTAAAGAAATTTTATGATAGATAAAGTAAGCATCATATATGAAAGACATTAGAGATATAATATATCATCTAATATGAGTAGAATATCCTTACACTGGGATACTCCCAAGAAGAACAATGGGAGATGGACTAATAAACATGGATCTTCTCCCACAAAAACAAACACAAACAAGAACAAGTCTAAAGTGACACCTAGCCAAGTGGATATTATGAATGAAGGAAACTCATTGGAACAAACCTTCAATGTACACAATAGCTTCAACCCATTGCATGGGTCAGAAGAGGACAACAATGATCCATGTGGAGATCTCCACACTCCATTTGAGCAAGCAAACAATGATCGTCCCATTTATAATTTTGAAATGGACCAAGAAAAGATGCAGGAGTTCCATGAGTAGAGAGATGAAGAATGAAGAAAGAGGCAAGAGGAGTATGACCATGAAATGGCCTATAGACAAGAAGAAGGAAACCAATGTGGACTCATGGATAAATCAACTCCTGCTGAAGATTTTGAGCACATGAATAATCAAGAATTAGAAATACAAATGCAGTGGAAGGAAAAAGAGCTTGAAAGAAGATAGTGGATGATAAAAAGAAACAAAGATTTGATTCAATAATTGTCTCAACTAAATATTAATACATCAAAACCACCAAAGTATGTCCCTCCACATAAACAGGGTGGTAATGTCAATCTACAAGGGGCATCTCAAAACACAAGAGCACCAAAAAATGTAAATGAAAGACAACATTAGTAGCCTAATATGCCATCTCAAAAATTCTAATATCCAAATGATACCAATGCTCCCCAATAAAATCCACCTCCATGTTAGCAATACCCCCACAATATCAGCAACATGTTCCCCATCAAAATATGTACCCTCAACAACACATTCAATAAAATTCCTATCATCAACCTCCATATGGGTACCAATACTTCCCTAATCCGCTACCCTTCAACTTGCCTCCACAAAATCCCACAAACCCATGTAGATAATTTGATCTAATAGGGTATCAATTGTACCCATACCCAATGGATAGTAATTGGAGAAATATGGTTCCCAAGTTCACTAGGAATAATGTGATATCAGTTAAAGAACATATCAAAAAATTTAATCTTGTTGTTAAAGATATCGGTATGGAGTATGGGGATGTGAATATGAGATTTCTCATGATGTCATTAACTAAAGAGGCAAGGGATTGGTTTAATGGTTTTACTGATGCTACAATTAATTATATATCATACATCCAAAATTAGTTTTTGGAGCAATATGGGAATCAGTGTGCCCCTGAGTTTTCCTTGCATGAATTGATAAGTATCGAAAAACATCATAATGAGTCAATTTATGACTTCAACCAGAGGTTCTCCAAATTGCACAATTAGATACCACCTGGGTCCAAATGGACTGGACCTACAACATTAAGCATTTACCTAAAATACTTTGATTCAAAGACAAGAGATGAGCTCAGAAATAATTGCCCTAGAAATCTAATTGAAGCACAAAAAATGGAATTGACTATTGAGAACAATAGAAATGTTTTTGGGATGATTGGTAAGAGAGATAATCTTAGGGTTCCCTAGAGTTTTAACAACCCTCAGAATAGGAAAGAGAATACATACAGAAATGAAAGACCAAGGTTGCATGATATGCCACACAACACAATCTGGAAGGATGAAAAGCCCATAATTGATAGGACTAAGAATAAGGAGACTCTTGATCCCTTAAAAAAGAGGGGATCATACATGGTGAAAAATAATCATGTTAGATGTTGTGGTTGTGTTTCTGATATGTGGTTTTCATTGATGTCAACACTATTAGCATTAATGCATTTGACGCTGTATATGTCAAGGATATTAAGAAAATTGTAATAGAATAAGTTGTAGGTTGTTAGTGGTGAAGTGAAGTTCAGTCTATTGATGAGTTCAATACATTAATGATCAGAGGTTGTGGATTAAAGGGTTTATTTTCAAGTATATCTAGTTTATCCATGTTGAGTTTTAGAGATCCATGTGAATTTTTTATCGTGTTATGAGTAGTTGTGTTTGGACAATTTTTTTGTTGCTTCTATTAGTGTTCCTGAATGAAGATGATGTGACTCTAGTAAGTTTAGTTGCTATAGATTCTTCTCTAGTGATTCATGATTTTTTTGGATGTTTCTATATTATTCTCTATCTATGTTGCACATCCGCGTTGATTGTTGTGCTTGTGATTAGTGATTTTCTCTTGTGTGTTCATGTTTTTCATGTTCATGGCCAGCAACTTGTTGTAGCATGTTGTGGATATTTGAAGAATAGTTTTTGAAGTTTTTTTGTGTTCAATGTTTTCATTTTGGGTGTTCATGTTATAGTTGACCTTAGTTGATTCGCATTGAAAATTATGTATTGTTTTCAGCCAACAATTTGCATATGTTTTATTATTTTGGCGAAGCTGACATGTAGCAATTTAATTTCTTGTTGTGGATATATATAAGTGAGTTTTTATTCCATTTTATGGTGTACTTGTGTATGAGATGTGTGAATTATGTCCTAATCATTTGAAGGAAGAAAAAAGTGTGAAGAAGAGTGAAAAAGAATGAAGAACTGTTCATGTGCTTAATTGGAACTATAATCAGGCATAACCAAATTCTATTTTCTAAGTTCAAATCCTGATGGATGTAATCTAAATCTTTATGTAAGACAGTGTGTTTTCCTTTTGTAATTTATTTGTGAGCTCTAGACAGTGTTCCTAAATGCATGTGCATTCCCCATTTCATTATTTATACCTTTAATAGGGTATAATCTTGTAGACTGACCTCCACCATGGTTTTTCCCCTAATGGGGTTTCCACATAAAACTCTTGTTTTTATGTGTGTTTGTAATGTGTTGTTAATTAATGCTTTCATGGTTATTGATTATATTTGAGAATAAGGTTAATAAGGTTAATAATTTTAAATTTTTGGGATAGCTGATTCACCCCCCCTCTCAATTGTTTACCCTTGTGTTGCCAATGATTGGTATTAGACCAAGTTCCTTGGAAGAAGTTTGAAAGCTTGAGGTGATTGGGGATGGTGACATATAAGAAGGATAGTCTGAGATTTGATGGAACAAATTATTCTCTCTTGAAAGCTTGAATGGAGTGTTATATGAGATGCATTGGTGAACCCTACCAGAAAAATATGAAGAATAGGTATCTTATTCCACAAAATGGTCCTTCTACTCTAGATGAGATTAAGGAAGCCGAGTACAATATCAAGGCTAACGAAGAATTGTTGAGTGCTTTGACTGATTCTAAGATGACAAATGTTATGGATCTGATGACTGCTTATGAGATCTAGATAAAGTTTGAAACTTTGTATGAAGGTGATGCACATGTGAAGGTTACTAAGTTGCAAAGCCTAAAATGGAAATATGAAATGTTGAGAATGGGTGGTGATGAGAAAATTACTTCCTTCATGCAAAGAGTGAATGAACTTGTGTTGGTGGAACATTGGATGAACTTGAAATTATTACTAAAGTGCTTAGATCATTCCCTGTTGCATACAAAGCCAAAGATATTACTATTGAGGAGTTATGGACTATGGAAAATGTAACCAGAGACATGTTTATTGGTAAGCTTAGAACATTTTAGTTAAGTGAGTTTGGTGATTCTCTTCGTCAGATAGAATCTACATTCAAAGCTACTACATCTAGAAGAGATAAATAGAGATATTATTTTGGAGAAAGTTCTTCAAGTATGAGGAGGAAATGAGATAGATTGAAGAAGAAGAAAGAGAACCAAATGAGCTTGAAGGAGTTATTGTCAAAAGGGAAGCTAGAGGAAAAGGTAAGTAAAAAGGAAAGTTTCCTATTAATTTTTTTTTCTTGCAATAAGATAGGTCATTTTGCATCAAGGTGTCTAGAAAGTGTTCCTAAGTGAAGAACTAACAAGCCTAGATTTAAAAGGAAGTGTTATTATGCTGCTCATTAACGTGTGAAAGATGATGAATTTGATAAGGGGAATGTAAGTGAGGACTGTATACACCTAAAAATGGTCACATCTCAATAGTCTGGTAATTAATTAAATATTTTTAATATTTAATTAAATCTCTAAATTCAATCTGCGTATAAATAAATCTAAATAATCTATTTATATTGTTCATTCTTTCATTTTGATTAAATAAATAAGTTTATTTAATCACTTTTCTTATCCATTTCTTAATTAACTAAATAAACAATATGATTTATTTATATTAATTATCATATAATCTTGGCTTGAATATTTTATTCAAATAAAGATTAAATATTCTTCTCTTCTAAAAATCCTCTAAACTCCATTCACAATTAAATATTCCAAATATTTAATTAATTCTTCTAAAGTCTATTCGCAATTAAATATTCCAAACATTTAATTGAGTCTTCTATAGTCCTAAAATCAAATATTTCAAAAATGTTTTAAATCCCTCAACCCACATAACACATAAAATTAAATAAATTTATTTATTTAATTTGGATTATCTACAATAATCGCGAAACAACTTCAAAATAGAAAATCAACAAATTTCTCTATTTCTGAGCAAAGTTGTTCCCGTGGGTTGAAGAAAAACCTCCATTCTTCTCTCCAACCTCCCAATATTTTCCATTCTTCTCTCAACCTCTCAATCTTTAACCATCCAAAATTACTAGACAATCCATAGCCATTGATCTATGCCAGCCAGGCTCTTGCCTGCAAAAAAGCTATAAAAGGGACTACTAGGTCTCTAAAAGAAAACAAAAAAGAAGCTTTTGTAAAGGAAAACTATAGCCAATCTACAATAGCATAGTCTTATAGCATCCATAACATTCCAAATTTTAGCATAGCATATCCCAACATATTAGCATTCCATATCATGGCCTATCAACCTCATATCATAGTTTCAATAACATTCATAATCCACAGCCCCTGTGCATAATCTATAGCCCCTATGCATATCTGTATACCAACATTTCACTCCACCACCATATAGGATAGATAATTACTCTACCTTTGGATACTCATTCTACAGGTTGCCATTTTGAGAAGCTTTGCTTATACAATCTAAGAGCGGAAACTTCACGTGAATCACTAGAGATAGAGGACAATGGAACAATTCTGAAGAAGCTCTATTTGATTTCTTTGATTTCATTCTATTTAGATTTCTTTAGTTTAATGTTGCATACATGTGTTTTTGTCATATCATTTTGATACTAACATTTCCCACACACATTTTTGGCGCCCACCATGGGACCACTACCCCAATTTTAACATCTTTGTGTAGATTTTTTTTTATAGGTTATGGCTGGAACAACGTATTAGTGCATCAAACATGTTTCAACACATTTCATGCCCATTTCAATGCATATTAACATCCTTTTAGCGCATATTAATTTTTTTATAGCACATCTTAATCATCTTTCAACATATTTTAGTGATTCCTTAGCACTATTTTATGATTTTATATCGCTCTTTGCAGATTTTGTAGTGCTCTTTGCAGATTCCACAACACTCTTTGTATTTTCCATAGCGCTATTTTTAGTTTCCTTAGAGCATTTCTATTTTAGCTCTCTTTTACTCTGTTTTAGCGCTCTTTAGTTTTGTTTTAGCACATTTTTCTTTGAACAAAACATTTTTAAATCTACAACTATAATTTGTAATTTGGAAAAAAAGAAAAAATCTAACTAGATCTGACTCGACCGCAGCCAGGAAGAGCTTCGAAAAAAATGAACCAATCTTAGGATAGTCACTTAATTGGAATGAATCAATCCTAGGATAGTCACTTAATTCAAAAATGAAGCAATCCTAGGGTAGTCACCTCATTTTTTATTTTGGACTAAAAAGAACTCCATGTCTTTGTGAAGCAATATCTTCACCTAGCATAGAAAACTATTTATTTGGGCTTAAAATTGAACTGTTGATTGATATGATTAAATAGTGATAGGCTTATGCTCTCCTCTTAATTGGGTGATCAAAATGCTAGAATCATCTATTCTATTTCATGCAATTTTAAGCTTTGTTAAAACCTTTTAGAAGGCCTGCCATAGTGGGAAAAAGTACTCACCCTATAGGAACGACCTAAGTGGGAACAACTAAAGCCAAGTTTTCCAACCCACTTTAATCAAATGCGGATGGTTGATGGAAATAACATTCGATGGTAGTGTGCATTGATAACCATCCCCAAAGTCTTTGTTCTAAAGGTTGGGAGGTCTCTCAAGGGAGTATATCATTTTCCACACTGAATGGAAACCCATATTACAAACTTTAGAAATAGTTCCTAACTTGTCAGTTTTCGAACACCTTAATTCTCACAGTGCAAGGGGAGGGAAGAATATGCCCCCAAGATACTCACCATATAACTACCATAGACCTAGACAATCGACTATTCTCTCTAGCTATGACTTGGAAAAGGAAAAAACACGGGCACCCTTTAGGGGGTGACAAGGTTGTGTGAGCTGACGTAGTTTTAAGATGTGGGTTGTGAAATTATGGTGACCTTTTGACCATAGGAGTGAGTCTATTTAATTTATTTTATCATTGGTCTTTGAAACAACTATTCTACAACTTGCTTGATGTGTCTTTGAAACATTAATTTAGTAAAGATCATCCAAAACTCACAATTACATTAATTACTCTCATGTTAAGAGATTGGAAATCCATAACCTTTATTAAGAAATCCATTCCCAAATGAATCAAAAAAGCCAAAGAAACCACTTAGCTACAAGAAACTATTGAATAAAAGACGTTTCTTGTACCAAATTCAAAAGGTTTCACTTGAACATAGAACCTTTATCCATTGATATCACGACTTTGTTAGAGGTATCAGTGACGATTATGCTATAGAACCGTTATACTCACAAGCTTTCTTTCAAAGAAGAGCCCTTTCTCAAAGGAACAACCATAGTCAGCATATTCATTCTTGTTATATTCCCCAACCTACAATTGTATATTCTACTCGTCCGAATTAATTTCTGCAATAGAGAACTCAATCACATTAGGCATTTATCACAAATCCATCTTTTTATGAAGCTACGATCAAACTTCATAAAGTGAAAAATCTTTTTTTTTCTTGATCTTTTGTTTAATCTCCTACAAATAGGATTTTCATCCTTTCAATTAGGGAAAACACGATCTAAAGACTAGAAATCTTGTAAGTCATAGAATCTTCATTCTATCCTGACTTTCATAGCCATCAAAAATTGCACTAATTCATTCTTTTGATCAAAAGTTAGTAGAATTTGGGGCAAACCTTATGCCTATTGTCATGAGATCTCGAAAGCATAGAACAGGATGAAACAGAAAGTACCACAAGAAAAATGGGTGATAATAGTGAGAAAGAAGAGAATCCATTTCATACTGAAGAGATAACAAAAGAAAAGCTTCAAGAAGCAGAGTAGGATCCCTAATTCCATACTTTTATGGAAAGGATTTTAGAATGAAATAAAGAAATATATTTCCTTTCATTAGCTAATCAAGGAGCTAAGTTACAAATCTTCTAATTTTCATATAGAAGGGATTAAAGAGAATCCTAAAACTCCCGCTAATGATTTTAGTGCCCTTACTCAACAGATAATAGAATTACAAGGGAAAATAAAGGAAACGCAAGGGGGTGCAACAAAGAAGTATGTTTTGGATGACATATGTCCTTATCCATTTGATAGGAGTCTACAAATGATTCCTTTTCCAAAACATTGCAAAATCCCTAAATTTGATAGGTACAATAGGAAAACTGACCCCATTGAACATGTGAGGGATTTCTGAAATATGAGTCTAGAATTTGCTTATGAAGATACCTACTTAATGCAATTTTTTCCACGAAGTCTGGGTGGAAAATCCATGGAGTGGATTTCAAAGATCACTCCCCCCATCAAAAAAATGGAAGAGTTAATAAATAATTTTATATCACAATACTCCTACAACATCCAACACTAGATAACCATGCTTGATCTTTGTAAAGTGAAACAAACAGTAGGTGAATCTTTCACTACAATGTCGCAAAGGTGGAGAAGGGTGTTTGCATGATAATCCCATCCTATTCTTGAAAAGGAAAAGATGGATATATTCATCAATAGCCTAGATCAAAAATTAAGCTACAGGCTTAATCTTCATTGTCCTCCTAACTTTGAAAAATTGATTGAAAACAAAAACCATTGAAGGGGCCTTGGTCAAAAGAGGGGTAATAAAACTTGATAATCCAAGTTCATCCAACCATAATAACAATGATAAAACAAGGTTTTGGAACATAAATAAAAATGTTGTCAATGATGGTATAGTGGATGCAAATAATCTATGAACAAGACCATCTATCTTCAACCTATCAAGTGCTCCATGAAACAACCAATAAGGAAATACCAACCAAGAGGGAAACAAAAATCAACAAGGATAAAACTCCAATCAAGAAAGCATGGCCAATTAAAACAACAAGGATAATCATGGTAATTTCAACAAAAATCTTGGCAGTACCCAAACATTAAATCCATCTAGACCTCCATTCTTTTGAAATCAATAGAATTTTATCGCTTTGGGTCAATCTCTTGAGTCTGCTCTCAAGGAGCTTCTCGATAATAAGGTTATCACCTTACCACCACAAAGACATTATGAGCCATGAGTCAAACCACCATAATGGAATGACTCATATTATTGCAATTATCATTGATGTAAAGTTCATAGAAAAAATAACTATCAAGCCTTGCGAAATCTAGTACAAGATTTAATTGACAATGGCACCATCATAATTAAAGGACATCATACCAATGACAATCATCAAGCATTCAAAAATCCTTTACCAATCTATTAAAAGGGGGAAACATCAAATACCAAAGTGAAAAGCATAAATAATGTTGAAGACAACATAATCTACCACATTTATGTAGATGATTAGCAAGTTAATATTATCAAAATCAAGGAAAAACAAGCATATCGACAGGTTGATGTGACTCCAAGAGGACAAGAAAAAGTCATCTTAAAAGGAAGTTCATCTAAGAAAGATACTCCTCCTCCAAGTCATTATAGTCTAGTTGATCAACTAAGAAAAACATCAGCTGAAATCTCCATCCTTGAACTTCTCAAAATATCCCCCATACACAAGAATATTTTAGAAGAAGCTCTTGTAAACACATTCGTTGACACTAATCTGGATGTAAAAAAGTTTCAAGCTATGGGGGGAAATTTTTCTTCCCCCACTTTTCTTTCAATCTCCAAAAAAGATGATGCCTCCATGACACATCCGCATAATTCATTTCTTTATCTTGAAGTCATGATCCATAAACACCGAATTAGATGTGTCTTGATAGATGGAGTAGCTAGTTTAAAAATTTGTACCTTAAATCTAATACATGTATTAGGAATATTAGAAAACTCAATTGATCCACAAAGGAAAATAAATATTAACGTATATGATGATGAAGAAAGAGCTTCTAAATGACTAATAATGCTACGTATCAGAGTGGGACCTATTGTGAAAAATACCTTTTGTTAGGTTCTAGATCGTGATCTTTCCTATAACATACTTTTGGGTTGTCCATGGATTCATGATATGCAGGTGGTACCATCAATGTGCCATCAATGCCTCAATTTTCTGTATGATGGATAGGAAATAACTATAAAAGTTGACTACAATAGCACCCAAACTTGTTCAAATCTCTGAACAACTCAAGACACCTTTCTATCGCACAATAGGGAGGATCTTACTACTTCTTCTTCCAATCTACAAGCCCAATTGCAAGAATTGACATAGAATCTTGACACCAAGCTACATTTAAAAGACAAAGGAGTAGGCGAATATTCGCTATGCCTTTCTAGCTTACCTCCTTCTTCGGGGTCACATGGTCAGCCAACCCTATCAAATCAAAAGATCACAATAGCCTCTACATCCTAAGCTTCTATTCCAATCACAAAGTTTTATGGAAAATTCATTAAAGCTAAAACTACTGAGGAAGAAGCTGAAGATAGGGATATCCTAAGCTGGCTATTCAAAGATGAAGATGAATCTGCCTTGCACATCAAGTTACCTACCGAACAATATGGAAAAGGGTATATCATCATGCAAAGAATGGGCTATGAAGGAAATGGTCCTATAGGAAAAAGAAAAGAAGGAATCATTGAGCCACTTCAACCTATTTCAATACATCAAAAAGATATAATAGGACTTGGATATGGTAAAGTTATGAAAGAGTCAACTTCATAGCGAGCACAACAAACTCATGAAGGAGAATCAATTTCAGATAACCCCCATGAAGATGTCACTCTACAAAAAATTTATGAATCAGTTTTCCAATTGCAGAATGGTTCAAACACTAATTCTAATGAATATGAATGGGACACCATCTATAACAATAAATTTTGGAGAGAAAAATAAGTTGATACCATACACAAATATGCACCCATTCTCATAGAGGGAGAAAGCTTAGGAAAACAATCACTTGAATTTGAACCATGATATGATGATGACTATAATCCATTAGGAGGTTTATAGCTCAACTAGAAGAAAAAATCCTACCATTTACACATCTATTGCATAGAAATGTCCCATTCAAATGGGAGGAAAATCATGAACAAGCATTTAATTAGATTAGGAAATATATCATGAATCTACCAATTATAATTCCATCAGTTCTAGGAAAGCCACTCATACTCTATATTTTAGCAACAAAAGTATCTTTGGGAGTGTTACTAGCACATGAGGATTCTATAGGAAAAGAAAGGGCCATATACTGTATCAGCAGAACTTTAACAATTCATGAACTAAACTACACTTTCATTGAAAAAGCTTGCCTAGCAGTAGTGTTTGCTTCCCAAAATTTGCAACACTCTATGTTAGCTCATACAGTTAAGCTGATAACCAAAATTGATCCACTAAAATACCTCTCAAGCAAAGCTACCTTAAAAGGAAGACTTGCAAAATGGGTAATGATTTTAAGTGAGTTTGACATTCACTATGTAGATCAAAGAGCTATAAAAGGACAGGTCATAGCAGATCAGTTGGCTGAAGCACCTTTAGAAGAAGAAAACCCAATGAATATTGAATTTCTTGATGCAAACATCTTCACCAAAACAATTAAGAAATCATGGACGTTGTACTTTCATGAATCTTACATGCAACATGGCTCAGGGGTAGGGATTCTTTCTATCACACCTAAAGGACATACCATTCCAAAATCATATCAGTTGATGTTTCCCTGCACAAATAACATAGCTGAATATGATGCATTGCTCACAAGAATGAGGATAGCATTGGAATGGCAGATTACAGAGCTGCAAGTTTACGGTGATTCACAACTTGTCATTAATAAAATAAATGATGATTATCAAACTAAATATGATAAGCTACTACCTTACAAGAACATGGTTGCCGATTTTAAAAATTATTTTGTATCAATCAAGTTTTCACAAATCCCAAGGATTGATAATAAAGTTGTAGATGCAATGGCTACAATTGCTTCCTTGTCACAATTATCAAAAAAAATTGTATGAATTCTTGGTGGAACAATTGTTTTCTCTCTCCTATGATAATCCTAAGACCCAAGTCATATGCCATTTAACCGGTTCTGATTCACCTTTATATGGAAAGATTTATACCTACCTAAAAAATAACATCTTACCTCCAGACTTATAATAAAACCAAAAAAGGAATTTCATATACCAATCATCCCACTATACCTTGATCACTGATATCCTTTACCTACATGGTCTTGATGGTACGCTCCTTCGATGTCTTGAATGTGACAAATCTGAGAAATCCTTACAAGAGGTTCATGGTGGTATCTATCGAACTCATTCAAACAGTTTAACCTTAGCTGATAAACTTGTTAGAATGGGATATTATTGCCGTACCATTGAGAGAGAATCTTTTAATTTTGTCAAGAAGTGTTCTAAATTCCAGATCCATGGGAAAAAATCATCTTTCAACATCACGGCTACAGAGTATTTTACAAAATGGATCGAATTTGTTCCTTTGATGACCATGACCGGTAAATAAATATCTTCATTTATCCTGAATTAAATCATCTATCAATATGGAATTCCTAATTCTATCATCACTGATAATGGGAGGCCTCTTAAGAATTAGGATGATGAAATTTGTGAAATATTTCACATCTAACATAAGTTCTCTACACCTTACTATCCCCAAGGAAATGGTCAAACAAAACAATATTCAAACAAAACAATATTGAAGATTTTGAAGAAGACGGTAAATGATGTCAGTCGTGATTGGCATGTCTAGTTAAATCCAGCTTTGTGAGCATACAGAACCAACATTCTCACACCAACAGGAGCTACCCCGTATGCCTTGGTATATGGAGCAGAAGTGATCTTACCATTGGAGGTTGAAATACCTTTTCTTATGGTCTCACTAAAAGGATTGATAAATGATCAAGATTACCGAGTATCTCATCTGCAAGAGCTAGAACTATTAGATGAAAGACATCAACATCCAGCTGATCATTTGAAGGGTTATCAACAAGTTATGTCTCGTAACTACAATCATAGAGTTAAACCAGGGACATTTCAAGTAGGTTATTTAGTTTTGAAAGAAAATCCATGCAATCAACAAGATAGAGAAAAGAAGGAAAATTTGAACCAAATTGCCTTGGTCCATTTGTCATCATTGCAACATATGGTTCTAGAGCATATCAATTATCTATATTAGAAGGGGGCCTGTTTGAAGAACCAATCAATAGCATTCATTTGAAGAAGTTATATGTCTGAATCATCAAAACTTAAAAATTCCTAAAAAAATACATAAAAATTAGAAAAAGTCCTAAAAAAAAGTGGTGAAAACCTGGCGAATATGCGCTACTTGTGATCAAAATGGGCTCCTCTATCTATTAGCTTATGTCTTGCATTCACTTTATGGCATCATCTATCCATATTTATCATTTGTACATATCTATCATATCCATATCATGCAACGAGAATCCTTGTGTTTCATCATGGCTTGATGAAATTTGTACATATCCATAATATTCAGGTTGTGTTTACACTGGGGGCAGAAACACAAACTAAACAAGAGAGGGGCAATGAGCTTTTGGAACATCACAAATGGAAAAAATGATGTTTTAAAAAAACACCACATACATTGATGCATCAAATCAACCACAACACCAAAATGATCACTCAATTCCAATGAAATCAAATAATGTGGTCAAAACAACGTTACTCAAAACACAAACATCAATGTTGATAACTAAGTTGGATGATCTTAATCTGAATAATGTTTGGAATACTTTAGGAAAAATTTGAATTTTTGGTTGATTTTCTATTATATCTTTGGAGCAATTCATATAGATTACAATATGGTTGATTTTATATCTTAATCTGAGAATGGCAATATTGTATAGATACCCTGCATGGTTAGTATAGGTTACATTCATTTTGGAATCTACATTTTGCATTTATAGATTTTCCCAAAAGCTGGAAAAGTATCAAAGTTTCATATCTTTCCAATAAATGACTAAGTATATTTGACATTCACAAAAACATCATCACATACATTTTTCATACATATTTGCATCAGAAAATCATAAAAAAAATAAAAATAAAATAATAATAATAAAGCATACATCATAATCCTCACAACATTTTCGTTGCATTTTCATTTTCACAACATATTATTTTGTTTGTTTCCATACATCATACGTCACATCATAAATCATATCATATGCATCATGCATAGATAAAATAGATACCCATCACATAATAAAGGTACACATATTCATCGCACAAACAAATCATTGTTGCATATCATATATCTCAAAAAATGGAATGTCAAAATATATAAAGATGTCAACTATGCATGACAAAACATCATCTAAAATGGGATCATATCAGTGTGTATACAAACATCTCAACAAAAAATTGATAAAACATCATATAAAAAGCACTACGAAGTGCTATCCTCTGATGCTACTAGTTTGGGACTTTCCCCACCTGCACCTAATGGACCTGCCCCACCTACCCCTGATGACCCTCCTAGAGGTAATGGTTGAGATACACCACTGTTGGTAGCCTGAGAGTGACTATGTGTAAATTGAGACTATATATAACTCACTTTCTGCTCAGGTGGCACTACATCATGGTACTTGATCCTATAGAACTCTGCCTCTTGGGTGGCCCTGGTTAGCTCTCTCATCATGTCACCTGCTGCTGCTCTATGAAGACTATTAGCTAGGGCTATGGTTTGCTCACCCTCCCGTCTGGTTGTATACCTCTCAGTCATTAGTGTATTCAACTGTCCCTATAGCTATGTAACCAAGGCCTACACCAATGCTAAGTGACCCTATAAGCTCTACACTCTACTCTACAAGGTAGCTATCTGACTCGTCACCACTGGATCTATTGAAGACGATGGAGTTGAATGTCTCATCTATGGTCCACCTCTGCCACCTCCTCCACCACCATCACCCCCACTCTCCTCATCACTTCCATCTCCATTTCCATTTGAATCATCATCATCATCCTCCTCGGAGTCATCACTCTCTGAAGCCGCCTCTCATTGTCAACTATGTTTGGCTATATGTGCTCTCTGCTCTGCAACTGGAGCGGTAGGCTAATCAGGATCAAATAATCATGGTATAGGATGTCCCAACACATATTGAGTATACTCTAGTGTCATCCCCCCATCAAGAATATCAAATATGTAGTCCCACATGTGTGCTCCCAAACTGGTGAACTTTGTCGTTGCTACATCATATGAAATCCACGGACCCCACACTATAAGCTCCTGCTGCTGACATACATAAATAGAAGAACCATGTGGCATACCCTGAGGAAAATCATACTGTCGCCACACCCAACCAGGAAAAAACCTCTCAATAATCCTAGGAGTACAACCAATCATATATCTGGAGGTAAAGACATAGGGCATCTCCCTAGCATCCTCTGGCCATGCCTCACAATCTACATAGGGTCTCCAGCATACTATATCAGGATCATCTAGAAGATGCTGCCAATGATCCAATTTTCCCAACCTTGGCTGAGCAATGACATCATTATATTTGAATCTATATGGTCGACTGACAATCTATTGTCCATGAGTCAATGGTCGCATAACGAAAAAGTGCTCCCATGCCCATATCTATAAAAGAAAACAACCAACAACTAAACTCCAACCTCCACCATAAACAACATGGTGTAGCTCGTCATATAAATGTGCAAGCATGCACGATCCCCAAGTATATCATTTACCCTGCATCACCATCCTCTCAAGTACACGACCCCACCCAACTGCAAATCCCTTCAACCTATGGTCAGGGCACAAAACACCTCCAATGAAGCTTGCAAGTACAACGGGTAAGGGCGAATACCAATCTGTCATCTTAGCCCATGGGATATAATATCTCGCAATATGATCATCTCTGAATATCTACCTCAAGGCATCAGTGCCTTCCACCTCCTGGCTATCAAATCTCACTATCTCACCCATCACTAGAATCTTCAGGATGTGATGCACATCCTCAGGAGTGACAGTAATCTCTCCTATCAGAAAATGAAAGTTGTTCCTATTGTTGTGCCACCTCTCCACAAGTGCTATCAATAAAGCTCTGTTGAGATGCACCTCAAGCATGTCAAGTAATGAGGTTAGTCTACATGCCTTGATCACATCTCTATCTGCCTATCCAAGCTACAAAATCAACCTCCATGTCTTCAGGAATCACTCCTGTAACTGTAAGATGCTCAATCTCTCCTATTGAATAGGAAGAATCATCAAGTCAAAGAAAAATCAATATCAAATCATCAAGACAAATCAATCAAATATCAATATCAAATTTATCAAAATCCTGTCTGTTTTTAACAACTTTAGAAGTAAACTTATCAACAAACAATGTTGTTTTTCATCATCATGGAAAGAAAATTTATCAATATCCTCTTTATTTTCAACAACTTTAGAAGCAAACTTATAAGCAAACTATTTTGTTTTTATCATCATGGAAAGCCAATTTATCAAAATCATGTTTGTTTTTAACCACTTTAGAAGCAAATTTATCAAAAACTATTTGTTTTTAACAACCTTAGAAATAGATTTATCAGCTACTCTTTTTTTTCCAACAACCTTGGAAATGTTTTTATCAAGCAACAAATTTATCAACCAACACATTATCATGATGGGACACTTATCCAATTATTGATGTTGGTACACCATAAAAATCAAACTTCTAGTTACAATATATAAATGCATATCAGTCATACAATATAAACATAAGTTTATTCAAAATATCATTGAAAAGGGCACTACAATATTTCCTAAGGGCGTTACAAAACTAGTGAAGGGTGCTGCATAATCAAGGGCGTTACAATATTTCCTAAGGGCACTATAGAAAAGTGAAAAAGTGCTAAAACACCAAATTTCACATCAAACCATGGATAAATGTGCCCTAAACAACAAATTTTCAAATGACAAAAGTTTAATGGGGTACATATCGTGGATCCATAGTGTGTCGGCTGCTGATGTCATCGGATGCAGTTGAAATGGTGCTGGTGGGTAGGAACTGCCATATTTCTCACTCTAGAGCTCAAAATTTTCAATTTTTACTAGGTTAAAATGGGAAAATGACATGGAAAATGACATTTTTAACCTATTTAAAGGCAAAATTGGGGCATTTTATCACATTCTATCATTGCAAGGACAATTTAGGTCATCAATTTTTCATCTCACATTTTTTTCACGTCAATTTCTTCACATCATAATTTTTGAATAATGTATCGGCATCTTAAAAATCATAAAATTTGAAAAATTCCAACAAATCTCAAAATTCAAAAAATTTCATAAAAATCAAAATCTTATCGATTCATCGTTTGTGGGGGCATATACCTATCAACATTTGACAATCAAAATCTGGGGAAAATTTCAAAATTATTTGAAGCAATGCGTAAAACACATCACTTCAAAGAGGGGCAAAATGTATACACCTAAAAAATGGTCACATCTCAATGGTTTGGTAATTAATTAAATATTTTTAATATTTAATTAAATCTCTGAACTCAATTTGTGTATAAATAAATCCTTATAATTTATTTATATCGTTCATTCTTTCATTTTGATTAAATAAATAAGTTTATTTAATCACTTTTCTTATCCATTTCTTAATTAATTAAATAAAAATTATGATTTATTTATATTAATTATCATATAATCTTGGCTTGAATATTTTATTCAAATAAAGATTAAATATTCTTCTCTTCTAAAAATCCTCTAAATTCCATTCATAATTAAATATTCCAAAAATTTAATTAATTATTCTAAAGTCTATTCACAATTAAATATTCCAAACATTTAATTGAGTCTTCTATAGTCCTAAAATCAAATATTTCAAAAATGTTTTAAATTCCCCAACCCACATAACATATAAAATTAAATAAATTTATTTATTTATTTTGGATTATCTGCAACAATCATGAAACAACTTCAAAATAGACAATCAAAAAATTTCTCTGTTTCTAAGCAAAGTTGTTCCTGTGGGTTGAAGACAAACCTCCATTCTTTTCTCCAACCTCCCAACATTTTCCATTCTTCTTTGAGCCTCTCAATCTTTCACCATCAAAAATTACTAGAAAATCCATAGCCATTGATCATTGCCAGTCGGGCTCTTGCCTGCGAAAAAAGCTATAAAAGGGACTACCGTGTCTCTAAAAAAAAAGAAGAAGCTTTTGTATAGGAAAACTATAGCCAATCTACAATAGCACAACCTTCTAGCATCCATAGCATTCCAAAATTTAGCATAGTATAGCCCAACATATTAGCATTCCATATCATGGCCTATCAACCTTATATCATTGTTTCAATAGCATTCATAATCCATAGCCCCTGTGCATAATCTACATCCCCAGTGCATATCTATATACCAACATTATACTCATCATCATTATCATTCTCAAAGTCATCACTCTCCGAAGCTGCCTCTCATTGTCGCCTATGTCCTCCTATATGTGGTGTCTGCTCTGCAACTAGAGCGGCAGGCTCATAAGGATCAATAATCGTGGCGCAGGATGTCCCAACACATACTGAGCATACTCTGGAGTCATCCCCCTATCAAGAATATCAGCTCTGTAGTCCCACATTTGTGCTCCCAAACCGGTGAACTCTGCCACTGCTATATCATATGCAATCCGTGAACCCCATAGTGTAAGCTCTTCTTGCTGACACACATAAATAGAAGAACCCTATGGCATACCCTAAGGATGACCATACTGTTGCCACACCCAACCAAGAAGAAACCTCTCAATAATCCCATGAGTATGACCAATCAGATATCTGGAGGTAAAGACATAGGGCATCTCCCTAGCATCCTCTGGCCATGCCTCACAATCTACTTAGGGTCGCCAGCATACTATATCGAGATCATCTATAAGAAGCTACCAATGATCCAGTTTTCCCAACCTTGGCTGAGCAATGACATTAGTATATCTAAATCTGTATGGCCAGCCGACAGGCCGTTATTCACAAGTCAACGGTTGCATAATGAAAAATGTTCCCATGCCCATATGTGTAAATGCGAACAACCAACAGCTAAAATCTGACCTCCACCATAAATAGCATGGTGTAGCTCATCATATAAATGTGCAAGCATGCATGATCCCCAAGCATATCGTGTACCTTGCATAACCATACTCTCAAGTACATGACCCCACTTGACTGCAAAGCCCTTCAACCTATGGTTGGGGTACAAAACACCTCCAATGAAGCCTACAAGTAGAGAGGGTAAGGGAACATACGAATCCATCATCTCAGCCCATGGGATATAATATCCCACAATATGATCATCTTTGAATATTCGTCTCAAGGCATCAGTGCCTCCTACCTCCCACCATGAAATCTCACTATCTCACCCATCACTAGAATCTTCAGGATGCAATACACATCCTCAAGAGTCACGGTAATCTCTCCTATCAAAAAATGAAAGGTGTTTTTTTCATTGTTCCACCTCACTGCAAGTGTTGTCAATAAAGCAATGTTGAGACACACCTTAGGTATGTCAAGTAATGAGGTTAGTCCACATGCCTCGATCACATCTCTATATGCCTGTCCAAGTTGCGGAATCAACCTCCACATCTTCGGGAATCGCTCTCATAACTGCAAGATGCTCAATCTCTCCTATTGAATAGGAAGAATCATAAATTCAAAGAAAAATAAGTATCAAATCATCAAAACAAATCAATCAATTTGAATATCAAATTTATCCAAATCCTTTTTTTTTAACAACTTTAGAAGCAAACTTATAAAAAAACTATTTGTTTTTCATCATCATGAAAGTCACATTTATCAAAATCTTGTTTGTTTTTAACAACTTTAGAAGCAAACTTATCAACAAACTATTTTTTTTTCATCATCATGAAAAGAAAATTTATGAAAATCCTCTTTGTTTTTAATAACCTTAGAAGCAAACTTATCAAAAAACTATTTGTTTTTCATTTTCATGAAAGAAAATTTATCAAAATCCTGTTGGTTTCTAACAACTTTAGAAGAAAACTTATCAACAAACTATTTTCTCTTCATCATCATGAAAAGAACATTTATCCAAATCCTATTTGTTTTTAACAACTTTAGAAGCAAACTTATCAACAAACTATTTTTTTTCATTTTCATGAAAGAAAAATTATCAAAATCCTATTTTTTTAATAACTTTAGAAGCAAACTTATCAACAAACAATTTTTTTTTTCATCATCATGAAAAGAAATTTTTTCCAAATCCTATTTGTTTTTAACAACCTTAGAAGCAAACTTATCAACAAACTATTTTTTTTCATTTTCATGAAAGAAAATTTATCAAAATCTTGTTTGTTTTTAATAACCTTAGAAGCAAACTTATCAACAAACTATTTGTTTTTCATTTTCATGAAAGAAAATTTATCAAATTCCTATTTGTTTTTAACAACCTAAGAAGCAAACTTATTAAACAACTATTTATTTTCATTAACTTGAAAGGAAATTTATCAGCTACTATTTGTTTTCCAACAACCTTGGGAACAAATTTATCAGACAAACATCATCAAATCAGGGCAACATAATATGCAAACAATCAATACAAAGTGATGCGTTGCAAAATTATAATGGGCACTGCAAAAATCATAAGGGGGGCTAAGAAATCAAGGGCACTACAAAAATTAGTAATGAGCGCTAGGAAACCAAGGGCACTACAAAAATTCCTAAGGGCACTATAAAAAAGTGAAAAAGTGCTAAAACACTAAATTTCACATCAAACCATGGATAAATGTGCCCTAAACAAAAAAATTTCAAATGATAGAAGTTTAATGGGGTACATACCATGGGTCCATAGTGCGACAACTGTTGATGTCACTAGATGTGCTCGAAATGGTGCTGGTGGGTAGGAAGTGCCATCTTTCTCACTCTAGAGCTCAAAATTTTTAATTTTTACTAGGTTAAAATAGGAAAATGACATTTTTAACCCATTTAAAGGAAAAATTGGGGCATTTTATCACATTTTATCATTGTAGGGGCAATTTAGGTAATCAATTTTTCATCTCACATTTTTCCATGTCAATTTCTTCACATCATAATTTTTGAACGATGAATCAACATCTTAAAAATCATAAAAATCAAAAAATTCCAAAAATCGAAGAATTCAAAAAATTTCACAAAAATCATAATTGAATAAACATTATAATTTATTTATATTAATTATCATATAATCTTGGCTTGAATATTTTATTCAAATAAAGATTAAATCTTCTTCTCTTCTAAAAATCCTCTAAATTTCATTCATAATTAAATATTCCAAATATTTAATTAATTCTTCTAAAGTCTATTCGCAATTAAATATTCCAAACATTTAATAGAGTCTTCTATAGTCCTAAAATCAAATATTTCAACAATTTTTTAAATCCCCCAACCCACATAACACATAAAATTAAATAAATTTATTTATTTAATTTGGATTATCTGCAACAACCGTGAAACAACTTCAAAATAGAAAATCAACAAATTTCTATGTTTCTGAGCAAAGTTTTTCCCATGGGTTGAAGACAAACCTCCATTCTTCTCTCCAACCTCCCAACATTTTCCATTCTTCTCTCAACTTCTCAATCTTTCACCATCCAAAATTACCAGACAATCCATAGCCATTGATATCTGCTAGTCGGGCTCTTGCCTACAAAAAAAGCTATAAAAGGGACTATCGGGTCTCTAAAGAAAAGAGAGAAGCTTTTGTACAAGAAAACTATAGCCAATCTGCAATAGCACAACCTTATATCATCCATAGAATTCCATATTTTAGCATAGCATAGCCCAACATATCAACATTCCATATCATGGTCTATCAACCTCATATCATAGTTTCAATAGCATTCATAATCCACAACCCCTGTGCATATCCGTATACGAACATTTCACTCCACCAGCATATAGGATAGAGAAGAACTCTCCATTTGTATACTCGTTCTGCTAGTTTCCATTTTGAGAAGCTTTGCTTATACAATCTGAGAGCAGTTCTTTTTTTTTTTAGAGAGCCGGGACTTTTTTAGAGACCCGATAGTCCCTTTTATAGCTTTTTTTGCAGGCAAGAGCCTGGCTAGTAGAGATCAATGGCTATGGATTGTCTGGTAATTTTGGATGGTGAAAGATTGAGAGGTTGAGAGAAGAATGGAAAATGTTGGGAGGTTGGAGAGAAGAATGGAGGTTTTTCTTCAACCCACGAGAACAACTTTGCTCAGAAACAAAGAAATTTGTTGATTTTCTGTTTTGAAGTTGTTTCACAGTTATTGTAGATAATCCAAATTAAATAAATAAAAATTTATTTAATTTTATGTGTTATGTGGGTTGGGGGATTTAAATTTTTTTTGAAATATTTGATTTTATGACTATAGAAGACTCAATTAAATGTTTGGAATATTTAATTATGAATAGACTTTAGAAGAATTAATCAAATATTTGGAATATTTAATTGTGAATGGAATTTAGAGGATTTTTAGAAGAGAAGAATATTTAATCTTTATTTGAATAAAATATTCAGGCCAAGATT
Source organism: Sequoia sempervirens (assembly GCA_007258455.2). Lineage (NCBI taxonomy): Eukaryota > Viridiplantae > Streptophyta > Pinopsida > Cupressales > Cupressaceae > Sequoia > Sequoia sempervirens. The sequence goes on along the minus strand of VDFB02379711.1, from coordinate 21,904,751 downwards.
ATATGATAAAAAAATGGATATGAAAAGTGATTAAATAAACTTATTTATTTAATCAAAATTAAAGAATGAACAATATAAATAAATTATTTAGATTTATAAGAAAAGTGATTAATGTTTATTTAATTAATCAAGAAATAGATAAGAAAAGTGATTAAATAAACTTATTTATTTAATCGAAATGAAAGAATGAACAATATAAATAAATTATTTAGATTTATTTATACATAGATTGAATTCAGAGATTTAATTAAATATAAAAAATAATTAATTACCAGACTATTGTGATGTGACTATTTTTAGGTGTATACATTTTTCCCCTCTTTGAAGTGATGTGTTTTACGCATTGCTTCAAAAAAATTTGAAATTTTCCCCAAATGTTGATTGTCGAATGTTGATAGGTATATGCCACCGTGGATGATTAATTGATAAGATTTTGATTTTTGTGAAATTTTTTGAGTTTTGAGATTTGTTGGAATTTTTATGATTTTTATGATTTTTAAGATATTGATTCATTGTTTGAAAACTATGATGTGAAGAAATTGACATGGAAAAATGTGAGATGAAAAATTGATGACCTAAATTGCCCCTGCAATGATAGAATGTTATAAAATGCCCTAATTTTTCCTTTAAATAGGTTAAAAATGTCATTTTCCATGTCATTTTCCCATTTTAACCTAGTAAAAATTGAAATTTTTGAGCTCTAGAGTGAGAAAGATGGCACTTCCTACCCACCAGCACCGTTTCAAGCGCATCCGATGACATCAAAAACCAACACAATATGGACCTGTGGTATGTACCCCATTAAACTTTTGTCATTTGAAAATTTGTTGTTTAGGGAACATTTATCCATGGTTTCATGTGAAATTTGGTGCTTTAGCACTTTTTCACTTTTCTACAGCACCCTTAGTAATTTTTGTAGTGCCCTTGGTTTCTCCACACTTGTTACTAATTTTGTAGTTCCCTTGAGTATTTTTGTAGCGCCCATGATTTCTCAGCACCCCTTATGATTTTTGCAATTCCCGTTACTAATTTTGTAACAAATGACTTTGTATTGATTATTTGTGTATTGAGTTGCCCTGATTTGATGATGTTTTTTTGATAAATTTGTTCCCGAGGTTGTTGGAAAACAAATAGTAGTTGATCAATTTTCTTTCAAGTTAATAAAAAACAAATAGTTCTTTGATAAGTTTACTTCTCAGGTTGTTAAAAACAAACAGGATTTTGATAAATTTTCTTTCATGAAAATGAAAAACAAATAGTTTGTTGATAAGTTTGCTTCTAAGGTTACTAATTTTTTTTTAAACAAACATGATTTTGATAAATTTTCTTTAATGAAAATGAAAAACAAATATTTTTTTGATACGTTTGCTTCTAAGGTTATTAAAAACAAACAGGATTTGGATAAATTTTCTTTTCATGATGAAAAAAAAATAGTTTGTTGATAAGTGTGCTTCTAAAGTTGTTAAAAACAAACAAGATTTTGGTAAATTTGCTTTCATGAAAATGAAAAACAAATAGTTTGTTGATAAGTTTGCTTCTAAAGTTGTTAAAAGAAAGCAGGATTTTGATAAATGTGCTTTTCATGATGATGAAAAACAAATAGTTTGTTGATAAGTTTGCTTCTAAAGTTGTTAAAAACAAACATAATTTTGATAAATTTTCTTTCATGAAAATGAAAAACAAATAGTTTGTTGATAAGTTTGCTTCTAAGGTTACTAAAAAAAAAAGGATTTTTGATAAATTTTCTTTTCATGATGATGAAAAACAAATAGTTTTTGGATAAGTTTGCTTCTAAAGTTGTTAAAAACAAACATGATTTTGATAAATGTGATATTCATATTTGATATTGATTTTTCTTTGACTTGATGATTCTTCCTATTCAATAGGAGAGATTGAGCGTCTTGCAGTTACAAGAGTAATTCCCAAAGACATGGAGGTTGATTCTGCAACTTGGACAGGCGAATAGATATGTGATCGAGGCATGCAGACTAACCTCATTACTTGACATTCCTGAAGTGTGTCTCAACAAAGCTTTATTGACAACACTTACAGAGATGTGGCACAATGACATGAACACCTTTCATTTGTAGAGAGGAGAGATTACCATGACTCCTGAGGAGTTGTATCACATCCTGAAGATTTCAGTGATGGGTGAGATAGTGAAATTTGACAGACGGGAGGTGGGAGGCACTGATGCCTTGAGACATATATTCAAATATGATCATATTGTGGGATATTATATCTCATGCGCCAAGATGACAAATTTGTATTCACCCTTACCCTCTGTACTTGCAGGCTTCATTAGAGGTGTTTTGTGCCCTAACCATAGGTGAAAGGGCTTTGTAGTTGGGTGGGGTCATGTACTTGAGAGTATGGTGATGTAGGGTACATGATATTCTTGGAGATTGTGCATGCTTGCACATTTATATGATGAGCTACACCATGTTGTTTACAGTGGAGGTTGTAGTTTAGCTATTGGTTGTTCGCTTTTATAGATATGGCCATGGGAGCACTTCTTCATTATGTGACCATTGACTCATGGATGATGGCCTGTCAGTTGGCCATATAGATTTAGATATACCGATGTCATTGCTCAGCCGAGGTTGGGAAAACTAGATCATTGGCAGCGTCTTCTGGATGATCTCGATATAGTATGCTAGCAACCCTATGTAGATTGTGAGGCAGGGCCAGAGCATGCTAGGGAGATGCCCTATGTCTTTACCTCTAGATATCTGATTGGTTGTACTCCTGGTATTATTGAGAGGTTTCTTCTTGGTCAAGTGTGGCAATAGTATGGTCGGCCTCAAGGTATGCCACAAGGTTCTTCTATTTATGTGTGTCGACAACAAGAGCTTAGAGTGTGGGGTCCGCATATTGCATATAATGAAGCAAAGGAAGAGCTCACCGGTATGGGAGAACATATGTGGGACTACAAAGCTGATATTATTGATGGGGGGATGACTCCAGAGTATGCTCAGTATGTGTTGGGACATCCTACACCATGATTATTTGAACTTGATGAGCCTACCACTCCAGTTGTGAAGTAGAGACCACATATAGGTAGACATAGGCAACAATGAGAGGTAGCTTCAGAGAGTGATGACTCTGAGGATGATGATGATGATGATCTGGATGGAGATGGAGATGGCAGTGATGAGGAGTGTGGGGGTGATGGTGGTGGAGGAGGTGGCAGAGGTGGTAGAGGTGGACCACGGATGAGACATTCAGCTCCATCATCTTTAGTAGATCTAGTGGTGCCGAGTTAGATAGCTACCTTGCATAGTAGAGTGTAGAGCTTACAAGGTGAGTTAGCATAGGCACAAGCCTTTGTTACATAGCTACAGGGATAGTTGACTAGATTGATGGTTGAGAGAGATATAGTTAGATGATAGGGTGAGCAAGCCATGATCCTAGCTGATAGTCTACAGAGAGTAGCAATAGGTGACATGATGAGAGAGCTAACCAAGGCCACTTAGGAGGCAAAGCTCTATAGGATCAGATGCCATGATGTAGTGCCACCCAAGCAGAGAGTGAGTTATTTATAGTCTTGGTCTACACATAGTCGCTCTTGGGCTATAGGGGTGTATCTCAGCCACTACATCTAGGAGGGTCATTAGGGGGAGGTGAAGCAGGTTCATCAGGTGCAAGTGGGGCAATTTCATGAGTGTAGGTGGGGGCAGGTCCATCAGGTGTAGGTGGGGTAGGTCCTAGACCAGTAGCATCAGAGGATAGCAATTCATAGTTCTTTTTATATGATGTGTTATCAATTTTTTGTTGAGACGTTTGTATACACATTGATATGATCCCATTTTGGATAATTTTATAGCATGCATAGTATACATCTTTGTATATTTTAACATTCATTTTTTTATATATATGATATGTAGCAATGATTTGTTTGTGCGATGAGTATGTGTACCTTTATTATGTGATGGGTATCTATTTTATCTATGCATGATGCTTATGATATGATTTATGATGTGACGTATGATGTATGGAAACAAACAAAAATGATTATGATGTACACTTTATTATTATTATTATTTTATTTTTATTTTTTTGATGATTTCCTGATGCAAATATGTATGAAAAATGTATGTGATGATGTTTTTGTGAATGTCAAATATACTTAGTTGTTTATTGCAAAGATATGAAACTTTGATACTTTGCCAGCTTTTGGGAAAATCTATAATGCAAAATGCAGATTCCAAAATGAATGTAATCTATACTAACCATGCATTTTATCTATACAATATTGCCATTCTAAGAGCTTATTTATGCTTTTTTTGTTATCATAGAGCATTGAAATGTTGAAAGTTAATACAAGCATCAAAGGGTATATTAGCACAAGTGACGACCTGAGTATTGCTTTCATGAATTTTGATAGAGCAAGACAATACAAGCATCTAGGTATAATTGAACTGAGATGACCAGAGTATCGCTTGCATAAACAGACAAGAGTTAACCCATTTCCCATGCAAATTCTAAAATTTCATTAATGATACTTAGTAGAGCATGTCTTGTGACCAATTTTCATATTACTAATGATTCATTCACAAATAGCAGACAAAGAAAAATCATACTCCTTCCTTCCTTTTCTAGTTTATGACATCATTGAATTTCTCCAAAGATATGATAGAAAATCAACCAACAATTCAAATTTTTCCTAAAGTATTCCAAACATTATTCAAATTAAGATCATCCAACTTAGTTATCAACATTGATGTTTGGGTTTTGATTAATGTTGTTTTGACAATGTTGTTTGATTTCATTGGCATTGAGTGATCATTTTGGTGTTGTGGTTGATTTGATGCATCAATGTACTATATGTTGCATTTTTTCAAACTGTCATTTTTCTGTTTGTGATGTTCTAAAATCTTGTTTCCCCTCTCTTGTTTAGTCTATGTTTCTACCCCCAGTGTAAACACAAACCTAATATTGTGGATATGTACAAATTTCATCAAGCCATGATGAAACACAAGGATTCTCGTTGCATGATATGGATATGATAGATATGTACAAATGATAAATATGGATATATGATGCCATAAAGACAATGCAAGACATAAGATAATAGATAGAGGAGCCCATTTTGATCACAAGGAGCGCCTATTTTCTAGGTTTTCACCACCTTTTTTTTAGGACTTTTTTCTGATTTTTATTAATTTTTCAGGACTTTTTTAGTTTTGATGATTCAAACATAGAACTTCTTCAAGTGAATGCTATTTATTGGTTCTTCAAATAGGTCCCCTTCTGACATAGATAGCCGATATGCTCTAGAACCATATGCTACAATGATGACAAATGGACCAAGCCAATTTGGTTCAAATTTTCCTTTCTTTTCTTTGTCTTGCTGATTGTGTGGATTTTCTTTCAAGACTAAATCACCTACTTGAAATTTTGATGGTTTAACTCTATGATTGTAGCTACGGGACATAACTTGTTGATAACCCTTCAAATGATCAACTACATGTTGATGCCTTTCATCCAATAGTTCTAGCTCTTGCAGACGAGATACTTGGTAATATTCATCATTTATCAATTCTTTTAGTGAGACTCTAAGTGAAGGTATTTCAACCTCCAATGGTAAGATCGCTTCTACTCCATATACCAAGGCATATGGGGTAGCTCCTATTGGTGTGCGAATGTTGGTTTTGTATGCCCACAAAGTTGGATTTAACTAGACATGCCAATCACGACTGACATCATTTACCATCTTCTTCAAGATCTTCAAGATTATTTTCTTTGAAGCTTTTGCTTGAACATTTCCTTAGGGATAGTAAGGTGTCGATAACCTATGTTGGATGTGGAATCTTTCACAAAGTTCATCAACATCCTGATTGTTGAAAGGTCTCCCATTATCAGTGATGATAGAATTAGGAATTCCATATCGGCAGATGATGTAATTCAAGATAAATGAAGAGATTTGTTTATTGTTCATGGTCATCAAAGGAACAAATTTGATCCATTTTGTAAAATACTCTATAGCTGTGATGATGAATTTATGCCCATTTGATGATGAAGGATGAATTTTTCCAACAAGATCTAGTCCCCACTAAGAAAAAGGCCATGTCAGAGTGAAAGGCTGTAGTTCCTGTGCAGGTGCATGAATAAGATTCCCATGGCTTCAGTATTTAGAACACTTCTTGAAAAAATTAAAATATTCTCTCTCCATGGTAGAACAATAATATCCCATTCTAACAAGTTTCTTGGCTAAGGATAAACCACTTGAATGAGTTCCACAAATACCACCATGAACCTCTTGTAAGGCTTTTTCAGATTTGTCATGTTCAAGACATCGAAGGAGTATACCATCAAGACCACGTCGATAAAGGATATCGGCAATCAAGGTATAGTGGGATGATTGCTGTATGAAATTCCTTTTTTGGTTTCAAGATAAGTCTGGAGGTAAGATGTTATTTTTCATGTAGGTATAAATCTTTCCATATAAAGGTGAATCAGAACCGGTTAAATGGCATATGACTTGGGTCTCATGATTATCATAGGCATGAGAAAATAATCGTTCCACCAAGAATTTGTACCATTTTTTATTTTCTGATAATTGTAATAAGGAAGCAATTGTAGCCATTGCATCTGTAGCTTTATTATCAATCCTTGGGATTTTTGAAAACTTGATTGGCACAAAATAATTTTTAAACCCATCCACCATGTTCTTGTAAGGTAGCAACTTATCATCTTTTGTTTGATAATCATCATTGATTTGATTAATGACAAGTTTTGAATTACTGTAGACTTGCAGCTCTGTAATCCACCATTCCAATGCTATCTTCATTCCTATGAGCAATGCTTCATATTCAGCTATGTTATTTGTGTAGGGATACATCAACCAATATGATTTTGGAATGGTATTTCCTTCAGGTGTGACAAAAAGAATCCCTACCCCCGAGGCATGTTGCGTGTAAGATCCATCAAAGTACAATGTCCATGATTTCTTAATTTTTGTTGTGAAGATGTCTACATCAAGAAATTCAATGTGCATTGGGTTTTCTTCTTATAAAGGTGCTTCGGCCAACTGATCTACTATGACCTATCCTTTTATAGCTCTTTGATCTACATAGTGAATGTCAAAATCACTTAAGATCATTACCCATTTTGCAAGTCTTCCTGTTAAGGTAGCTTTGCTTAAGAGGTATTTTAGTGGATTGATTTTGGTTATTAGCTTAACTGTATGAGCCAACATATAGTGTCAAAACTTTTGGGAAGCAAACACTACTACTAGTAAAGCTTTTTTAATGAAAGTGTAGTTTAGTTCATGACTTGTTAAATTTCTATTGATAGAGTATATGGCCCTTTCTTTTCCTATAGAATCCTCTTGTGATAGTAATGCTCCCAAAGATACTTATGTTGTTGAAATATAGAGTATGAGTAGCTTTCTTGGAACTAGTGGATTCATGAGATATTGCTTGATCTGATTAAATGCTACTTCACACTTATCCTCCCATTTGATTGGGACATTTTTATGCAATAGATGTGTAAATGGTAACCTTTTGTCTACGAGTTGAGCTATAAACCTCCTGATGGATTATAGTCATCCTTGCAGTGATCAGAGTTGACTAATATTTCGTGGTGGCGGCATGTCCATTATAGCTTTTAATTTTCTTGGATCAACCTCTATGCCTTTTTTCGAAACAATGTATCCCAAGAGTTTTCTAGATTTAATGTCGAAGACACATTTCTTTGGATTGAGTTGAACATTGAACCTCTCCATTCTGATAAAGATCTTTGACAAGTTTTCTAGATGTCCTTCTCTTGTGTTGGATTTGGCCAATAAGTCATCCACATATTCTTCCATGAAGGTGTGCATCATGTCATGGAAAATGGTGGTCATTTCTCTTTGATAAGTCGCTTCTATTTTTTTAAGCCCAAATGGCATGACATTTGAACAATAGGTACCCCAAGGGCATGTGAACACTGTTTTATCTTGATCCTCTAGTGCAATATTTATTTGGTTGTATCCTAAAAATCCATCCATTAATAAATACATTGCATGGCCAGAAGTTAAATCAACAATCATATCTATGTTTGGCAAAGGGAAGTCATCTTTGGGACATGCTTTGTTCAAATATCTAAAATTTGTACAAATTATAATCCTTTCGTCCATCTTTGAAATAGGAATGATATTGGAGATCCATTCTGCATAGTCAATAGACCAAATGAATCAAACGTCTAAAAGCTTCTTTAACTCTTCTTTAACCAATAATGCAACATGTGGATGTATTTTTCTGAGTTTTTTCTTCACAGGTTTTTCCCTTGTGTTTATAGATAGATGATGCATTTTCATATTAGGATCTAACCCTCGAATATCGGCATATGACCTAGCGCAATTGATTTGATTCTCCTTCAAGAACTCTGTGAATTTTAGTACTTCTACTATTAATGATAGTGCAGGTTGCAAGATTTTTGGCTGCTCTATTGTACCTATGTTAATTGATTTTGTTGGCTCAATCAAAACAAAATATCTTTCTTGATAATGTTTGGGAAGAGTGTCAAGTTTCTCATTCTTCAATGCCTCAAAAAGGTTTTCACTGTCGAATTTGCTCTTTATTTTTCTCTTGTTGTGATCTACCACTGCCATTTTTTAGTTTTCATCGATAGATCTATCTTTTATTTCATTTATTTTACAGCTAAGAGACTTGAAACGCTCCCTATCAAAATCTTGAGTATGAGATTATTTTATGGAACACTTTTTTTATTGATTAGGTGAACAAAGGAAATTTACAATATCCTCATCATCATGGAATGTAGGGATATGGATAGGTGCATCGTTGTCCCAATCAATAAGTTCCAGATAGAGTAAAGGTATGGGATCATTAGGTTGGGTAAGGTCTTGAGCTGTCAAAGTCATGATATGGTTATCATTTTCATGAAGGACAAGGTCTATGATGGTATTCTCATATCAATTATCAATCTCGTTAAAATCTAAATCATCCTCACTTGAGTCATCGTCATATCATGGTTCAAATTCAAGTGATTGTGTTCTTGAGCTTTCTCCTTGTATGAGAATAGGTGCATATTTGTGTATGGTATCAACTTGTTTGTCTCTCCAAAATTCATTGTTATAGATGGTGTCACATTCATATTCATTAGAATCAGTGTCTAAACCATTCTACAATTGGAAAACTAATTCATAAAAATTTTGTAGAGTGATATCTTCATGGATTTTATCTGAAATTAATTCTCCTTCATGAGTTTGTTGTGCTCACTGTGAAGTTGACTCTTCCATATCTTTACCATATCCAAATCTTGTTTTATCTTGTGGATGTATTGAAATAGGTTGAATTGGCTCAATGATTCCTTCTTTTCTTTTTCTTATAGGACCATTTCATTCATAGCCCATTCTTTTCATGATGATATACCCTTTGCCATATTGTTCGCTAGGTAACTTGATGTGCATGATAGATTCATCTTCATCTTTATATATCCAACTTAGGATATCCCTATCTTTAGCTTCTTACTCGGTAGTGTTAGCTTTAATGAATTTTCCATCAAACTTTGTGATTGACATAGAAGCTTGGGATGTACATGTTGTTGCGATATTTTGAATTGATAGGGTTGGCTAACCATGTGACCTCAGAGAAGGAGGTAAGCTAGAAAGGCATAATGAATATTCGCCTACTCCTTTGTCTTTTCAATGTAGCTTGGTGTCAAGATTATTTTTCAATTCTTGCAATTGGCCTTGTAGATTGGAATAAGAAGCAGTAAGAGCCTCCCTATTGTGCAACACAAAGGTGTCTTGAGTTGCTTGGAGATTTGAACAAGTTTGGGTGCTATTATAGTCAGCTTGTATAGTTATTTCCTATCCATCATATGGAAACTTGAGGCATTTATGGGATGTTGATGGTACTTCCTGCATATCATGAATCCATGGATGACCCAAAATTATGTTATAGGAAAGATCATGATCTAGAACCTAACAAAAGGTATTTTTCACAACAAGTCCCACTCTGATAGGTAGCATTATTAGTCCTTTAGAAGCTCTTTCTTCATAATCATATGCCTTGATAGTTTTTTTCCTTCGTGGATCAATGGAATTTTTTGATATTCCTAAGGCATGCATTAGCTTTAAGGTACAAATGTTTAAACTGGCTCCTCCATCTATCAAGACACATCTGATTTGGTGTTTATGGATCATGACTTCAAGATAAAGGGATGAATTATGCAGATATGTCATGGAGGCATCATCTTTTTTGGAGAATGAAAGATAAGCAGGGGAAGAAAGATGTCCCACCATGGCTTGAAATATGTTTACATCCAGATCAGTGTCAATGGTTGTGTTTACAAGAGCTTCTTCTAAAATATTCTTGTGTACAGGGGATATTTTGAGAAGTTCAAGGATAGAGATTTGAGCTGATGTTTTTCTCAGTTGATCAACTAGATTATAATGACTTGGAGGAGGAATATCTGCCTTAGATGAACTTCCTTTTAAGACAACTTTTTCTAGTCCTCTCGTAGTCACATTAACCTATCGATATTCTTGTTTTTCTTTATTTTTATAAAATTAACCCGCTAATGATCTGCATAGATGTGGCAGATTATGTTGTCTTCAAAATTATTTATGCTTTTCACTTTGGTATCTAATGTTTCCATCTTTTGATAGTTTGGTAAAGGATTTTTGAATGTTTGATGATCGTCGTTGGTATGATGTCCTTCAATTCTAATGGTTCCATTTTCAATTAAATCTTGTACTAGATTTTACAAGGATTGACAGTTATTTCTTCTATGACATTTACATTGAAGATAATTGCAATAATATGAGTCATTCCATGATGGTAGTTTGACTCATGGCTTATCATCTCTTTGTGGTGGTAAGGTGATAACCTTATTAATGAGAAGCTCCTTGAGAGTAGACTCAAGAGATTGACCCAAAGTGGTAAAATTTCATCAATTTGAAAAGAATGGAGGTCTGGATGGATTTGATGTTTGGGTATTTCCAAGATTGTTATTGAAATTACCATGATTATCCTTGTTTTTTTGATTGGTCATGCTTTCTTGATTGGAGTTTTGTCCTTGTTGATTGTTTTTTCCTTATTGGTTGGTATTTCCTTGTTGGTTGTTTCATGGAGCACTTGATAGGTTGAAGATAGATGGTATTGTTTGTAGATTGTTTACATCCACTATACCATCATTGACAAAAGATTTATTTATGTTCCAAAACCTTGTTTTATCATTGTTATTATGGTTGGATGAACTTGTATTATAAACTTTTATTACTCCTCTTTTGACCAAGGCCGCTTCAATGGTGATTGTGTTTTCAATCAATTTTTTTAAGTCAGGAGGATAATGAAGATTAAGCCTATAGCTTAATTCTTGATCTAGGCTATTGATGAAGATATCAATATTTTCCTTTTCAAGAATAGGATGGCAATATCATGCAAACACCCTTCTCCACCTTTGCAAAAGTGTAATGAAAGATTCACCTACTTTTTGTTTCACTTTACAAAGATCAAGCATGGTTATCTGATGTTGGATGTTGTAGGAGTATTGTGATATAAACTTATTTATTAACTCCTCAAAGGTTTTGATGGGGAGAGTGATCTTTACAATCCACTCCATGTATTGTCCACCCAGACTTTGTGGAAACAGTCGCATTAAGTAGGCATCTTCATAAGCGAATTCTAGACTCATATTTCAGAAATCCCTCACATGTTCAATGGGGTCAGTTTTCCCATTGTACCTATCAAATTTAGAGATTTTGTAATGTTTTGGAAAAGGAATCATTTGAAGACTCCTATCAAATGGATAAGGACATATGTCATTCAAAACATACTTATTTTTTGTACCCCCTTGCATTTCTTTTATTTTCCCTTGTAATTCTTTTATATGTTGAGGAAGGGCACTAAAATCATTAGGAGGAGTTTCAGGATTCTCTTTCATCCCTTCTATATCAAAAATGGTAGGTAACTTAGCTCCTTGATTAGCTAATGAAAGGAAATATCTTTCTTTGTTTTGTTCTAAAAGCCTTTCCATAAAAGTATGGAATTGGGGATCATGCTCTGCTTCTTGAAGCTTTTCTTATATTATCTCTTCAGTATGAAATGTATTATCTTCTTTCTCACTATTATCACCCATTTTTCTTATGATAATTTCTCTTTCATCTTTTTCTATGTGCTTTCGAGATCTCATGACAATAGGCATAAGCTTTGCCCCAAATTCTACTAAATTTTGATCAAAAGAATGAAATAGTGCAATTTTTTATGGATATGAAAGTCAGGATAGAATGAAGATTCTATTAATTAAAAGATTTCTAGTCTTTAGCTCGTGTTTTCCTTGATTGAAAGGATGAAAATTCTATTTGTAGGAAATTAAACAAAATATCAAGAAAAAAATGATTTTGCACTTTATGAAGTTTGATTGTAGCTTCGTAAAAAGATGGATTTGTGATAAATGCCTAATGTGATTGAGTTCTCTATTGCAGAAATTGATTCAGATGAGTAGAATATACAATTATAGGTTGGGGGATATAATAAGAATGAATGTGTTGACTGTGGTTGTGCCTTTGAGAAAGGGCTCTTCTTTGAAATAAATCTTGTGAGTATAATAGTTATACAACATAATCATTAGTGAAACCTCTAACAAACTCATGATATCGATCGATAAAGGTTCTATGTTCAAGTAAAACCTTTTGAATTTGGTACAAGAATCATATTTTCTTCAATATTTTCTTGTAGCTAAGTGGTTTCTTTGGATTTTTTATTCTTATGAGAATGGATTTCTTAACAAAGGTTGTGGATTTCCAATCTCTTAACATGAGAGTAATCAATGTAATTGTGCTTTTTAGATGATCTTTACTGAATTAATGTTTCGAAGACACATCAAGCAAGTTGTAGAATAGTTGTTTCAAAGACCAATGATAAAATAAATTAAACAAGCTCACTCCTATGGTCAAAAGGTCACCATAATTTCACAGCCCACATCTTAAAACTACATCAGCTCACACAGCCTTGTCACCCCCTAAAGGACGCCCATGTTTTTTCCTTTTCCAAGTCTTAACCAAAGAGAATAATCGATGGTTAGGGTCTATGGTAGTTATATGGTGAGTATCTTGGGGGAATATTCTTCCCTCCCCTTTCACTGTGAGAATTAAGGTGTTCGGAGACTGACAAGTTAGTCACTATTTCTAAAGTTCGTAGTATGGGTTTCCCTTCAGTGTGGAAAATACACCCTTGAGAGACCTCCCAAACTTTAGAACAAAGGCTTTGGGGATGGTTATCAATGCACACTAGCATCAAATGGTATTTTCATCAACCATCTACATTATATTAAAGTGGGTTGGAAAACTTGGCTTTAGTTGTTCCCACTTAGGTCGTTCCCGTAGGGTGAGTACTTTTTCCCACTATGACAGGCCTTCTAAAAGGTTTTAACAAAGCTTAAAATTGCATGAAATAGAATAGATGATTCTATCATTTTGATCACCCAATTAAGGGGACAGCATAGGCCTATCACTATTTAATCTTTGTAGATTCTATAGCACTCTTTCTAGATTCCACAACACTCTTTATATTTTCCATAGCGCTCTTTTCAGTTTCCTTACAACATTTTTGTATTAGCACTTGTTTACTCTATTTTAGTGCTCTTTAATTCTGTTTTAGCACATTTTTCTTTCAGCACAAATTTTGTAAATTTGCAAATGTAATCTATAATTTGACAAAAAAAAAGAAAAATTTGACTGGATCAGACGTGACCATGGACAGTAAGAGCTTTAAAAAAAATTAACCAATCTTAGGATAGTCACTTAATTGGAATGAATCAATCCTAGGATAGTCACTTAATTCAAAAATGAAGCAATCCTAGGATAGTCACCTCATTTTCTCTTTTGAACTAAAAAGAACTCCATGTCTTTGTGAAGCAATATCTTCACCTAGCATAGAAAACTATTTATTTGGGCTAAAAATTGAACTCTTGCTTGCTATGATTAAATGGTGATAAGCCTATGCTCTCCCCTTAATTGGGTGATCAAAATTCTAGACTCATCTATTCTATTTCATTCAATTTTAAGCTTTGTTAAAACCTTTTAGAAGGCCTGCCGTAGTGGGAAAAAGTACTCACAAATGTGGATGGTTGATGAAAATAACTTTCGATGGTAGTGTGCATTGATAACCATCCCCAAAGCCTTTTTTTTAAAGGTTAGGAGGTATCTCGATGGAGTATATCATTTGTTGCACTGAACGGAAACCCATATTATGGACTTTAGAACTAGTTGCTAACTTGTCAGTTTCTGAACACCTTTATTCTCACAATGAAAGGGGAGGGAAGAATCTATCCCCAAGATACTCACCATATAACTACCATAGACCCTAACAATTGCTTATTATCATTGGTTAAGACTTGGAAAAGGAAAAAACATGGGCACCCTTTAGGGGGTGACAAGGTTGTGTGAGCTGACGTAGTTTTAAGATGTGAGCTATGAAATTATGGTGACCTTTTGACGATAGGAGTGAGTCTGTTTAATTTATTTTATCATTAGTCATGGAAACAACTATTCTACAACTTTCTTGATGTGTCTTCGAAACATCAATTTAGTAAAGATCATCCAAAACTTAGAATTACATTGATTACTCTCATGTTAAGAGATTGGAAATCCACAATCTTTGTTAAGAAATCCATTCTCAAATGAATCAAAAATCCAAAGACACCACTTAGCTGTAAGAAACTATTGAATAAAAGATGATTCTTGTAATAAAGTCAAAAGGTTTTACTTGAACATAGAACCTTTATCCATTGATATCACGAATTTGTTAGAGGTTTCACTGACAATTATGTTATAGAACCATTATACTCACAAGCTTTCTTTCCAAGAAGAGCCCTTTCTCAAGGGCACAACCATAGTCAACGTATTCATTCTTATTATATTCCCCAACCTACAATTGTATATTCTACTCATCTAAATCAATTTCTGCAATAGAGAACTCAATCACATTAGGCATTTATCGCAAATCCATCTTTTTACAAAGCTACAATCAAACTTCACAAAGTGCAAAATCATTTTTTTCTTGATTTTTTGTTTAACCTATCGTAAACAAGATTTTCATCCTTTCAATCAGGGAAAACATGAGCTAAAGACTAGAAATCTTTTAAGTCATAGAATCTTCATTCTATCCCGACTTTCATATCCATAAAAAATTGCACTATTTCATTCTTTTGATCAAAAGTTAGTAGAATTTGGGACAAAGATTATGCCTGTTGTCACGAGATCTCAAAAGCACATAGAAAAAGATGAAAGAGAAAGTACCACAAGAAAAATAGTTGATAATAGTGAGAAAGAAGAGAATCCATTTCATACTAAAGAGATAACAAAAGAAAAGCTTCAAGAAGCAGAGCAAGATCCCCAATTCCATACTTTTATGGAAAGGATTTTAGAATGAAACAAAGAAAGATATTTTCTTTCAATAGCTAATCAAGGAGCTAAGTTACCTGCCGATTTTGATATAGAAGGGATTAAAGAGAATCCTAAAACTCCTAATGATTTTAGTGCCCTTACTCAATAGATAAAAGAATTACAAGGGAAAATAAAGGAAATGAAAGGGGTTGGAACAAAGAAGCATTTTTTGGATGACATATGTCCTTATCCATTTCATAGGAGACCCCATTGAACATGTGAGGGATTCTTGAAATATGAGTCTAGAATTCGCTTTTGAAGATACCTATTTAATGTTATTGTTTCCAAAAACTCTGGGTGGACAATTCATGGAGTGGCTTTCAAAGATCATTGCCCGCATCAAAAAAATTGAGGAGTTAATAAATAATTTTATATCACAATACTCCAACATCCAACACTAGATAACCATGCTTGATCTTTGTAAAGTGAAACTAAAAGTAGGTGAATCTTTCACTACATTTTTGCAAAGGTGGAGAAGCATGTTTTCCCGATATTCCCATTCTATTCTTGAAAAAGAAAAGACGGATATCTTCATCAATAGCCTAGACCAAGAATTAAGCTATAGTCTTAACCTTCATTATACTCCTAACTTTGAAAAAATGATTGAAAATGCAATCACCATTGAAGGGGCCTTGGTCAAAAGAGGAGTAATAAAACTTGATAATCCAAGTTCATCCAACCATAACAACAATGATAAAACAAGGTTTTGGAACAAAAATAAAAATTTTGTCAATGATGGTATAGTGGATGCAAACAATCTATGAACAAGACCATCTATCCTCAACCTATCAAGTGCTCCACGAAATAACCAACAAGGAAATACCAACCAACAAGGAAACAACAATCAACAAGGATAAAACTCCAATCAAGAAAGCATGACCAATAAAAACATGAAGGATAATCATGGTAATTTCAATAACAATCTTGGAAATACCCAAACATTGAATCCATCCAAACCTCCATTCTTTTCAAATCGACAGAATTTTACCACATTGGGTCAATCTCTTGAGTCTTCTCTCATAGAGCTTATCAATAATAAGGTTTTCACCTTACCACCACAAAAAGATTATGAGCCACGAGTCAAACCACCATCATGGAATGGCTTGTATTATTGCAATTATCATTGATGTAAAGGTCATATAACAAATAACTATCAAGCCTTGTGAAATCTAGTAAAATATTTAATTGACAATGGCACCATCACAATTGAAGGTCATCATACCAATGATGATCATTAAGCACTCAAAAATCCTTTACCAAACCATCAAAAGGAGGAAATATCATATACTAAAGAGAAAAGCATAAATAATTTTGAACAAAACATAATCCGCCACATTTAAGGAGATGATCAGTGGGTTAATGTTATCAAAATCAAGAAAAAACAAGAATATTGATAGGTTAATGTGACTACAAGAGGACAACCAAAAGTTGTCTTAAAAGGAAGTTCATCTAAGGCAGCTATTCCTTCTCCATGTCATTATAATCTAGTTGATCAATTGAGAAAAACATCAGCTCAAATCTCCATGCTTGAACTTCTCAAAATATCCCCCATACACAAGATTATTCTAGAAGAAGCTTTTGCAAACACAACCATTAACACTGAATCATACGTGCCTTGATAGATGGAGGAGCCGGTTTAAACATTTGTACCTTAAACCTAATACATGCCTTAGGAATATCAAAAAATTCCATTAATCCACGAAGGAAAATAACTATCAAGGCATATGATGATGAAGAAAGAGTTTCTAAAGGACTAATAATGGTACCTATCAGAGTGGGACCTATTGTGAAAAATAACTTTTGTTAGGTTCTAGATCATGATCTTTCCTATAACATACTTTTGGGTCAACCATGGATTCATGATATGCAGGCGGTACCATCAACTTACCATCAATGCCTCAAGTTTTTGTATGATGGAAAGGAAATAACTATACAAGTTGACTACAATAGCACCCAAACTTGTTCAAATCTTCGAGAAACTCAAGATGCATTTGTGCCACACAATAGGGAGGCTCTTACTGCTTCTTCTTCCAATCTACAAGGCCAATTGCAAGAATTTAAAAAGAATCTTGAAACCAAGCTACATTTAAAAGAAAAAGGAGTAGGTGAATATTCGCTATTACTTTCTAGCTTACCTCCTTCTCTGAGGTCACATGGTCAGCCAACCCTATCAAATCAAAAGATCGCAATAACCTCTACATCCCAAGCTTTTGTGCCAATCACAAAGCTTGATGGAAAATTCATTAAAGCTAACACTACCGAGTAAGAAACTGAAGATAGGGATATCCTAAGCTGGCTATACAAAGATGAAGATGAATCTTTCTTGCACATCAAGTTACCTACCAAACAATATGGAAAAGGGTATAACATCTTGCAAAGAATGGGCTATGAAGGAAATGTTCCTATAGGGAAAAGAAAAGAAGGAATCATTAAACCAATTCAACCTATTTCAATACATCCACAAGATAAAACGAGACTTGGATATGGTAAAGATACAAAAGATTCAACTTCACAATGAGCACAACAAACTCATGAAGGAGAATCAATTTCAAATAAACCCCATGAATATGTCACTCTACAAAAAATTTAGAGTAGAATGGTTCAGACACTGATTCTAATGAATATGAATGGGACACCATCTATAACGATGAATTTTGGAGAGAAAAACAAGTTGATACCATACATAAATAAGCACCCATTCTCATACAAGGATAAAGCTTGAGAACACAATCACTTGAATTTTAACCATGATATGATGATGACTCAAGTGAGGATGATTAAGATTTTAACGAGATTGATAATTGACAAGAGAATACCATCATAGACCTTGTCCATCATGCAAATGACAACCATGTCATGAATTAGACAACTCAAGACCTTAGTCAACCTAATGATCCCATACCTTTAGTCTATCCAGAACTTATTGATTGGGACAATGATGCACCTATCCATATCCGTACATTCCATGATGATGAGGATATTGTAAATTTCCTTTGTTCATCTAATCAAGAAAACAAGTGTTCCATCAAAGAATCTCATACTCAAGATTTTGATAGGGAGGGTGTCAAGTCTCTTAGCTATAAAATAAATGAAATAAAAGATGGATCTATTGGTGAAAACAAAAAAAAGGAAATGGTAGATCACAACAAGAGAAAAATAAAGAGAGAATCTGATGGTGAAAACCTTTTTGAGGCACTGAAGGATGAGAAACTTGACAGTCTTCCCAAACATTGTCAAGAAAGATCTTTTGTTTTGATTGATCCAACATAATCAATCAACATAGGTACAACAGAGCATCAAAAAATCTTACAACTTGGAGCATCATTAATAGTACAAGAAGTACTAAAATTCACAGAGTTCTTGTAGGAGAATAAAATAAATTTGGCTTGGTCATATGCTAATATGCTAGGTTTAGATCCCAATTTGATAATGAATCATCTACCTATAAACACAGGGGCAAATCCTATGAAGCAAAAACTTAGAAAAATACATTTGCATGTTGCATTATTTGTTAAAGAAGAGTTAAAGAAGCTTTTAGATGTTGGATTCATTCATTCTATTAACTATGTAGAATGGATCTCCAATATCATACCTATTTCAAAGCTAGATGGAAGGATTAGAATTTGTACAGATTTCAGAGATTTGAACAAAGCATGTCCCAAAGATGACTTCCCTTTGCCAAACATAGATATGATTGTTGATTTAACTGCTAGCCATGCAATGTATTCATTAATGGATGGATTTTCAGGATACAACTAGATAAATATTGCACCAGAGGATCAAGATAAAACAACGTTCACATGCCCTTGGGGTACCTATTACTAGAATGTAATGCCATTTGGGTTAAAGAATGTAGGAACTACATACCAACGGGCAATGACAACAATTTTTCATGATATGATGCATACATTCATGGAAGATTACATTGATGATCTCCTTGCCAAATCTAAAACAAGAGAAGGACATCTAGAAAAGTTGTCAAAGATATTTATTAGAATGGAGAAATTCAAGGTGAGACTTAATCCAAAGAAACGTGTCTTTGGAGTGAAATTTTGAAAGCTTCCAGGTTATATTGTATCAGAAAAGAGAATAGAGATTGATTGAGGAAAAGTACAAGCTATAATGGACATGCTGCCACCATGAAATATCAGTTAGCTTCAATCACTATAGGGATAACTACAATCCATTAGGAGGTTTATAGCTTAACTGGCAGACAAAAGCCTACTATTTACACATCTATTGCATAAAAATGTCCCATTCAAATCGGAGGAAAAGTGTGAAGTAGCATTTAATCAGATCAAGCAATATCTGATGAATCCACCAGTTCTAGGAAAGTCTCTCATACTCTATATTTCAGCAATATAAGTATCTTTTGGAGCATTACTAGCATAGGATGATTGTACAGGCAAAGAAAGGGCCATATATTATATCAGCAAAACTTTAACAAGTCATGAAATAAACTACACTTTCATTGAAAAAGCTTGCCTAGATGTAGTGTTTGCTTCCCAAAAGTTACGACAATATATGTTGGCTCATAAAGTTAAGCAGATAACCAAAATCGATCCACTAAAATACCTCTTAAGCAAAGCTACCTTAATAGGAAGACTTAAAAAATGGGTAATGATCTTAAGTGAGTTTGAAATCCACTATGTAGATCAAAGAGCTATAAAAGGACAGGTCATAGCAGATTAGTTGGCTGCAACACCTTTACAAGAAGAAAACCCAATGCACATTAAATTTCCTGATGTAGACGTCTTCACAACAACAATTAAGAAATCATGGACATTGTACTTTGATGGATCTTACACGCAACATGGCTTGGGGGTAGGGATTCTTTTTGTAACACCTAAAGGACATACCATTCCAAAATCATATTGGTTGATGTTTCCCTACACAAATAACATAGCTTAATATGAAGCATTGCACACAGGAATGAAGATAGCATTGGAATGGTAGATTACAGAGTTCCAAGTCTATGGGTACATGCAGGATCATCATGGAAAAAACAGGCCCTTAAGTGGCAAAAAGTTCAAGAAAATCAGTGTTAGGAAACTTGACATAAAAATTTGAATAAGTTATCTATATTATTTCAAAACTATGTATGAATAGAATCTGTAGAAAATTGAATGTAGTTTCTAAAATACTAGGTTTATTTAAAAATAAATAAAATCTATTTGGTGAAAATTTGAAATTTCAATGCAGTAGTACTTAAATTTTAGGAAAATATAAGAAGTAGGTGTTTGTCTGACCACCCTAACCATAATAAAATGATAATATTTTTTATAAGATTTTATATATAAGTAGAGGACTCATGTTCAGATGTGATGCATATTTTTTTGTAATTTTTTTCCAAGTAAATAATTAACTATGAATTTTTTATTGCAAATTTTAAAAAATATAAAAACTCGTATGCCTGACCACCTTAACTTGGTCAAAACTTCATGAAATTTATTTTTTATTTTTTTAATCCTATAGTATGTGAATCATAGAATGTGACGCATGTTTTAGATTCAAAAAATGTGATACCGTTTGAAAGTTATGGATGTTTTTCCATCAACCTATCAATCAAGACTTTAGTCCTAATTCTAATAGAAAATGAATAATAATAATTTCTTAAATTCAAATTAAAGCATAATTTATATTGGTGGAAATCTAAGAATCTCCTCTAAAAACCCTTTTTGTTTCATCAATTTTGGGTTAAAAAGAAGTCATCAGCCACATACCCTACAAATACCCATAATATTGCCACTTTTTGGCCTATCATGATCCTGCACATACCCCTACGGTGATTCACAACTTGTCATTAATCAAATCAATGGTGATTATCAAACTAAAGATGATAAGTTTCTACCTTACAAGGACATGGTGGATGATTTTAAAAAGTATTTTGTAGCAATCAAGTTTTCACAAATCCCAACAATTGATAATAAAGTTGCAGATGCAATGGCTACAAGTGCTTCCTTGTTACAATTATCAGAAAATAAAAAATGGCATGAATTCTTGGTGGAACAATTTTTTTCTCCCTCCTATGACAATCCTGAGACCCAAGTCATATGTCATTTAACTAGTTCTGATTCACCTTTATATGGAAAGATTTCTACCCAACTGAAAAATAACATCTTACCTCCGAACTTATACTAAAACCAAAAAATGAATTTCATACACCAATCATCCTGCTATACCTTGATCACTGATATCCTTTACCGACATGGTCTTGATGGTATGCTCTTTCGATGTCTTGAATGTGATGAATTTGAACAAGCCTTACAAGAGGTTCATGGTGGTATTTGTGGAACTCATTCAAGCAGTTTAACCTTAGGCAAGAAACTTGTTAGAATGGGATATTATTGGCCTACCATGGACAAAAAATCTTTTAACTTTGTCAAGAAGTGTTCTAAATTCTAGATCCACAGGAATATTATTCATGCACCTACATAGGAACTACAACCTTTCACTCCGACATGGCCTTTTTCTTAGTGGGGACTAGATCTTGTTGGAAAAATTCATCCTTCATCATCAAATTGGCATAAATTCATCATCACGACTATAGAGTATTTTACAAAATGGATCAAAGTTATTCCTTAGATGACCATGACTAGTAAATAAATCTCTTCATTTATCCTAAATTGTGTCATCTGCCAATATGGAATTCCTAATTCTATCATCACTAATAATGGGAGGCCTTTCAAGAATCAAGATGTTGATGAACTTTGTGAAAGATTTCACATCCAACATAGTTTATCTATACCTTACTATCCCAAAGGAAATGGTCAAGCAAAAGATTCCAACAAAACAATCTTGAAGATCCTGAAGAAGATGGTAAATGATGTTGGTCGTGATTGGCATGTCTAGTTAAATCTAGCTTTGTCGACATATAGAACTAGCATTCACACACCAATATGAGCTATTCCATATGCCTTGGTATATGGAGTGAAAGAGATCTTACCATTGGAGGTTGAAATACCTTCGCTTAGGGTCTCACTGAAAGGATTAAGAAATGATGAAGACTACCAAGTATCTCATCTGCAAGAGTTAGAACTGTTAGATGAAAGATGTCAACATGCAGTTCATCATTTGAAGGGTTATCAACAAGTTATTTCCTGTAGCTAAAATCAAGGAGTTAAACCACAAATATTTCAAGTAGGTGATTTAGTCTTGAAAGAAAATCCATGCAATTAGAAAGACAGAGAAAAGAAAGGAAAATTTGAACCAAATTGGCTTGGTCCATTTGTCATCATTGCAAAATATGGTTCTAGAGCATATCAATTGTCTATGTCAGAAGGGGAGTTTTTGGAAAAGCTGATCAATAGAATTCATTTGAATAAGTTCTATGTCTGAATCATCAAAACTGAAAAAATCCTTAAAAAATTAATAAAAATAAAAAAAAGTCCTGAGGAAATCTAAAAAAATAAAAATAAAAAAAATCACATGATCTAAAAAAGTGCAATAAAAACAAGTGGTGAAAACATGGCAAATAGATGCTACTTGTGATCAAAATGGGCTCCTCTATCTATTAGCTTATGTCTTGCATTCACTTTACGACATCATCTATCCATATCCATCATCTGTACATATCTATCATAATGATATCATGCAATAGGAATCCTTGTGTTTCATCATGGATTGATGAAATTTGTACATATCCATAATATTGAGGTTGTGTTTACACTAGGAGCAGAAACATAGACTAAACAAGAGAGGGGCAACGAGCTTTTAGAACATCACAAATGGAAAAATGATGGTTTGACAAAATGCAACATACATTGACGCATCAAATGAACCATAACACCAAAACGATCACTCAATGCTAATGAAATCAAACAACATGGTCAAAAAAATGTTAATCAAAACACAAACATCAATGTTGATAACCAAGTTGGATGATCTTATCTGAATAATGTTCGGAATACTTTAGGAAAAATTTGAATTGTTGGTTGATTTTCTATCATATCTTTGGAGCAATTTGATGATGTACTGAACTACAAAAGCAAGAGTATGATTTTTCTTTGTTTTTTGTTTGTGATTGAATCATTAGTACTATGCAAATTGGTCGCGAGACATGCTCTAATAAGTATCATTAATGAAATTTTAGAATTTGCATGGGAAACAGGTTAACTATTGTCCGTTTATGCAAGCGATACTAAGGTTATCACAGTTCAATTATACCTAGATGCTTGTATTATCTTGCTATATCAAAATTCATGAAAACAATACTTAGGTCATCACTAGTGCTAATATAACCTTTGATGCTTGTATTAACTTTCAACATTGCAATGCTCTATGATGACACAAAAAGCACAAATAAGCTCTCAAAATGGCAATATTGTATAGATACTCTGCATGGTTACTATAGATTACATTAATTTTAGAATATGCATTTTCCATTTATAGATTTTCCCAAAAGATGGTAAAGTATCAAAGTTTCATATCTTTCCAATAAATGACTAAGTATATTTGACATTCACATAAACATCATCACATACATTTTTCATACATATTTGCATCAGAAAATCATAAATAAAAAATAAAAAATAGTAATAAAGCCTACATCATAATCCTAACATCACTTTTGTTGCATTTTCATTTTCACAACATATCATTTCGTTTGTTTCCATACGTCATATGTCACATCATAAATCATATCATAAGCATTATGCATAGATAAAATTGATACCCATCACATAATAAAGGTACACATACTCATCGCACAAACAAATCATTGCCGCATATCATATATCTCAAAAAAATGAATGTCAAAATATACAAAGATGTCAACTATGCATGACATAGCATCATCCAAAATGGGATTATATCAGTGCATATACAAACGTCTCAAAAGAAAATTGATAACACATCATATAAAAAGCACTATGAAGTGCTATCCTCTGAAGTTTTTTGTCTAGGACCTGCCTCTCCTACACTTGATGGACCTACCTCACCTCCCCCTGATGACCCTCCTGGGGGTAATGGTTGAGATACACCCCTGTTGGTAGCTCGAGAGCGACTATTTGTAGACTGAGACTATGTATAACTCACTCTCTGCTTAGGTGGCACTACATCATGGTACCTAATCCTATAGAACTCTGCCTTTTGGGTGGCCCTGGCAACTCTCTCATCATGTCACCAGTTGTTGCTCTCTATAGACTGTCAGCTAGGGCCATGGCCTGCTCACCCTATCATCTAGCTATATCTCTCTCAACCGTCAGTGTAGTCAATTGTCCCTGTAGTTGTGTAACCAAGGCCTGCGCCTATGCTAACTAACCTTGTAAGCTCTGCACTCTACTCTACAAGGTAGCTATCTGACTCGGCACCATTGGATCTACTGAAGACGATGGAGTTGAATGTCTCATCCATGGTCCACATCTGCCACAACCTTTTCCACCACCTCTGCCACTACCTCTGCCACCTCCTCCACCACCATCATCCCCACTCTCCTCATCATTCACATCTCAATCTCCATCTAACTCATCATCATCCTCCTCAGACACATCACTCTTCAAAGCTGCCTCTCGTTGTTTCCTGTGTCTACCTATATGTGGTCTCTACTCTGCAACTAGAGTGGTAGGCTCATCAAGATAAAATAATCGTGGTGCAGGATGTCCCAACACATGCTGAACATACTCTGGAGTCTCCCCCCATCAAGAATATCAGCTTTGTAGTCCCACATCTGTGCTCCCAAACCAGTGAACTCTGCCACTGTTGTATCATATGCAATCCATAGACCCCACACTATAAGCTCTCACTACTGACATGCATAAATAGAAGAACCTTGTGGCATGCCCTGAGGCCGACCATATTGTCGCCACACCCGACCAAGAAAAAAACCTCTCAATAATCCCAGGAGTATGACCAATCAGATATCTAGATGTAAAGACATAGGGCATCTCCCTAGCATCCTTTGTGCATGCCTCACAATCGACATAGGGCCACTAATATATTGTATCGAGATCATCCAAAAGACGCTACCAATAATCTAGTTTTCCCAACCTTAGTTGAGCAATCACATGGATATATCTAAATCTCTAAGGTTGACCAACAAGCCGTCGTCCTTGAGTCAATATTCACATAATGGAAAAGTGCTCCCATGCCCATATCTATAAAAGCGAACAACCAACAACTAAACTTTGGCCTCCACCATAAACAACATGGTGTAGCTCATCATATAAATGTGAAAGCATGCAAAATCCCCAAGCATATCGTGTACCCTGCATCACCATCCTCTCAAGTACATGACCCCACCCGACTGCAAAGCCCTTCAACCTATGGTTGGGGCACAAAACACCTCTAATGAAGCTTGCAAGTACAAAGGGTAAGGGTGCATATGAATCCGTCATCTCAGACCATGGGATATAATATCCCTCAATATGATCATCTCTAAATATCTACCTCAAGGCATCAGTTCCTCCTGCCTCCCGAACATCAAATCTCACTATCTCACCCATCACTAGAATCTTCAAGATGTGATACACATCCTCAGGAGTCACGATAATCTCTCCTGTCGGAAAATGAAAGATGTTCATGTTGTTGT
Source organism: Sequoia sempervirens (assembly GCA_007258455.2). Taxonomy (NCBI): domain Eukaryota; kingdom Viridiplantae; phylum Streptophyta; class Pinopsida; order Cupressales; family Cupressaceae; genus Sequoia; species Sequoia sempervirens. Next base: position 21,878,826 of record VDFB02379711.1, on the reverse strand, counting down.
GCCACCTCTCCGCAAGTGTTATCAATAAAGCTCTATTGAGATGCATCTTAGGCATGTCAAGTAACGAGGTTAGTTTGCATACCTCAATCATATCTCTATCCGCCTATCCACACTGCAGAATCAACCTCCATGTCTTTGAGAATTGCTCTCGTAATTGTAATATGCTTAATCTCTCCTATTGAATAGGAAGAATCATAAAGTCAAAGAAAAATCAATATCAAATCATCAAGACAAATCAATCAAATTGGAATATCAAATTTATCCAAATCATGTTTGTTTTTAACAACTTTAGAAGAAAACTTATCAAAAAACTATTTGTTTTTCATCATCATGAAAAGCACATTTATCATAATCCTATTTATTTTTAACAACATTAGAAGCAAACTTATCAAAAAACTATTGGTTTTTCATCATCATGAAAAGAAAATTTATCAAAATCCTTTTTTTTTTTAATAAGCTTAGAAGCAAACTTATCAATAAAACTATTTTTTTTCATTTTCATGAAACCAAATTTATCAAAATACTGTTTGTTTTTAACAACCTGAGAAGCAAACTTATCAAACAACTATTTTTTTTTCATTCCCTTGAAAGCAAATTTATCAGCTACTATTTGTTTTCCAACAACCTCGGGAAAAAAATTATCAGACAAACATCATCAAATCAGGGCAACGCAATACACAAACAATCAATACAAATTCATGCATTGCAAAATTAGTAATGGGCACTATAAAAAATCATAAGGGGTGCTAAGAAATCAAGGGCACTACAAAAATCCTCAAGGGCGCTACAAAATTAGTAATGAGCACTGAAAAATCAAGGGTGCTACAAATAACCTTAGGGTTGCAACAAAAAGTATAAAAGGTGCTAAAAAGAGTGCATGAAGATACAAAAATGTTGGAAAAATGCCCTAAATAGTAAATTTTCAAATGACGGAAGTTTAATGGGGTACATACCGCGAGTCCATAGTGCGCTAGTTACTGATGTTGTCGGATGCACTTGAAACCGTGCTGGTGGGTAGGAGGTTCCATCTTTCTCACTCTAAAGCTCACAAATTTGAATTTTTACTAGGTTAAAATGTGAAAATGACATGGAAAATGACATTTTTAACCTATTTAAAGGAAAAATTGGGGCATTTGATCACATTCTATCATTGCAGGGGCAATTGAGGTCATCAATTTTTCATCTCACATTTTTCCATGTCAATTTCTTCACATCATAATTTTTGAACAATGAATTGACATCTTAAAAATCATAAAAATTGAAAAATTCCAACAAATCTCAAAAATCAAAAAATTTCACAAAAATCAAAATCTTATCGATTCATCATCCGAGGGGGCATATACCTATCAAAATTTGACAATAAACATATGGGGAAAATTTCAAAATTCTTTGAAAACACATCACTTCAAAGAGGGGAAAAATGTATACACCTAAAAATGGTCACATCTCAATAGTCTAGTAATTAATTAAATATTTTTAATATTTAATTAAATCTCTAAATTCAATTTGCATATAAATAAATCTATATAATTTATTTATATTGTTGATTCTTTCATTTCAATTAAATAAATAAATTTATTTATCATTTTTTTGATCCATTTCTTAATTAACTAAATAAACATTATGATTTATTTATAGTAATTATCATATAATATTGGCTTCAATATTTTATTCAAATAAAAAGATTAAATATTCTTCTCTTCTAAAAATCCTCTAAATTCCATTCACAATTAAATATTCCAAATATTTAATTAATTCTTCTAAAGTCTATTCTCAATTAAATATTCCAAACATTTAATTGAGTCTTCTATAGTCCTGAAATCAAATATTTCAAAAATGTTTTAAATCCCCCAACCCACATAACACATAAAATTAAATAAATTTATTTATTTAGTTTGGATTATCTGCAACAACCATGAAACAACTTCAAAATAGAAAATCAACAAATTTCTCTGTTGCTGAGCAAAGTTGTTCCTGTGGGTTGACGACAAACCTCCATTCTTCTCTCCAACCTACCAACAATTTCCATTCTTATCTCAACCTCTCAATATTTCACCATCTAAAATTACTAGACATTCCATAGCCATTGATCTCTACCAACTAGGCTTTTGCCTTTAAAAATGGTATAAAAGGGATTGGCGGGTCTCTGAAAAAAAGAAAAAAAAAAAGCTTTTGTCTAGGAAAACTATAGCCAATCTGCAATAGCACAACCTTCTAGCATCCATAGCATTCCATATTTTAACTTAGCATAGCCCAACATATTAGCATACAATATCATGGCCTATAAACCTTATATCATAGTTTCGATAGCATTCATAATCCACAGCCCCTGTGCATAATCTACAACCCCTGTGCATATCTATATACCAACATTTCACTCCACTAGCATATAGGATAGAGAAGTACTCTCCCTTTGCATACTCATTCTGCAGGTTGCCATTCTGAGAAGCTTTTCTTATACAAACTCACAGCAGCAGCTTCAAGCGAATCAATAGAGATAGAGGACAATGGAACAATTCTAAAGAAGCTCTATTTGATTTCTTTCATTTCATTCTATTTAGCTTTCTTTACTTTAATGCTGCATTGGTTAGTTTTTTTCATATCATTTTGATAGTGAGAAAGAAGAGAATGCATTTCATACTGAAGAGATAACAAAAGAAAATCTTCAAGAAGAAGAGCAGGATCCCCAATTCCATAATTTTATGGAAAGGATTTTAGAATGAAACAAAGAAAGATATTACCTTTCATTAGCTAATCAAGGAGCTAAGTTACCTGCCAATTTTGATATAGAAGGGATTAAAGAGAATCCTGAAACTCCTCCTAATGATTTTAGTGCCCTTAATCAATAGATAAAATAATTACAAGGGAAAATAAAGGAAATGCACGGGGGTTCAACAAAGAAGTATGTTTTCGATGACATATGTCCTTATCCATTTGATAGGAGTCTTCAAATTATTCATTTTCCAAACCATTGTGAAATCCCTAAATTTGATAGGTACAATGGGAAAATTGACCCCATTGAACATGTGAGGGATTTCTGAAATATGAGTCTATAATTTGCTTATGAAGATACCTACTTAATGCTATTGTTTCCAAAAACTCTGGGTGGACAATCCATGGAGTGGCTTTCAAAGATCACTCCCCCCATCAAAACCTTTGAGGAGTTAATAAATAATTTTATATCACAATACTCCTACAACATCCAACACCAGATAACCATGCTTGATCTTTGTAAAGTGAAACAAAAAGTAGGTGAATCTTTCACTACATTTTTGCAAAGGTGGAGAAGGGTGTTTGTACGATATTCCCATCCTATTCTTGAAAAGGAAAAGATGGATATCTTCATCAATAGCCTAGATCAAGAATTAAGCTATGAGATTAATCTCCATTGTCCTCCTAACTTTGAAAAATTGATTGAAAACACAATCACCATTGAAGGGGCCTTGGTTAAAAGAGGAGTAATAAAACTTGATAATCCAAGTTCATCCAACCATAGAAACAATGATAAAACAAGGTTTTGGAACAAAAATAATTTTTTTGTCAATGAAGGTATAGTGGATGCAAATAATCTACGAACAAGACCATTTATCAACAACCTATCAAGTGCTCCACGAAACAACCAACCAGGAAATATGAACCAACAAGGAAACAACAATCAACAAGAACAAAACTCCAATCAAGAAAGCATGACCAATCAAAAAAACAATGATAATCATGGTAATTTAAATAACAATCTTGGCAATACCCAAACATTAAATCCATCTAGACCTCCATTCTTTTCAAATGGACGAAATTTTACCACTTTGGGTCAATCTCCTAAGTCTTCTCTTATAGAGCTTATCGATAATAAGGTTATCACCTTACAACCACAGAGATATTATGAGCCACGAGTCAAACCACCATCATGGAATGAATCGTATTATTGCAATTATCATCGATGTAAAGGTCATAGAACAAATAACTATGAAACCTTGTGAAATCTAGTTCAAGATTTAATTGACAATGGCACCATCACAATTGAAGGACATCATACCAACGACGATCATCAAGCATTCAAAAATCCTTTACCAAGATATCAAAAGGGGGAAACATCAGATACCAAAGAGAAAAACATAAATAATGTTGAAGACAACATAATTTTCCACATCTATGTAGATGATCAGCGGGTTAATGTTATCAAAATCAAGGAAAAACAAGAATATCGACAAGTTAATGTGACTATGAGAGGACAACCAAAAGTTGTCTTAAAAGGAAGTTCATATAAGGTAGCTATTCCTCCTCCAAGTCATTATAATCTAGTTGATCAACTGAGAAAAACATCAGCTCAAATCTCCATCCTTGAACTTCTGAAAATATCCCCCATACACAAGAATATTTTAGAAGAAGCTCTTGTAAACACAACCATTGACACTGATCTGGATGTAAACATATTTCAAGCCATGGTGGGACATTTTTCTTCCCCCACTTGTCTTTCATTCTCCAAAAAAATATGATGCCTCCATGACACATCCGCATAATTCATCACTTTATCTTGAAGTCATTATCCATAAACACTGAATTAGACGTGTCTTGATTGATAGAGGAGCTGGTTTAAACATTTATACCTTAAAGCTAATACATTCCTTAGGAATATCAAAAAATTCCATTGATCCACGAAGGAAAATAACTATCAAGGAATATGATGATGAAGAAAGAGCTTCTAAAGGACTAATGATGCCACCTATCAGAGTGGGACCTATTGTGAAAAATACCTTTTGTCAAGTTCTAGATTGTGATCTTTCCTATAACATACTTTTGGGTCATCCATGGATTCATGATATGCAAGTGGTACCATCAACATACCATCAATGCCTCAAGTTTTTGTATGTTGGATAGTGAATAACTATACAAGCTAACTATAATTGCACCCAAACTTGTTCAAATGTTCGAGCAACTCAAGACACCTTTGTGTCGCACAAAAGGGGGGCTCTTACTGCTTCTTCTTCCAATATACAAGGCCAATTGCAAGAATTGACAAAGAATCTTGACACCAAGCTACATTTAAAAGACAAGGGAGTAGACGAATATTCGCTATTCCTTTCTAGCTTACCTCCTTCTTTGAGGTCACATGGTCAGCCAACCTTATCAAATCAAAAGATTGCAATAGCCTCTACATCCCAAGATTTTGTGCTAATCACAAAGTTTGATGGAAAATTCATTAAAGCTAACACTACCGAGGAAGAAGCTAAAGATAGGGATATCCTACCTCTAGACTTATCCCAAAACCAAAGATGAAATTTCATACGCCAATCATCCTGCTATACCTTGATTGCTGATATCATTTACCGATGTGGTCTTGATGGTACACTCATTTGATGTCTTGAATGTGATGAACCTGAAAAATCCTTACAATAGGTTCATGGTGGTATTTGTGGAACTCATTCAAGCGGTTTAACCTTAGCGAAGAAACTTGTTAGAATGGTGTATTATTTCCCTACCATGGAGACAAAATCTTTTGGTTTTTTCAAGAAGTGTTCTAAATGCCATATCCATGGGAATCTTATTCATGCACCTACATAGGAACTGCAGCCTTTAACTCTGACATGGCCTTTTTCTTAGTGGGGACTAGATCTTTTTGGAAAAATTCATCCTTCATCATCAAATTGGCATAAATTCATCATCACGGCTACAAAATATTTTTAAAAATGGATCAAATTTGTTCCTTTGATGACCGTGACTGATAAAAAAATTTCTTCATTTATCCTGAATTACATCATCTGCCAATATGGAATTCCTAATTCTATCATCACTAATAATGGGAGGCCTTTCAAGAATTAGGATGTTGAAAAAATTTGTGAAATATTTCACATCCAACACAGTTTCTCTACACCTTACTATCCCCAAGGAAATGGTCAAGAAGAAGCTTCAAACAAAACAAATTTGAAGATCTTGAAGAAGATGGTAAATGATGTTGGTCATGATTGGCATGTCTAGTTAAATTGAGCTTTCTGCACATACAGAACTAGCATTCGCACACCAACAAGAGCTACCCCATATGCCTTGGTATATGGAGCAGAAGTGATCTTACCATTGTAGGTTGAAATACCTTCACTTAGGGTCTCACTGACAGGATTGATAAATGATGAAGACTACCGAGTATCTTGTCTACAAGAGTTAGAACTGTTATATGAAAGACATCAACATGTAGTTGATCATTTGAATGGTTATCAACAAGTTATGTCCCGTAGCGACAATCATAGAGTTAAACCACAAAATTTTCATGTAGGTGATTTTGTTTTGAAAGAAAATCCATGCAATTAGCAAGACAGAGAAAAGAAAGGAAAATTTTAACCAAATTGGCTTGGTCCATTTGTCATCATTGTAGCATATGGTTCTGGAGCATATCAGTTATCTACGTCAGAAGGGAACCTATTTGAAGAACCGATCAATAGCATTCATTTGAAGAAGTTTTATGTCTAAATCATCAAAACTAAAAAATTCCTGAAGAAATACATAAAAATTAGAAAAATTCCTGAAGAAATCTATAAACAAAAAAAGTGTTGAAAACTTGGCAAACAAGTGCTACTTGTGATCAAAATGCGCTCCTCTATCTATTAGCTTATGTCTTGAATTTTATTTATGCCATCATCTATCTATATCCATCATCTGTACATATATATCATATCCATATCATGCAACAAGAATCCTTGTGTTTTAGCATGGCTTGATCAGATTTGGACATATCCATAATATTCAGGTTGTGTTTACACTAGCGGCAGAAACACAGACTAAACAAGAGAGGGGAAATGAGCTTTTAGAAAATCACAAACGAACAAATGATTGTTTGAAAAAACACAACATACATTGATGTGTCAAATCAACCACAACACCAAAATGATCACTCAATGCCAATGAAATTAAACAACATGGTCAAAACAACGTTAATCAAAACAAAAACATCAATGTTGATAACCAAGTTGGATGATCTTAATTTGAATAATTTTTGGAATGCTTTAGGAAATATTTGAATTTTTGGTTGATTTTCTATCATATCTTTGGATCAATTTGATGATGTACTAAACTAGAAAAGCAAGGAAGGAGTATGATTTTTCTTTGTTCGCTATTTGTGAGTGAATCATTAGTACTATCCAAATTGGTCGCGATACATGCTCTACTAAGTATCATTAATGACATTTCAGAATTTGCATGGGAAATGGGTTAAATCTTGTTTGTTTATGCAAGTGATACTCAGGTCATCTCGATTCAATTATACCTAGATGCTTGTATTATCTTGCTATATCAAAATTCATGGAAGCAATACTTAGGTCATCACTAGTGCTAATATACCCTTTGCTGCTTGTATTAACTTTCAACATTTCAATGCTTTACGATGACACAAAAAACACAAATAAGCTCTCTAGCAATATTGTACAGATACTTTGCATGATTAGTATAGATTACATTCATTTTGGAATCTACATTTTGCATTTATAGATTTTCCCAAAAGCTCGCAAAGTATCAAAGTTTCATATCTTTCCAATAAATGACTAAGTATATTTGACATTCACAAAAACATCATCACAAATTTTTCATAAATATTTGCATCAGAAAATCATAAAAAAAAAGAATAATAATAATAATAAAGCACACATCATAATCCTCACATCACTTTTGTTGCATTTTCATTTTCACAACATATCATTTCATTTGTTCCATACATCATGCGTCACATCATAAATCATATCATAAGCATAATGCATAGATAAAATAGATACCCATTACATAATAAAGGTACACATACTCATCGCACAAAATAATCATTGTTGTATATCATATATCTCAAAAAAATGAATGTCAAAATATACAAACATGTCAACTATGCATGACATAACATCATCAAAAATGGGATCATATCAATGTGTATATAAACGTCTCAACAGAAAATTGATGACACATCATATACAAAGCACTATAAAGTGCTATCCTTTGATGTTATTGGTCTAGGACATGTCCCACCTGCACCTGATGGACCTACCCCACCAACACCTGATGGATCTACCCCACCTACACCTGATGAACCTACCCCACCTACCCCTAATGACCCTCTTGAAGGTAATGGCTGAGATACACCCTTATTGGTAGCTCGAGAGTGACTATGTGTAGACCGAGACTATGTATAACTCACTCTCTGCTCAGGTGGCACTGCATCATGGTACCTGATCCTATAGAAATCTGCCTCCCGAGTGGACCTATTCAACTCTCTCATCATGTCACTTGTTGCTGCTCTTTGCAGACTATCAACAATTGCTATGGCCTACTCACCCTGCCATCTGGTTGTATCTCTCTCAGTCGTCAGTATAGTCAACTATCCCTGTAAAGTGTAACCAAGGCCTACACCTATGCTAACTAACCTTGTGCTGAATATCTCATTCGTGGTCCACCTCTGCAACCACCTCTACCACCTCTGCTACCTCCTCCACCACCATCACCCCCACTCTCCTCATCACTGCCATCTCCATCTCCATCCAACTCAAAATCATCATCATCCTCAGAGTCATCACTTTCCAAAGCCACCTCTCAGTGTCACCTATGTTCACCTATATGTGGTCTCTGCTCCTTAACTAGAGCATCAAGCTCATCAGGATCAAATAATCGTGGTGCAGGATGTCCCAACACATACTGAGCATACTCTGGAGTCATCCCCCCATCAAGAATATCAGCTCTGTAGTCCCACATCTGTGCTCCCAAACTAGTGAACTCTACCACTACTGCATCATATGTAATCTGTGGACCCCACACTGTAAGCTCCTTCTACTGACATGCATATATAGAAGAACCCTGTAGCATACCATGAGGTTGACCATACTATCACCAGACTCAACCAAGAAGAAACCTCTCAATATTCCTAGGAGTATGACCAATCAGATATCTAGAGGTAAAGACATAGGGCATCTCCCTAGCATCCTCTGGCCATGCCTCACAATCTACATAGGGTTGCCAGCATACTGTATTGAGATCATCGAGAAGATGCTACTAATGATCCAATTTTCCCAACCCTTGGCTGAGCAATGACATTGGTATATCTAAATTTGTATGGCTGACCGATAGGTCGTCATCCATGAGTCAACGGTCACATAACGGTAAAGTGATCCCATGCCCATATTTGTAAAAGTGAACAACCAACAACTAAACTCCGGCCTCCACCATAAACAACATGGTGTAGCTCATCATATAAATGTGCAAGCATGCATGATCCCCAAGCATATCATGTACCCTGCATCACCATCCTCTCCAGTACATGACCCCACCTGACTGCAAAGCCCTTCGACCTATGGCTGGGGCACAAAACACCTCCAATGAAGCCTGCAAGTATAGAGGGTAAGGGCGCATATGAATTCATCATCTCAGCCCATGGGATATAATATCCCACCATATGATTATCTCTGAATATCTGCCTCAAGGAATTAGTGCCTTTCGCCTCCCAGCCATCAAATCTCACTATCTCACCCATCACTAGAATCTTCAAGATGTGATACACATCATCATAATTCACGGTAATCTCTCTTGATTGCAAATAAAAGGTGTTCGTGTCGTTGTGCCACCTCTCCAAAAGTGTTGTCAATAAAGCTCTATTGAGACACACCTCAAGCATGTCAAGTAATGAGGTTAGTCTGCATTCCTCGATCACATCTCTATTTGCTTGTCCATGCTATGGAATCAACCTCCATGTCTTTGGGAATCGCTCTCGTAACTGCAAGATGCTCAATCTCTCCTATTCAATAGGAAGAATCATCAAGTCAAAGAAAAATCAATATCAAATCATCAAGAAAAATCAATCAAATATGAATATCAAATTTATCAAAATCCTGTTTGTTTTTAACAACTTTAGAAGCAAACATATCAACAAACTATTTGTTTTTCATCATCATGAAAAGCGCATTTATCAAAATCCTTTTTTTTTAACAACTTTAGAAGCAAACTTATCAACAAACTATGTGTTTTTCATGATCATGGAAAGCACATTTATCAAAATCCTTTTTTTTTAACAACTTTAGAAGTAGACTTATCAACAAACAATTTTTTTTTCATCATTATGAAAAGGAAATTTATCAAAATCCAATTTTTTTTTAATAACCTTAGAATTAAACTTATCAACAAACTATTTGTTTTTCATTTTCATGAAACCAAATTTATCAAAATCCTATTTGTGTTTTAACAACCTGAGAAGCAAACTTATCAAACAACTATTTGCTTTTCATTCACTTGAAAGTAAATTTATCAGCTACTATTTGTTTTCCAACAACCTCGGGAAAAAAAATTATCAAATAAACATCATCAAATCAGGGCAACGCAATACACAAACAATCAACAAAAAATCATGCATTGCAAAATTAGTAACGGGCACTACAAAAATCATATGGGGCACTGAGAAATCAAGGGCACTACAAAAATCCTCAAGGGCATTACAAAATTAGTAATGAGCCCTGAGAAATCAAGGGCACTACAAAAAGATAAAGGTGCTAAAAAGAGTGCATGAAGATACAAAAATGTTGGAAAACATGCCCTAAACAGCAAATTTTCAAATGACAAAAGTTTAATGGGGTACATACTGCGGGTCCATAGTGCACCGACTGTTGATGTCATCAAATGCACTCAAAACAGTGTTGGTGGGTAGGAAATGCCATCTTTCTCATTCCAGAGCTCACTAATTTCAATTTTTACTAGGTTAAAATGGGAAAATGACATGGAAAATGACATTTTTAACCTATTTAAAGGAAAAATTGGGGCATTTTATCACATTCTATCATTGCAGGGGAAATTTAGGTCATCAATTTTTCATCTCACATTTTTCCACATCAATTTCTTCATACCATAATTTTTGAACGATGAATTGACATCTTAAAAATCATAAAAATTGAAAAATTCCAACAAATCTCAAAATTCAAAAAATTTCACAAAAATCAAAATCTTATCGATTCATCATCTGAGGGGGCATATACCTACCAACATTTGACAATCAACATCTGGGGAAATTTTCAAAATTCTTTGAAGCAATGTGTAAAACACATAACTTCAAAGAGGGGAAAAATGTATACACCTAAAAATGGTCACATCTCAATAGTCTGGTAATTAATTAAATATTTTTAATATTTAATTAAATATTTGAATTCAATCTATGTATAAATAAATCTAAATAATTTATTTATATTTTTCATTCTTTCATTCCGATTAAATAAATAAGTTTATTTAATCACTTTTCTTATCCATTTCTTAATTAACTAAAAAACATTATGATTTATTTATATTAATTATCATATAATCCTGGCTTGAATATTTTATTCAAATAAAGATTAAATATTCTTCTCTTCTAAAAATCCTCTAAATTCCATTCACAATTAAATATTCCAAATATTTAATTAATTCTTCTAAAGTCTATTCACAATTAAATATTCCAAACATTTAATTGAGTCTTCTATAGTCCTAAAATCAAATATTTCAAAAATGTTTTAAATCCCCCAACCCACATAACACATAAAATTAAAGAAATTTATTTATTTAATTTGGATTATCTACAATAACCGTGAAATAGCGTCAAAATAGAAAATCAACAAATTTCTCTATTTCTGAGCAAAGTTGTTCCTGTGGGTTGAAGACAAACCTCCATTCTTCTCTCCAACCTCCCAAAATGTTCCATTCTTCTCTCAACCTCTCAATCTTTCACCATCCAAAATTACAAGAAAATCCATAGCCATTGATCTCTGCCAGTTGGGCTTTTTCCTACAAGAAAGCTATAAAAGGGACTGCCGAGTCTCTAAAAAAAGGAAAAAAGAAGCTTTTGTATGGGAAATCTATAGCCAATCTGCAATAGCACAATCTTATAGCATCCACAATATTCTATATTTTAGCATAGCATAGCCTAGCATATTAACAATCCATATCATGGCCTATCAACCTCATATCATGGTCTCAATAGCATTCATAATCCATAGCCCCTGTGCATAATCTATAACCCTTGTGCATATTCATATACCAACATTTCACTCCACCAACATATAGGATAGAGAAGTACTCTCCCTTTACATACTCGTTCTGTAGGTTTCCATTATGAGAGCAGTAGGTTCAAGCAAATCACTAGAGATAGAGGACAATGGAACAATTCTAAAGAAAGTCTGTTTGATTTCTTTGATTTCATTCTATTTAGCTTTCTTTAGTTTAATGTTGCATTGGTGTGTTTTTGTCATATGATTTTAATACTAACATTTCCCACACACAAGGACGAATGGGTATTTATTGCTACCAAGGAAAATAATCTTTTGTCTATTGAATCTGCTAGTTGTACAAATGTGGAGAAAGCCCCAACTGCTCGAGTTGAAGAGAAAGATGAATGGGTGATTGTAAGTGGATGCTGTCATCACATGATAGGTGATAAAATTAAGTTTGTGAGCTTCAAAAAGTATGATGGTGGTGTTGCAAGATTTGGTAATGACAAATCAAGTGTAATTCATGGGAGAGGATGCATTTCTCATGATGGTAAGAATAATACTAATGATGTCCTATATGTGGAAGGTTTGAAGCATAATATTTTAAGTATTGGATAGATGGTTGACAATGGATGCAATATCCAATTCAAGGATGGAAAGTGTAGAATACTGGGAAGTTTAGGAAATGTGATTGCTTTAAGTACAAAAACAAAAGGTAACATCTTTCACCTAAATGCTGCTAGTAAAAGTTGTCTGATTGTTGAAGTTGATGAAATTTGGTTGTGGCATAGGAGAATGTGTAATGTAAACTTTGAAAATATTATCAAGATAATTTATACACAAGTTGTGAGAGATCTTCCTAAGTTGGTAAAGCCTACTAATGCCATATGAAAGGAATGTCAGTTAGAGAAGCAAACTAGAATTTCATTCAAAGCAAACAACATTGTTCAAATGAATTTTTGGATCTTGTGCATACTGAATTGTGTGGTCCTTCTAGAATCATAAGTTTACAAGGAGATAGGTAATTCATGTTACTTATTGATGATTACTCAAGATCGATGTGGGTTACTTTCTTAAAAGAAATATCTGAAGTTCTAGAGAAGTTCAAGATCTTTAAGGCTATGGTTGAGATAGAAATAGGTCTAAAGATTAAATGTCTGAGATCAGATAGAGGTGGTGAATTCACTTCTCATGAGTTTAATTATTTATGTGAAGTAGATGGGATAAAGAGACAATTATCTACCCTGCACACCCCTCAACGAAATGGAGTTTTGGAAAGGAAGAACATGGGATTTCAAGATGTTGCTAGGACTATGATGCTAGAAGGAAATACCCCTCATATCTATTGGAGAGAAGTTTGAAGTACTGTTGTTTACATCTTCAACTAGGTGCAAATTAAAGGTGATACTGGTAAGACCGCTTTTGAGCTATGGTCCATTCATAAACCTACTATTAGATATTTCAAAATATTTGGGAGTAAATGCTATATCAAAAGAGATGAGGATATATGAAAATTTGATGGTAGGAGTGATGAAGGAATCTTTCTTGGTTATTCTACTAATAGTAAGGCCTACTGGTGTTACAATAAGACACTGAGGAAAATGGTTGAAAGTGCAAATGTCAAGGTTGATGAAGAAATAGCTTGACCATGTAGAACCTGTGGATATGATTTAGATGATCAAAATGTCAGTATAGTTCAGAATTCAAATCAAGTTTAGATCATTCCTGTGAATCAACAAAATCAAGAGGAAGGAGAAAATAGTGAAAGTACATAATAGAGAGCACAAGAGTCTGAAGTTCAAGAACATCCTAAGACTCCAAGGTATGCAAGACTAAATCATTCAGAAGATAAGATTATAGGTGATAAGAACAAAGGTGTTCAAACTAGGAGAAGAATTATAGAAGAATACTATTTTTTTTCAAAGACCGAGCCTAGTAATATCAAAGAAGCATGCAAAGATGAACATTGGGTGGAAGCGATGAAAGAACTACAAAAAATTGAGAAGAATAATACATGGATTCTTGTTCCTAGACCTAAGGACAAAAATGTAATTGGAACTAAATGGGTCTTTAGAAACAAACTGAATGTGCAAGGTGAAGTTGTTAGAAACACATAAAGACTGGTGTGTAAAGGATATTTATAGATGGAAGGAATTGAATTTAAAGAAAAATTTTCCCCTATTGCTAGAATTGAAGTTGTGAGATTATTTCTTGCTTGAGCTACTTACAAAAACTACAAGGTTTATCAGATGGATTTCAAGTCATCATTTCTAAATGGCGAATTGGAAGAAGAGGTGTATGTTGAACAACCTAATGGATTTGAATTGACTCATGAGGGAGATATGGTTTGTCAGTTGAAGAATGCATTGTATGGACTCAAGCAAGCCCCTAGAGCATGGTATGCCAGATTGGAAAAGTATTTGTTGAAGCTTGCATTTAACAATGGTACTACTAATAGTAATCTATATTTCAAGCTTGATCACAAAAAATATTTGATTGTCAAAGTCTTTGTTGATGATACCATTTTTGGAGGAGATGATAGTTTGTGCATAAATTTTGCTAATGAGATGTAGAATGAATTTGAGATATCTATGATTGGAGAGATGAAATTATTTTTGGGGTTGCAAATCACTCAATTAGATAAAGGTGATCTTCATATCTCAATCCAAGTATGTGAAATAATTACTAAAGAATTTTGGTATGAAACATTCAAAACTAGATGGTACACCTATGGTGATCAAATGCAAGTTGATACAAGATGATGATTCTCTGAAAGAAAATCAAACTAGATATAGAATGATGATTGGTGGATTGCTTTATTTAACTCAAACTAGACCTGATATCATGAATGTTGTATGCATTATTGCATTATTTCAAGATTATCCTAAGTAATATCATGTGACTGTTGTGAAGAGAATTTTTAGATACTTGAAGGGGATAGTTGATTTTGGCCTGTGGTATCCTAAAGATGGTGATCTTACATTGAGTGCTTTTATTGATGCTGATTGGGTAGGAGATGTGAATGAAAAAAAAAGTACTAGTGGTGGTGCATTTTTCTATGGTAAGAAGTTGATTTCATGGTTGAGTAAGAAGCAAAATGCCATTTATTTATCTATTGCAGAGGCATAATACACTATTGCTGCTATCAATCATACTCAAGTGTTGTGGATGAAGTAGATGTTGAAGGATATCAAAATTGTGTATGATGAACATATTTCTGTATTATGTGATAATTCAAGTGCAATTAATATTTATAAGAATCTAGTGCTGCATTCAAAGACCAAGCATATATCTAGCAAGTTTCACTCTTTGAGAGAGAAGGTGAGTGAAATGGAAGTCAGATTGGAGTATGTTCCTTCTAAGGAACAAATTGTAGATATCTTTACCAAACCATTACCTAAGGATACTTTTTAGTATCTCAAAGGGAAGTTAGGGGTGATTAACCCTCCTAATCAGAACTAAGATGCATTGTCTTGCATTAGTCTATGCATTTCATAGTCATACCTTGATCCGAATTAATGTTGTGGTGGCTGCTACTCAGGGGGAGTAGTTAGATGTTCAGATATGTGGTTCAAAGCTTGTGTATATCTTTTAAATTTATTTGAAAGGGAAGAATATTCATGTGAAAAACTTTGTGGGGAGAAGAGTCATGTTGAGGAGAAAAGAGTCAGAACCTAAAGGGGAGAAAGTGCTAAGAAATAGTTTCATTGATAGTGTTTTTCACATCATTTGTTGCCATCAATTCTAAAGGGGGAGATTGTTGGATGTTGTGGTTGTTTTTTTTATATGTGGTTATCATTGATGTCAACACTATTAGAATTAATTCATCTGAAGTTGTATATGTCAAGCATATTGAGAAAATTGTAATGGAATAAGTTGTAGGTTGTTAGTGGTGAAGTTTAGTTTGTCAGTTAGTTCAGCAAATTGATGATCAAATGTTATGGATTAAAGGGTTTCTTTTCAAGTATATCTAGTTTATCCACATTGAGTTTTAGAGATCTGTGTGAAGTTTTGATCGTGTTATGAGAAGTTGTGCTCAGATAGTTTTTATGTTGCTTCTATTGGTGTTCCTGAATGAAGATGATCTGATTATAGTAAGTTTAGTTGTTTTGGATGCTTCTCTAGTGATTCATGATGTTTGTGGATGTTTCTAGATTGTTCTCTAGCTGTTTTTGCACATCCACATTGATTGGTGTGCTTGTGATTGGTGATTTTCTCTTACGTGTTCATGTTTTTCATGTTCATGGATGATAAGGTGTTGTAGCATGTTGTGGATCTTCAAGGAATAATTTTTGAAGGTGTTTTGTGTTTGAGGTCTTCATTTTGGTTCTTCACTATGTTTTCACCCACCTTGGTTGATTCACATTGAAAATTATTTATTATTTTGGGCCGACAATTTGCATATGTTTTAGTATTTTGTTGATGTCGACATGTAGTGATGTTATTTCTTGTTGCGGATATATATAAGTCATTGTTTATTCCATTTGATGGTGTGCACATGTATGATATGAGTGAATAATGACCTAATAATTCAAAGGAAGAGTAGAGTGTGAAGAAGAGTGAGGAAGAGTGAAGAAGAATGAAGAAGTGTTCATGTGCTTAATTGGAACTATAATAAGGCATTAGCAGATGATATTTTCTCAGTTCAAATCTGGATGGATGTAATCTGAATCTTTCTATAAGACAGTTTGTCTTCCTTTTGTAATTGAGCAATGAGCTCTAAGCAGTGTGCCTAAATGCATGTCCATTCCCCATTTCATTCTTTATACTTTTAACAATGTATAATCTTGTGGACTAACCTCCACCATGGTTTTTTCCCTAATATGGTTTCCATGTAAAATTTTTGGTGTTATGTGTGTTTTTTATGTGTTTTTGATTAATTACTTCATGGTTATTGATCAGATCCAAGAATAAGGGTAATAAGGTTAATAAGTTTAAATTTTTGGGACAATTGATTAACCCCTCCTCTTAGATGTTTTCCCTTGTGTTGCCAACAAATCCTTGGTGTCAAGTTTGCAAGCCACCACATTCCCCTGATCATTGTATTTTAGCTCAATCAATACAAGAAGAATAAATACTAGTGGATAATGAAGAAGTGGATCATACAATATATTTAACCTCTCACACCTTACATTTGATTGAGCAAGAATATTCATGTTCAAAAGAAGAAGGTTATTAGTATGATGTGAGTAGTTAGAGGTATAATACTCACATGGAAAAACAAGTATTCTCTGATCATGATGAAAATAATGATAAACCATGCTCTCCTTATACACCATATCAATCAAGTAAATACAAGGTGAGGAGACCAACTGAGGAAGAGATCAAGGAATTGACCATTGTTGTAGTAGAATAGTAAATAAGAAAATATTGGTTAAGAAATAAAAAAATAAATGGAGATGAGGGCATTCCAAGAGGGATATTTGTGAAAGATAAAGAAACAACATAGAGAACACCAAAAGGGACAGAGAATAAGTAGCCCAATAGGAATGAATAAAAACATGTTCTCAAAGAAGAAAACAAGAAGTTGCATAAAGATAAATAGAAGATTGATGAAATAAACAAAAAAGAAAAGAGAATAAGGGAGATCCAATAAAGCAAAAGAAGATAGCCAAGATGGAGAACTCTTCCTCATTTTATTTTACACAAGCATTGTCTTAGGTTAAAATGTTTGTGCAACTATTAGAAATGGTTAAAATAAAAGAATATAGGGACAATGCTATTCAACTAATATCTAATGGAACTAATGAAAGCACAAACTATGAGAACAAAGGGACCACTAAAATTAGTAATGGAAAGAAAGGATAAATGAAGGTTCCTAAAGTTTTTCTTAGTCATACATTGGTGAATCCTACATAATTTGATCCATTATTCACTACATTACTCATAAATAATAAACTAGTAAGAAATTGTATGATTGACTCGGGTGCTGCTATTAACATCATGCCAATAGGTGTAATGAAACAACTTGGCATGTGGGTGGACACTAATGGTGGTAAATTCTATGCTATGGATAGTAGGCCTATCCTAGTGGTAGGAATTATCAAAGATGTAGAAGTGAAGTTGGCTACTTATCCATAGGAAGTATATAACTTGACATAACTTTAATCGACACACCCCCTCATTTTGGAATGCTCTTGTCAAGAGAATGGATTGTGGTAGTTGGAGAAAATGTAAAATTTTACCTGTCACATGCCACAATACCCATAAATGGTGAAGAGGTCAAAATTTATAGAGAACCAAGAGTGAATTAGATTGTGGACTATGTTGCTCAAAATCAATTGAATTGCTTTCATGATGTGGACTTAGGAAGTTTCAAAATAGAGCCTTCCTAGCCTAAACTAGTAAATACTGATCCAATTGATAAGCATGTTTCCAAGTGAACATGGTGTGTGTAAAATGTACTTTGATGGAGCATGTAGTAAAGAGGGCAATGGAGCAGGAGTGGTGTTCATTTCACCTAAAGGTACTACATTCAAATATTCATTCTTGTTGAAATTTGAATGTACAAATAGCATAGAAGAGTATGAAGCGATGTCGATTGGGATGAATATGATTGTCAAACAAAAAATAAAATTATTGATAGTCCTTGGAGACTCTGTGTTGATCATTTCACAAGTAAGATCAAAATATGCTACAAAAAGTAAGAGGCTAAAATAGTACAAGAATATTGTATGGGATACCATTGAATTATTTGATGCTTTCTCTATTGAATGGTTAGATAGGTCGAATAACTTAATGGTAGAGTTTTTTGCTAGTGTAGCCTTGAAAATAGATGATATCACTCTTGCAGGGATTCATAGATTGAATTAAAAATTAGACTTGCAATCCCTGATATGTTTATAGTTGGCAAGTTTCCAATGATGATACTAATCTGATCAAGTTTTTGCATTGCATAGATTAGTATGAAGCCCAAGATATTGATTTTAATTCATTCATGGAAGAAGTAGATGGAAAACAGACTGTGTTAGGAAAAGAAGTTGTGTATCTCAAAACCAACAAAATTCCTAAAGGACTTGTGGCACTAGAAAAGGTTTTTGATGGAAATGGTCATTCTCTCATGAAACAAACACCAGTAAAAAGAGAATATGTTGAAGAAATCAAATTGGGGACTGAGTTGACACCAAAAATATTATACATTGAAAAGAGGTTAAGTCCAACAATTAGAAAAATGTTGATTGCACTGTTAAGGAAATACAAGCACATTTTTGCATGGTCTTATGAGGATCTTAAAGCATATAGAGAAGATATGTTCCAACACAAGATTCTATTAAAAACAAATGTAAAACCATTCAGGGAGAAACAGAGACCCATCAACCCAACTTTGGAGCCTAAAATGCATGAAGAGCTTATAAAGCTTAGGGAGGGAGGTATTATCAAGCCAATTAGACATTCATCTTGGATCTCTAATCTAGTACTAGTTAGAAAGAAAAATGGAGATATAAGGCTTTGTGTAGATTTTCAGAACCTAAATGTATCTTCTCTCAAAGACAATGAGCCACTTCCAAACATGGAGGCTATGCTACAAAGAGTCATAGAATATGAGTTACTATCCATGATGGACGGATTTTCAAGCTATAACCAAGTAAAATTTAAATAATCAGAACAATACAAGACAACCTTCACTATGCCATGGGTAACATATGTCTAAGTTACGATGCCATTCAAACACACAAATGTTGGTGCAACATTCCAAAGGTACATGTATGTTTCTTTTCTAACCTTATAAATATGATAATGGTAGTCTACCAAGATTATTTAATTGCATATTCCAAGAGGGTAGAAGATCATGTGGCTCACCTTGAAAAAATATTTTTGAAGGAATTGGAATATGGCATCTCCCTCAATCCTAAAAAATGTCATTTTTCAGTAACAAAAGGAAATTTTCTTCGGCATATATTTTCTAAGGAGGGAGTAAGGATTTATCCTAAAAGATTGGAGGCCATTGACAAGATATTGTTATGCCTTGCATAACCACCACACTTTGATCTAGATCAAAATGGGTCCCCCTTCTATTTTGGTTTCTTTGTTTTGGGTTATTTTGCTTGCTCCTGGGTTGCTTTTGTCTTCTACTTGAGTTTCTCTTCTGATTTTGTTAAAAATTTGGTTTTGTTTCAGCTCAATTTGGTTCCCTTCTTGCTAAGTATTCAATGAAGTAATCACAAGCCAAAGTGTATCTTATGATAATGTATCTTATGTCCTTCTGATGACTAATGGAAGCATCTATTTTGTAGGAACAGGCCACACACATGGTGATATTTCTCAAGTGAATCCGCTTGGAAGGCTTTCCTCAGAGCGGTTGGTCATAATTCTCCTTGAAGAAGAAAGTCAGCAAGACCTTGCAGAAGTCTTGCCGACTACCAGTGCATTCTGTCAATATGTATCTGTGTTGCATATTGGCAAGACCCTAGAGATGTTAGAGTGATCAGAAGTTACATGCAGGCTCTATTGGCAAGACAAGGGTCATCGTCCCGGCGACATGGAGTTTCCTATTGGCATGAGGGGTTTCCTTCATAGAGAAGTCTCAACGAGATCTTCAGTTCTCACCGACCGGTGGCAAAGGCATACACTGTCATCAAAAGGTTTTCTCCCTACCAAGAGTTCTTTGTGTCTCGCTGATTGGTTCATAAATGAATGCCTCAACCACACAATCGGCATTTGACATAAGGTCTTGGCGAAGTCTCTTGGTCTTGCCAACTGACTGTGAAAGTTTCCCATCAGGGAGAGAACGAATTTTCACGGCGACAAAAGTGGAATTATGAAGGCTTTCACCGAGACATAAGATGTCTATAGGACATCTCCCCGACAAGAGAATGCTACAACATTGCATGCGAAATGAAAGAACCCATGTCGACATGACTAAAGAAGGGTCTCCCCAAAATGAAGAGCTCGCCAAGGGTGATCACTTTGGCGTAAAGTCTGGTTGCCAACTGACAGAGAAAGCTATCCATCGCAGAGAGATCTGTTCGTCAGTATGAAGTCTCAGTGAACCTGCAAAGTCTCACCAACCACCAACAAAGCAAACACACTTTGGCAAGACTCAATTGCTTCGGGGTGGTGTCTCACCAAGTGGCTCCAGTCACAACGAAATGGTGTGAGAGGATTCCATCAGTATGTATTTGGTAAGAGAATCAACATGTCTCATAGACATGAAAGGTGCCTTCACCCAAGGATTCTGGATTCGGCATAATCTCTCACTGAATGTTAGGAGTCTCACCGATGGGAAGGGTTTGTGTATCGGAAAAGCAGGATAGCGTCACCAGGAAGTCTTAGTGAATGAAGTAGGTCTCGGCAACACAAGGGAAGCTCGCCAAGAGGTATGAAGTCAGTAGAAGGTCTCACCGAATAGTGGATATCTCACTGAAACATGAAGGGCATCGGTGTAGAAGTTGGAGCTCGCTAAGGGGTCTCCTTGACAATGGATGGCCACACTGACACAGCGCTAGGGGATTCCGTCAGTGGTCTTCAGTGAGAAAACTGGCATGTCACAACGACAATAGGATGAACTAGTAAAGCTTTCGTCGGGACAAGAGGTATCTGTAGGATGTCTCCCCAACAAAGGGATGTTATAACAAAGCACATTCAATGCAAGAATTCATATCGGTATGACTACAATGAGGTTTCCCCAAAATAAAAGATCAATAGAAGGTTGTGATATCGGTATAAGGTCCCAGTGAAGAAAATGGGTCTTGGTGACACATGCGGAGCAAGGAAAACACTTCAGTATGACTACAAGGAGGTCTTGGTGACAATATATCCCACCAAAAGAAGTGGTATAGCTTGCCAAAGGATCATGTCTTCGCCATAGGGTCTTGGCGAAGAGAGAAAGTCACACTAAAAGCAAAGGGCAGAGCTCAAGGAGGACAAGAAGAGGTCGGGAAGACTCCAAGAAAATGAAAGACTTCGTTGTAAAGTCTTATTGACTATGAAGGGTCATGTCGATAGGATGTCCCTTCAGGGGAGGAAAGATATGCGCCAGGAGGTCTGGCCGAACTAGTGAAGTCTTGTCGATAGCCGCTAGGGGATGAAGTTGCATTAGGGAGACACTGATGGTGTCTCACCGACATGTGATGGCCAAGTGAACCGCTTTTGACCACCAAAGAATCCTATGTGGGCTATGATCATCCAATCAAAGAGAGCTAAGATGAGCCATTGCCCGATTGACCACTCCTATGAAAGAAAGATTAACAGAGTGCAGCCAGATGGATTTCTTCTGAGAATAGGTAGGGATGAATTGGTTCGTGAGATAAAGCAAATATCTATAGGGAGACTCGATGGCGCTTCCAGAAGACAGTCAACACAAACAAAGAACTCCAAAATAGACAGGGAGGCTGAAGAATGAAAAAGCTGACTCAAAGGGACAACTATGGTGATCACTGCTGACAGAGGTAGTTAGTATTAATGGCGGTACATCCTGGAGCATTCAAGGCAACTATGTGAGGGATTTCAAAGATAGACACAGAGGCATAAGAGTAAATGTTGCAGCAGCAAAAGATCTATGGATCTTTTCCAGAATGATCCTTCATCAGCATAGACAACAAGGATTCACATTGAATGTACAACTAACTTTCTGAAAAAGATCTAAGGGCCAACCTTCGTGCAATGAGATAGATATTTTGTAAAACCCTAATACAAGGGGACAACACATCATTTCTTGTACATTCTGTATATAAGGCTTTCTTGCCTCTTTGTAAAGGTTAGACAGGGTAGAGTTTGAACTTTTGAAATTAGCAGAGTTAGTGAGAGGGGATAGAATTTGATCCTAATTCTTTGTAATAGGAGCTTCTTTTGTCTTCTTTGTTAGGAGTTAGAATCAAGATAGACTAATTTATCTTTTAGTTTCCTTAGTGTAAATGGAAGTAGTTTGAAGCCATAGATTTTTTGTACATTGGTGATTGTGCCAAATTTGTACAAATGTTGTCTATCTATTTCATTGATAGTAGGGGCAACCAGATTTTAATCTACTTCAAACTATGTTTCAGAATGGTGTTTGTTTTAAGTTAATCATTTGATTTGTGAAGCTTTCAAGGAATGAGGTTTGATTTTATGTTTGGTTTAAAGTGGTAACTTGCAATATGTTGTTGAAATCAGCACTGTGGATGAATGAAGCTATGTGTTACTACCAAGCTAATTTCATTATGCAGTTTTAGTTAGGAATTCCTTGGAAGGTAATAGGTTTGGTTAATTTGGATGAACCATTGTTCTTTTCTATTTCAAAGCCCTGATTTAACTTTTTATATTTCTTTAAAAATCCCTATTAAAGTAGGTTTTATTTTTATGCTTACCCCCCATAACAATCCAAAAAAGCTCAACACCAGCAGGCCCCTTGAATATTATTGTTGCATTGACCATTGAGTAACATTAGCATAGTTGAGAACCAACTACAAAGACCTTGGGAGCTAAGGCATCCATGTGTTTCCTTTCTCTTTCAGGAGAAGCAAAATAGCAATATTTTTTTTGCATGTTGTTGTGCCAAGACACATGTCAACAGGAACTGGCGCCAAAAGGAGGGCCTGATGAGTAATTGTGGATCATTGTGAGTTGGAGTGGGTCAGGTCTTGGAGGACCTGGCTTTGATGGGTAGCCCCTTGTATATAACAGGATTTTTTCATGAAATCCTTGGTCACCTGTATGATAGGCTTCCTTTATTTTTCCCTAACAGTTGGAAAAATGCTCCTGAAAAAGTTGAAACTTGTAGGTGTATACTTACTTTTCTCTAGGTTCTGCATGAGGATGTTGTTTGTCAATTGTTCATCAAAACACTTCAAGGTACAACAAGGCAATGGTATGTTAATCTGCCACTTGAATCTATTTGTTCATGGTCAAAACTAGAAATCTTATTCTTAGACTAGTTTGGTCTTCGAACACAAGACCCATCATTTGAATTTGCAGCTACGAAAAGGATACCATTAGAACTCATTTATCAATTTAATCATAGATTTTTATTCATGTATCAAAGGGTTCAATCTTTGGGTTTGGTTGTAGATGATTATGTGCTGATAGAACATTATTATTGGGGTTTAAAACTTTCATTTGCAACCAAATTTAGATGTTGTGGTGAAGCTACATCCTTGCAGGATGCATTGAGAAAAGCTCTCTTATTGGCACAATTTGGAGGTGACACTAGAAATTTAGATAGCCAAACTCAAGGTTATAATCCTCTGGTGCTTGCAAACTACCATCATCTACAACCTTATGCCACTTCACCCACCATCCCTACCCATATGCAATCATTCTCACCAAGCACCACATTTTCCAACACCCCATATCAGGTCAATAGCACACAAGACGACTGGGAGAACTCATTCCTACAAAATTCAATCACAGAGTCAAGTACCCCACATCATAATGAAGTTCTAGATGAAACATCTGGTGTGTCAGAATATAATTTTGATGAATTTTTTGGTAGAAGGAATGAAGTGGATGCGAATTCAGAGCATAGTGGAAATCTCAAGATAGAATCTAGCTTTGTTGAAAAGGATAGTACTGATGATGGCTTTGAAGGAGAGGAGGTATTAACGTGGGATTTCTATCATGAGAAATCAACAAAGCTTTCCAACGATTTGGACAACTCCTCTAATCAAGATGAGAATCAGGGTGCAGAGGAAGGTCAAGAAAGCAACCAGGAGGTTATCTTGGAAGTTGAATCTCTCCAACATGATGAAGAGAATGAGACAAGGGATTACTTTCTTGATTTTGATTATGTTTGCTCAAATGGGTCGATTGAGGAGAACCCTTGCTTAGCATCCACAAATGAATTTGATCTTAATACTAATGAATTTGATGCTAAGTGGCGTGTTCTTGTTGATGATGTGTAGCAATTTGAATTAAGAAAGTGCTTTCTTGACTTTGACTCTGTGTGTTCAAATGAGGTTGAAGGATATCCTTGTTCACCATGTGACAATATCCCTGACATCAATGGTGATAAGCTAGAGGCAGATTCTCAAACCCTAGGGGATGACATGTTGCAAAAGAATGTTCAGACTAAGGATTCATCTCAAAAAATTCAGAAAATATTTGACTCCATGCCCTAGATGAATGCAAAGATGCTAGTGAGTGAATATCCTAACTGTAAGACAAACCTTGATTCAATGGTTCTCCATGAGTTGAGACCGTGTGAAGAGGAAATCATACAACACAAGCCTGCATTCATAACTAGAAATCTTTGGAATCAGGTGATGTCTTTTCATTATCCTCAATCTTTCAATGATTTTCAGTTTGATTATGGGGTTGGTAAAACATGTTTGTGGGTAAATCATGATAAAAATGAGAGCCCACAACTAATAATATTTGAAGCTTTATGCCCTCATAATGAACTTATTGCACACAAGCTTCATATTTCTGAGTATAAAGATAAATTTTCTAGGTTCAGAACCATGCCTAGTAGGTTAAGATTGTTGCACATAGTCAAGAATCAGTCAAGTCAATGTACAAATTTTCACAGTCTTGTGTTTGCAAGTCTTAGCTTTGGAGTTAGCTTAGGGTTAGGATTAGTTATTTTTAGTTTTTTTTTTTTGGTTAGTTTTCTTTTGTTCTATTATTTTCCTTTTCATGTTCCTTTTGTTTTGTTTGTAGGTAGTTTGTTTTTCTATTTGTAAATATTTTGCTTCTCATTGTAAATAATCTCCTGTTTTGTTTGTTTGTCCTTTCCTTTTGAGCTTTCTATTTTGGTTTTAGCTCTTTGGGAGGTTTTATCCATTTCTTTCCATCTTGAATTGGTGGTTGCTTATGTGGGGCATACTCTGGTCATTAGGAGAGAAGTGGTTTAGACATTTTTAGTTTTCTGATTGGATGGTTCTATCCTCAATTCATTGTTTCACGCTTATTGTCAATAAAGGTTGTGGAAAGTTTAAAAACAAGGTGCCAAGTAAGAAATCCTTCATCAACTCCCCTGAATCTGTCACAAATCATTAGAATTATCTCCTCTTGTAGTGTCTATTTGTCCTAGAGTGGTAGTGTTGTAAGATTTGAGTGAAAAATCTAATCTCCTAAGTGTTGTTATGAGGTCCATGGTAGTTCTCAACCCAGATCAGATGTTAAACATCAGACATATTGAAATGGAAAAGAGAACTAAATGAAATATCTAAAAAAAAAGAAAAAAAAAAAGAATTATCTAAAGAGAAAGGGTTCAATATGAATGGGTGATTCCAGTATCTCTACTGGGGCTATGGACGCCTAACTGGCAATAGAGCAATGCTGAGAGAAAACTAGAGGTATCTCTGTCGGGGCTATAGATGCCTGACTGGCAGTAGAGCAATGCCTGGGATATCATTGCACGAAGGAAATCAACTCATGTAGCTCAAATCTTACACATTGTTGTTCAAAAGATGAAGAAACTTTATGAAAGAATGATGCACCATTAAGCACACACATATATTCAGGGGGTAGCCTTCGAATGACTTACATTTGAGATTCTAGCTCTACCTTGCTTCTTTTAACTCACAAAACTAGAGTTGTGATGTTCATGAACCAGGAGTTCTGGGTAGCTAAACCCTTTAGATTCATGAAAATGGTTAAACCATTTTCCCAACCGAGTTGCCATTTGTTATGCCTTCCATAACCACCCCACTTTGATTTGGATGAAAATGGGTCCCCCTTCTCTTTTGGTTTCTTTGTTTTGGGTTATCTTCCTTGCTCTTGGGTTGCTTCTGTCTTTTGCTTCAGTTTCTCTTATGGTTTTGTTAAAACTTTGGTTTTGTTTCAACTCAATTTGGTTCCCTTCTTGCTAAGTATTCAATGAAGTAATCACAAGCCAAAGTGTATCTTCTGATAATGTATCTTATGTCCTTCTAATGACTAATGGAAGCATTTGTTTTGCAAGAACAAGAAACATACATGGTGATATTTTTTAAGTGAATCCACTTGGAAGGATTTCCTCAAAGCGTTTGGTCATAATTCTCCTTGAAGAAGAAAGTCGGCAAGACCTTGCAGAAGTCTTGCTAACTACCAGTGCATTATGCCAATATGTGTTTGTGTTGCCTATCGGCAAGACCCCAGAGATGTCATAGTGATCGGAAGTTACATGAAGGCTCTATCAGCAAGACAAGGTTCATTGTCCTAGCAACATGGAGTTTCCTATCAGCATGAGGGGTTTCCTTCAGAGAGAATTCTTAGTGAGATCTTTGGGTCTCACCGACTGGTGGCAAAGGCATACACTGTCAGAAAAAAGGTTTTATCCCTGCCAAGATGTCTTGGCAAAAGCCTAATGTCTCACCAACTAGCACCAGAAAACACTTTGGCAGGAGGCTTGTCTTCGAAGTAGGGTCTTGGCGAGTTCTTCGTGTCTCACTGATCTATTCATAAATGAACGCCTCAGCCACACAATCAACATTCAACATAAGGTCTTGGTGAAGTCTCTTGGTCTTGCTAACTGATGGTAAAAGTTTCCCATTGGGGTGAGAATGAAATTGTCACAGCTACAAAAGTAGACTTATGAAGGCTTTCACCGAGATATAAGATGTCTGTAGGACATCTCCCTGACAAAAGAATGCTACAACGATGCATGCGAAATGAAAGAACCCATGTTGACATGACTACAGAAAGGTCTCCCCAAAATGAAGAGCTCGCCAAGGGTGATCACTTCAGCATAAATTTTGGTTGCCAACTGATGAAGAAAGTTGTCCCTCACGGAGAGATCTGTTCGTTGGTATGAAGTCTCAGTGAACCCGCAAAGTCTCGTTGACTACCAACAAAGCAAACGCACTTCGAAAAGACTCAATTGATTTGAGATGGCATCTCACCAAGCGGCTTTGGTCATAGTGACATGGCACGAGGGGATTCCATCAATATGTCTTTGGTAAGAGAATCAGCGTGTCTCACCGACACAAAAGGGGCCTTCACCAAAGGATTTTGTATTCAGCATAATCTCTCACCAAATGTTAGGGGTCTCACCGATGGGGAGGGTCTGTGTATTAGCAAAGCAGGATAGCATCACTAAGAAGTCTCGATGACACAAGGGAAGCTTGCCAAGAAGTATGAAGTCAGCGGAAGGTCTCACCGAATGGTGGATGTCTCACCAAAACATGAAGGGCATCAGCGTAGCAGTTGGAGCTCGCTAAGGGGTCTCCCCAACAATGGATGGTCACACCGACATAGCGCTAGGGGATTCCATCAATGGTCTTCGGTGAGAAAACTGATATGTCATAGCGACAATAGGATGAACTAGTAAAGCTTTCACTGGGACATGAGGTATTTGTAGAACGTCTCCCTGACAAAGGGATGTTACAGCAAAGTGCATGCAATGGAAGAATTCATATCGGTATGACTACAATGAGGTTTCCCCAAAATAAAAGATCAATAGAAGGTTGTGATATTAGTATAAGGTCCTAGCAAAGAAAATAGGTCTCGGTGACACATGCGGAGCAAGAAAACCACTTCGATATGACTACGGGGAGGTCTTGGCAACAATATAGCCCACCAAAAGAAGTGGTATAGCTCGCCAAAGGATCATGTATTTTCCATAGGGTCTTGGCGAAGAGAGAAATTCACACCAAAACCAAAGGGTGGAGCTCGAGGAGGACAAGAAGAGGTCGAGAAGACTCCAAGAAAATGAAAGACTTTGCTGTAAAGTCTTAGCAACTATGAAGGGTCACGCTGATAGGATGTCCCTTCAGGGGAGGAAAGATATCCACTAGGAGGTCTGGCCGAACAAGTGAAGTCTTGTCGATAGCCGCTGGGGGATGAAGTCACATCCGGGAGACACCGATGGTGTCTCACTGACATGCGATGGCCAAGCAAACCACTTTTGACTGCTAAAGAATCCTATGTGGAATGTGATTGTCCAATCAAAGAGAGCTATGATGAGCCATTGCCCGATTGACCACTCCTGTGAAAGAAAGACTAACAGAGTGTGACTGGATTGATTTCTTCTGAGAATAGTTAGAGATGAATTGGTTTGGGAGATAAAGAAAATATTTAGAGGGAGACCCAATGGCACTTCTGGAAGACATTCAATGTGAACAAAGAACTCTAGAACAGACAAGGAGGCAGAAGAATGAAGAAGTCGTGACTCAAAGGGACAACTGTGGTGATCACTGCTAATAGAGGCAGTTAGTATTAATGGAGGGACATCCTGGAGCATTCAAGGAAACTCTATGAGGGATTTCAAAGATAGACATATAGGCATAAGAGTAAATGTTGCAGCAGAAAAAGATCTACAGATCTTTTCCATAATGATCTTTCATCAACATAGACAACAAGGATTCACATTGAATGTAGAACTGACATTCTTCAAAAGATCTGAGGGTTGACCTTCCTGCAATGAGACAAATATTTTGTAAAACCCTAATGCAAGGGGACAATGCATCCTTTCTTGTACATTCTATATATAAGGCTTTCTTTCCTCTTTGTAAAGGTTAGACAGGGTAGAGTTAGAACTTTTGAAATTAGTAGAGTTAGTGAGAGGGGATAGAAGCTGATCCTAATTCTCTATAATAGGAGCTTCTTTTGTCTTCTCTATTAGGAGTTAGAATCAGAATAAACTAATGTATCTTTCAGTTTCCTTAGTTCAAATGGAAGCAGTTTGGAGCCATAGATTTTTTGTACACTGGTGATTGTGCCAGATTTGCAAATGTTGTCTATCTGTTTCACTGATAGTAGGGGCAACCAGATTTTAATCTACTTCAGATTGTGTTTTAGAATGGTGTTTTTCTTAAGTTAATCATTTAATTTGTGAAGCTTTCAAGGAATAAGGTTTGATTATATGTTTGGTTTAAAATGGTAACTTGTAATCTGATGTTGAAATCAACACTGTGGATGAATGAAGTTGTGTATTAGTCACAAGTTAATTTTGTTCTATAGTTTTAGTTAGGAATTCCTTGGAAGGTGATACGTCTGGTTAATTTGGATGGACCATTGTTATTTTTTATTTCAAATCCATGATTTATCTTTTTATATTTGTTTAAAAACCCCTATTAAAGTGGGTTTTATTTTTATGCTTACCCCCCATAACAATCCAAAAAAGCTCAACACCAGCAGGCCCCTTGAATATTACTATTACATTGACCACTGAGTAACATCAGCACAGTTGAGAACCAACTACAAAGACCTTGGGAGCTAAGTCATCCATGTGTTTCCTTTCTCTTTCAAGAGAAGCAGAATAGCAATATTATGTTTGCATGTTGTTGTGCCAAGAGACACGTCAATAGATACCTATCCCCAACACAGTTTAGGCTATTCAATCTTTCTTTAGAAAAATCAATTTTGTCAGAAGATTCATATCAAATTTTATTGAGATAGTAAATCCAATATAGAAGATGCTAAAGAAAGGAGCGAAGATTTATTGGGTAGTTGAGGCTATAGATTCATTCGTATTCATAAAAATGAAAATCAAGGAAGCTACAAAATTGAAGTCTCCATATTTCAACAAACCTTTCCAAATATTTTCATTTGCATCTTATCACATAGTTGTTGTAGTGATACTCCAAAAGAATGATGAAGGGTATGAGAATCCAGTATCCTTTTTTAGAAAATCCCTCCAAAATGAAAAATTGAAATATGATATTGTGGAGAAACAAGCCTACACATTGGTAAAAGTTTTCAAGGAAATCAATCCATATCTAGTGCAAGAAAAATTTATAGCTTATGTGCCTAATGTTATTGTGAAAGATGTATTTGTACAAAGTGAAACAACAAGGCATAGGTTCTGGTGGATAAAATGAATCCAAGAGTTTGATATAGAGTTTCAGATTACTAACCTTGTAAGAGGACAAGGATTTTCCAAATTGATGGCTAAAATGAATCTAGAAGTTTCCCAAATATTTAATATGGCTGATGAGGAAAATATGGTTACTAGTATTGAACACACATCATGGTACACTAATAATATGTACTATATAAGCATTTGGAATGTTTAGAAGGGTTTGATGACAACATAAAAAGGACATTCAAGTTGCAGGCCTCAAAATATGTATTCATGAAGGGGGGCCTCTATTGGAAGAATAGGGACGGTGTCCTATTGTTGTGCTTACATGAGCATCAAGCAAGGCATTCCTTCAAGGAGATGCATGAAGGATTATGTGGGGATAATTTCTCAAAAAAAACCACTGCTCATAAGATACTAAGGGTAGCTCATGACTATACTAAGGGTTTTTAATGATGCTCATGACTATACTAGAAAATGTGAAGCATGTTAGAAGTTTTTTGGGAAACTAAAGTATCAAGGAGCATTACCTTTGAGACCCATGTAGGTAGAGGCACCATTTCATTGGTGAGGAATTGACTTCATAGGGGAAATTACAGAAAAATATAGTGGACACAAATGGATATTGGTAGCCATAGATTACTTCACAAAATGGGTGGAAGCTATACCCACCAAGCAAGCAACTAGTAAGGTTGTGAAAAGTTTATTATTGGAAAACATCATCACAAGATTAAGAGTTCCAACAAGAATTGTAACTGATAATGGAATGTGTTTTAGGTCAAATTAATTCAAGGGATTTTTCCAATCATATGGTATAATAATTCCATATTATTCACCATACCATCCATAGGAAAATGGATAGGTTGAATCCAACAACAAAAGTATCTTGAAGATCATAAGAAGGATTTTGGATAACAAAAAAAAGGCCTTGCATACTAAGTTGAGGCTTTCTTTATGGGTGGACAGAATCACTATGAAAAAGGATATTGGTAAATCACCCTTTGAGCTTGTGGAACTCAGGCTAGACTCCCTTTGCATAATCTAATACTAGCCTACAAGTTCATTTTGCAAGAAGATTTGGACATGCCTGAACCCATGGAGGAAAGTACAGAGGAATTGGTGGAGCTCGATGAAATTAGAAACTAAGCTCCGCAACATAATAGAAAGAAACAATTACAAATGAAATATTTGCATGACAGGAAGGCTAAAAATAGGAAGTTTGAAGTAAATGACATAGTTCTCATGTGGAATGCCAAGAGTCAAGACAAAGGAAAGCATGGGAAATTTGAGGCCTTATGTTCAAGACCCTTTGTTATTATTGGAAAGGGAGGTGAAAATTCATATTATCTCCAAAACATGTTAGGAGAGGACCAAGCATTTCCAGTACATGGGTAGTTCCTGGGTATGTGCAAGATCATGATGGGCCAAAAAATGGCAATATTATGGGTATTTGTAGGGTATGTGGCTGACGACCTTTTTTTTACCAAAAATTGATAAAACGAAAAGGGTTTTTAGAGGAGATTATCAGTCTTCCACCAATATAAATTATGCTTTAATTTGAATTTAATAAATAATTATTATTCATTTTCTATTAGAATTATGACTAAAGTCTTGATCGATAGGTTGATTGAAAAACATCTATAGCTTTCAAATGGTATCACATTTTTTGAATCCAAAACACGTGTCACATTCTATGCTTCACATAGTATAGGATTAAAAAAAGAAAAAATAAATTTCATGAAGTTTTGACCAAGTTAAGATGGTCAGACGTACGAGTTTTTATATTTTTTAAAAGTTGTAATAAAAAAATCATAATTAATTATTTACTTAGGAAAAAATTACAAAAAAATATGTATCATATCCGAACATGAGTCATCTACTTATATATAAAATCTTATAAATAAATATTATCATTTTATTATGGTTAGGGTGGTCAGACAGACACCTACTTCTTATTTTTTCCCTAAAATTTAAGTACTACTGCATTAAAATTTCAAATTTTCACAAAATAGATTTTATTTTTTTAAATAAACCTAGTAGTTTAGAAACTTCATTTAATTTTCTACAAATTCTATTCTTACATATTTTTGAAATAATATAGATAAGTAATTCAAATTTTTATGTGAAGTTGCTTAACACTGATTTTTCTGAATTTTTTTGCCACTTAAGGGCCTTTTTTTTCATGATGATCCTTCACATACCCTCCTAAAAAATTTCTTTTCTTGAAGAACATAGAGATGATTAAGGATTTCCAATGCATAGAAAATTCTTGACAAACCTCTTAAAATAAATCATTTCCATGCATAGTAGAATAGGTGAAGGTCAAGGATTTCCAGTGCATTGAAAATTCATGGATAAACTTCTAAAATAAATCTTTTTCCATGCATAGTAGTATAGGACTTCATATCATTTCCACCGCTCCTGGTTTTTCCCCATTTCCATTTCCATCCCATGTCACAAGCCACTTGGTCTACTCTTCCAGTGATCTAAATTATTGATATACCCATAGGGGGTATACATCCTTAGTCGAAGCCATTGTTGGGACTGTAATTTTTTTTTCACACTTTCAATAGCTTACATTCATGAACCCCACAAGGTAGCCACATTCTAAGTGCAAAGAGAAAAAAAAATTGTTAAATCCATTCAACATGCCATATTCACCAATGATCCCATCATTCTTGAACTTCTGACACACCAAAAATTCCTCAAGTCATCATTAAGAAAGAGATTCTAAGGAAAAAATTCATATAAACATGACTAGGTACATGTCTCTCCGATCCATAAGTCATAGCCTCTCAATTTGAGCATTTCTTGCATATCGGAAAAAGATCAACTACATCACAGTGATAAAAAAACTTTGGAGGATACATATTCGAGAAGAGAAGGCCTTTCATTCCACTAAAGAAAAGGTTATCAACAAGAATAGTACTATCAGAGTGAGATCCTCAAGTCATCTTGAGCATGCATGTCATGCCGATAGACCCTCATCGGTAAGAAATTCACATTGTCTCATTGATAAAACAAATAGAAACATGTCGGGGATACATCTACTGTCAGAGTGATTTTTTCTTCTCCTTTCGAGTTCAAATGTTACACCGATGAAAGTAATTTTGGTGAGATTATTGCTGATTCATCCAAAGGAAGAAGGCAATGAAAGAAATACATTGAGGAGACTAATAACATAAGAGTAACTTTCAAATCCCTTAGCACTGCTTATTCTCATGCTGATGGTAATATGAATGGATCAAAGTTCATTGGAGTGACACATGGTGACAACTTTGATATCTAAGTGACTTCAAAAATCTCTTCTCGAAGGTGATATGGATTAAAAACAAATGAAAAATCAATTATTCAGCATCAGTAGGAAAACTATTTGATCTTCCTGACCATGAAAGATGATCTCTATCTAATGAACATTTGGATTGGTTCAAATACATAGATAGGCCAGAGTTTAAATAAGTCTCACCGATATAATAATTTAGTTTGAGTAAAAGAAGAATAAGAAAGAATAATTTTCAAGATTGGTAGTGAAAGGAATGGGAGAGCGGGTAGAGGTTAGAAAATTTGGTGCAACAAAAAGATTTCAAGTAGCTTTCCATCTCCTTGTAATTATATTTTGAATTTTGTCACCTTGATAAGATAAA
Organism: Sequoia sempervirens; assembly: GCA_007258455.2. Lineage (NCBI taxonomy): Eukaryota > Viridiplantae > Streptophyta > Pinopsida > Cupressales > Cupressaceae > Sequoia > Sequoia sempervirens. The sequence goes on along the minus strand of VDFB02379711.1, from coordinate 21,844,582 downwards.
ATGGAGGGTTCAAGCTCTAGGAAATCGAAGAGTAGAAAACATTAGGGAGAGAGTAGCCAACCTAGGGGTAAAAAAAAAAAATTGAAACAAGTGATGAGCCAAAAACAAATGAGAGAAGATTGAACCAGGATCTCATTGTCCAATTACCTGGATCAGGACCAAAAGCCAGAAATTTTGCACAACTTACGACTGATGTAGAAATATTTGAAGACAAGTGTAGGTATAGAGGGGATGTATGGACCCCTATTCGAGGATATTATCTATTTATGTTTCATTATCATTAGAGGGAAAGGTTTGAACTTGTATGAATCCATGGAACTTTAACTTAGGAAAACTGGTTGTCCCTAACATATTTGTAAATGTGGAACTAGTAAAACTCCTGGCTACCCACTACAACCTAGACCTCAAGGCTATATACAATTCACTAGGTAAACCTTTATACATGTGTCTGAAGCTACAATTTCAGAATTTTTTTACCTAAACAACACATTTGATGAAGTTATTGTACATGAGGCTTTATAGAATGAATACTGGAGAATGGAAACAACCTACAGAGGGTGGAGGTTACCATTGCATAGACCCAAAAAGGATGGAAGTCTAGTTCCACTTGATGATAATGATGGAACTCCTTTCCATGCCGACATATTTGAACCTTATTTGACATACACATACTTCTTAGTGTGTCAGGTGTTAGGGATTGAGGCTCCTAAGTTTATGTCAATTGTACCAATGGTGATTTCTCTTGATGTTTAGTACCATAATAATAGGCCATTTGACTATGCTTCACAAATTTTCAAAGGAATTGATTCGGGACTAATGGTAGTTAAAAAATGGATCCCCTATACAAAATTTCAAGCATTATTCCTTTTCTATGCATATAATAATGTATTATGGGCAAGAAATAGGGATGTGGCTAGAGGAATTAAGGGCTAAACAATTTGACAAAGAGGGTAAACCACTACCAATACAATGATGGAAAACTATTTGGGATAGCATATTTTTTAATGCAAGTTATGTTCATTTTAAGGAGTATTTTGTCAAGACCTTGTACAAATTTTTCAACTATCCTTGTGATCACTCATTATTTGATTAAATTAAGAGGTTTCTTAGGCCTAAGGATTTCAATGCACCTATAACTGTGGGTCACAATTGTGGTGATTGGTATTGTTTTGTGGATGAAACAATGATTAGGGTTTATGGTTTTTAGGATACTCCATTTACCTTTCCAAAGATGGTACTAGACATAATTGCATACTTGGAGATAGTCAGACAACTAGAATACTCGATTGTTATGAATCTAGTTTCCTTTGGGAAGAAGGCATTCATGCCAAGTACTTTGTGCTTTGGATATTTCATTGTAATTTTTTCTGCCCTAGGCTAAGAGTCAACCTCTTGTTGTTTCTCCTTATTTTCTCTTTCCTTAGCCAATCTATCAGCCTCAACTTTTTTTTCTTCTCTTGCACCCTTTTAACTTCTAGCTCCTTTTAAAAAATATCTTCTTCTAACCTATTCTTCTCTAACATTTGAGCCCTTTTTCTTTCAATATCTTTAGCTCTATCCCATGATTTATTAGATTCTTTCTCATGTTTAGCAAGTTTTTTTTCCTCCTTTTCTCTCAACATACATTCTTCATATTCCCTCTTGCTAGCTTCCTCAACTGCTCAAAATTTAGCCTCAAGGGCCTCTCTATTTCTCCTTTATTGAGAATTTTGTTGCTTAAGCTTATGAATCTTCTGTAACATAGCTAACTTATCCCTTTTCCTTTAATCTTTAATTCTTTTTCCTTTTGTTGCTACAACAAATATTCATTTTCCTTTTGTTTCCTTGCTACCTCTTGTTCTTTAGCTTTAGCTTCAAATTCTTGTTTCCTAGCAAGTGAATTAGCTTGTTCCTTGGAATCCACTTCCTTCTTAGCATCCTCAAAGAGTTTCCATTCATCTTCTAGGTGAGGACATGCTCAGTCCCCACATTTTTAGTCTCTTCATTGGGTGCAGTCACAAGAGTTTCCTTGTCTAATTGGGTAGCCTCTAAATCAATATCAATATCATGGATCTCAACCTCATTCTCTTTCCCTGTTAAAGATTCAACCTCCTTATGAAGGATTCTAGTGGGAATCTCCTCAATAGGTTTCTTTTTAAGGGGAGGTTGAGTTGAGGTTTTACCTCTAGTAGTTGTTGAAGCTCCAAGTTGAGATGAAATCTCTTCTCCAGAAATTGAGGTCCTAAGGTGAGATGAGGTTTCTTTTGTAGCATTTGTAGTCCCTTCATCTTGTGATTCAAGGATATCCTAATTTGGTACTACTGGATGAGGCTCCTCCCCAGATTTAGGAGTGAGAAATTCCAATGGCTCCTTAGGATTTGTCCCATTATTTTTTTTGTTGTACCCTTGAGTACCTTTAACTTTCCACTTCTTATAAGTTTGAGCCTCTAACTCCTTGTGTTGAATGTTGTGGTTTTTTTGCTGATATGTGGTTGTCATTGATTTCAACATTATTAGCATTAATGCATTTGAGGCTGCATATGTTGAGGATATTGAGAAAATTGTAATGAAATAAGTTGTCGATTGCTAGTGGTGAAGTGAAGTTTACTCTATTGGTAAGCTCAATATGTTGATGATCATAGGTTGTTGACTAAAGTGTTTCTTTTTTAGTATATATAGTTTATCCATGTTGAGTTTCAAAGATCCACATGAAGATTTGATCATGTTATGAACAATTATGTTCAGACAATTTTTCTATTGTTTCAGTTGGTGTTCCTGAATGAAGATGATGTGATTCTAGGGAGTTCAATTGTTTTGGATGCTTCTCTAGTGATTCATGATCCTTGTGGATTTTTTTAGATTTTTCTCTATCCGTGTTTCATGTCCGCATTGATCATTGTACTTGTGATTGGTAATTTTATCTTGTGTGTTCATGTGTTTCATTTTCATGGCTGATAGGGTGTTGTAGAGTGTTGTGGATCTTTTAGGAATAACTTTTGATGGTGCTTTTTGTTTGAGGTTTTCATTCTGGGTCTTCACTATGCTATGTCTGACCTTGGTTGATTCAAATTAACAATTTTTAATTTGTTTTTTGGGTTCTTTGGAAATTAAGGGTAGGAAAAGAGAAAAACGGACTGGTAAGGGCTAATGAGAATTAGGCCTCTTCTAGGAAATATTTTAGAATCGAGTGAAGTGGAAGCTAAAGAACCACCAAAATGTATACAAATAGATCTGAAATGGATGGAGATAGTACCTTCAACTCCCCTGCAATCAATTCTCACCAGTTGAAGAGGTTGGCACTTAGATCTTTCTAATTCCAAGGAAGGGTAAGCAGTCACTAAGAAGGTGTTGATCTTCCTAAGCTAAGAACATGTGGAAAACTCATAGAGCAGAGTTGGGGTAGGGTTTGGTTGGTCTTCCAAGCTCAACAAGAACCATTGGAGTCAGGTTCTAGGAAGGAGACAGTAGAAGGGTCTCCAAAAGGTTGTGAAAGCAAGCTTAGGTTTCATCATACACCACTAATCTATTGTTGGTTCTTGGAATTAAAACCTAAAAAGGGTGTCAAAGTATGTAATTTGTTTGTTGGGTTATTTGGAAATTAAGGGCAGGAAAAGAGAAAAATGGACTGGTAAGGGCTAATGAGAATTAGGCCTCTTCTAGGCAAGATTTTGGAATCAGGTGAAGTGGAAGCTAAAGAACCACCAAAATGTATACAAATAGATCTGAAATGGATGGAGACAGTACCTTCAACTCCCCTGCAATCAGTTCTCACTAGTTGAAGAGGTTGGCACTTAGATCTTTCTAAGTCCAAGGAAGGGTAAGCAGTCACTAAGAAGGTGTTGATCTTCCTAAGCTAAGCACACGTGGAAAACTCATAGAGTAGAGTTGGGGCAGGGTTTGGTTGGTCTTCCAAGCTCAACAAGAACCATTAGAGTCAGGTTCTAGGAAGGAGACAGTAGAAGGGTCTCCAAAAGGTTGTGCAAGCAAGCTTAGGTTTCATCATACACCACTACTCTATTGTTGGTTCTTGGAATCTGCTCGAATGTTATGTCAATGAAGGTTTCCTTTAGATTCTCCACCAATTTCTTGTATGCAGTAAGCTTGTCATCCTTAGTTTGATATTCATTATTGACCTAATTTATGATCAACTGAGAGTCTCCATAGACCTTGAGAGCTATGATATTCCATTGTACTACAATCCTAAGGCCTATAGTCAAAGCCTTGTATTCTGCTATGTTGTTGGTACAAGGAAATGCCAATTTGTATGACTTTGGTATGAAATCCTCTTGTGGGGTAATGAAGAAGACACCAACTCCTGATCCATGTTGTGTGTATGAACCATCAAAGTATAGTTTCCAATTGTCAATTATGTTGAGGTTAAAAATTGATTCATTTGGGAATTCTGAGACAAGAGGGTTCTCAGAATAAATGGGTACTTTTGCTAGTTGATCTGCAATAACTTGACCCTTGATAGATTTCCTCTCTACATACTCTATATCATACTCTAACAGTATCATTACCCATTTTTCCATTCTGCCTATGAGCATTTCCTTTGATAAGAGATACTTGAGGGGATCAATTTTTGCGATGAGCTTTACCTTGTGTACCAACATGTAATGTCTCAATTTTTGGGATGCAAACACTACTGCAAGGTAAGCTTTCTCGATGAAGGAGTAATTTAGCTCATGACCAACCATTGTTCTGCTGATATAGTAGATAGCCCTCTCCATTCTATTTTCATCATGTTGAGCTAGGAGAGCTCCAAGGGTGTTGTTGTTGCTAACACATATAAGATCAATGTCTTCTTTGGGATGGGTGGCATTAAAACGGGTGGTGTCAGTAGGTATTCCTTGATTTTGTTAAATGCCTCTTCACACTTTGTATCCCATTTTTATGCTACCCCCTTGTGGAGTAGGTGCAAATATGGGTTTTTCTTATCTACTAGTTGTGCTATGAATCTTCTGATGGATTGGAGTCTGCCTTGGAGGCTTCTCAATTGTTTTAATGTCTTTGGTGCTTCCATCTCAAGGACTATTTTCACTTTTGCCAGATCTACCTCGATACCTCTCATGGAGACTATGTATCCTAGCAATTTACCTAATTGTACACCAAAGACACACTTCTTGGGATTTAGTCTAACTTTGTATTCCTCTAGTCTATCAAAGATAGCACTTAGGGTTTCTATATGATCTTGTCTTTTTCTTGACTTAGCTAGAATGTCGTCAACATAGTATTTGATTGTTTTATGAATCATATTGTGGAATATCAACATCATGGACCTTTGATAGGTTGCTCTTGCATTCTTTAGGCTGAATGGCATCATGTTCCAGCAGTAGGTCCCCCATGGACAAGTAAAAGTTATCTCATGTTGATCTTCTTTTTCTATCATGATCTAGTTGTATCCTGAAAATCCATCTGTTAGTGATAGAATCTCATGTCCTTCCATCATGTCCACTATCATGTCGATGTTGGGAAGTGGTAAATCATCCTTCAAACATACTTTGTTCAAATCCCTAAAGTATGTACAAATTTTGATGGCTTCATCATGCTTTGAAACAGGTACCAAATTTGACACCCATTTTTGGATAATCGATTGGTCGGATAAATCCTGCATCTAGCAACTTTTTGAGCTCCATTTTGACTAATAGAGTGATTTGAGGATGCATTTTTTGAAGCTTTTGTTTGATTGGTTTTACTTTTGGATACACAGCTAAGTGATGGACCACAGTCTCTAGATCAAGCCTTGGCATATCGACATAACTCCATGTGAAGTTTATTTTCCTTTCTTTTAGGAATGCTGCTAGGAGTTCTTGCTCTTCTGATAATAGTGATTCCACATAGAATGTGATATGCAGGGTCTCTTCTGTTCCTAAGTTGTTAGGATTGCATTTTTTCGGCCAAGATTGCTGACTTCTCCAAATGAATATCTCTTAGAGGAAGATTGAATCCTTCATCCTCAGGCACCTCAGAGAGGTTTTCACCATTGGATACGTCCTTTCTTTCTACTATTTTCTTGTCAAAGAGTGCCACAATGTGGTTTTCACTCAAAGACTTGGATATGATTCTTAATTTCTCACTTTTGCGACTGAAGGATTCAATCGTTTCCCCATAATAGGCGTGTGTGTCTAACTCCATTATAAACCATGCCTTGTGATCTCCATATAGAATGTTATCCCTCAATCCCATGAATTCTGAGAGCACCTCATCATTCTCGAACGTATCAAGAATTGGTGGTCCTCATTGGTCATAGTTGATCAGTTGGGGGTATACTAAGCGGATCTAATGATTTTGATGATCGGATTTGAAAGATAAGGTACTAATCATGCAAAGGGTAGTATCCTCAAATAACCTAGGTAGATTAGTCAAGTGATCCTCATCATCGCTACTAATATAGGCCTCAATTATAAAGTTGTGTATATCTCTACCTGTGGATATTGGGGAGTGTACTTGTGCTAGTACTGGTTGAGGAGAGACATTAACTACTCTAACTAGAGGACTTCAGCCACATATGGTTATTATTAGAGGGGTACATCCAAGACCAATATTTTTTATGGGTTGTGTCTCTGGCATGATAGGTATTATGAGCCTATTGTCATTTTGTCCCAATCTTTGATTTCTATTGTAGCCCATTGCGAGCATCATTTGTAGGCCCTTGCTTGTCTCATCCATTGGTAATTCAGGTGTCAGTCTTTCATCTCGATACAACATGTGGGATGGATTTGCTCCAATAACCTCTTGACCAAGGTCGCCCCATATTGTGAATTTAGGATAATCTTTAGGATATGTTTGTGATGTGGAAGCTTGATTTTATTATGGACATCCCCATGATCTAGGAGATTGCGGTAACTCTCCCATCAAAAAAGCATTGTTAGGGAACTTGTAGCTTCCACAACCATTCTCCTAGATGATGAGCTTGATGTCAGAGATGGTGTGGATGGTGGGAGTGGTGGGTGTCTCTATCGCAGAAGTGAATGCGAGAGTGGCGTGGTCGATCTATGGTGTGGATGGGCCCTCATCATATTTTGGCACTTGGGGGATTTTGTAATACTTTGCCTCAAGATTTTTGCAATATGAGAATGGTTGAGGATCTCCATGAATGGTAACCTCTTTTCCATTATGTGTGAATTTCACACATTGGTGGAAGGTTGATGCTACAGCTTTCATCGCATGGATCCATGGGTGTCCCAGGAGAATATTGTATGGCAAATCAAGGTCCAAGACCTGACAAGTGGTTTCCATGAGCATCATCCATACTTGAATATGGAGTTTAATTGTGCCTTAAGACACTCTTTCTTGGTCATCATATGCTCTTATTGTGATGCCTTTCCCTTTGTCAATGGAATCTTCTGATATTTTCAACTACTTGATGAGGCTGAGAGAACAGATGTTCAAACCCGCACCTCCATCCACCAAGACCCTTTTGATTTTGCTTTTATGAACTATGGCTTCCAAATGAAGTGCGCAGTTGTGAGATGGTTGGGTGGGGAAATCCTGGTTAGAGAATGTAAGGAGATTAGGCATTATGATATTTCCAACCATAGCTTGGAATTGCTCTGCATTAAGATCTGCGAGGATGGTGGATGAGGCTAATGCTTCCTCAAGGATCTTTTTATGGGCTGATGATATTTTTAACAACTCCATGATGGAGATGTGTTCTGGTGTTCTTTTGAGTTTCTCTATGACATTGTAGCCATTAGATCTAGATGAAGGGACCCTATTTGGTTGAGATGACCCTGCAATAGTGACTTTTCTACCTCTTGTGGTGACTCCACAATCTTCGGCATGGGTTCCCTTGATAGTGATGACCATGCAGTCTTCATTTAGGGAGGCAACAACTATTTTGTATACATGATTTACACTGCCATTTCCTTTATCCTTGTTATTCCCTTTGTTGCCATGATTTGACATCAAATTCTTGTCGATTTTAAGGTCTTGATTTCCTGTAGGTTCTTCCACATTTATGATTCTTTTGTCGATGAGATATTGGATGATATTTTTGAGTCTCATGCAATTTTTTGTGGTGTGACCTTTGATTTTGTGGAATTCACATAGTTGATTCTCATTGTACCAAGGAGGTTTGACATTGGGTTCTTGGTAATTCTCGAATGTAGGTGCTTTGATGAGCTTTTCGTTGATCAACCTTTTCATGATGTCCTCAAGTGGCTCCCCCAACATGGTGTATTTTCATTTAGGATATGTTTTGCGTTGAGGTGGTCCCCTTTGGTCACTGAGATTATTGATGGTTGGATTATTGTTGGGTTGATGTGTTGTGTGATGAGTGTTTTGATTTTGTGTTTGGATTTGTTATGTGTGTGTGTTTTGGCATGGACCACTAATGACCACCTTAGCATATACGACACCATCATTAGTGACATTTTTGTTCCTCACCCACGTGTGAGTTTTATCATTGTAATTGGATTATGGTCGATTGTTTTGTTGTTCATGGTATGATGTTGATTCCATGGGTTGAGTCACAAGGGCTCTTTCGATGCTAAGTGCCTTGGAGATCAATTGATCATATGTGGTGATACCTTGAACCTTGAGATGAAATGCCAAGCGGCTTTCAAGGTTGGCTATGATTATGCAGACTTGTTTTTCTTTTGGCATGGCTCACTTGCTTCTATTGGCCTTGGATTGCCATCGTTGAAGGAATGAAGCGAAAGATTCATTCTTTCCTTGTTTTAGAGCTGAGAGTTCTTTGAGACTGACATCTATTGCAATGTTACCTACGTAATTCTTAATGAATGCATCTGTAATTTCTTGGAATGTTCTAATGCCTGAAGGTAAGTGAGAGAACCATTCGATAGCAGGACCTGCCAAGCTTCTAGGAAATAGTTGCATCAGATAAGTATCGTCATATGCGACCTCCATGCAATGAACCTGGAATTCCCTGATGTGATCTTCAGGGTTTCCCATCCCTTGATATTTTTCAAATTTTGGAATTTCAAATCCCTTAGGGAATGGTTTCATTTCTAAGCTCCTATCAAATGGATAGGGACACAAGTTGCTTGGTGTTTTGGTCGTTCACCCTGATTGAAGGTTGAGCACTTGTTGCAAGAGAAACTTGAGTTGTGTCATCACATCATCTTGCAGATCATGGGGTGGGATGAAGGTGTTTTGGGGTATTGCAATCGTGGTTTGGATGGGTGGGTTGGTTGGTGTGTTGTTTGATGGTATTTGTATATTCTAGTGGGCAAGGTAGGCTTCCACCTGCTTTTGTATGAACAACACCTATTGTGGATCTTGTTGTTGCTATGCTAAGGTTTTTTCTTTTTGTTGCACTTGTTGTTGTTCCAACAATGCTTGTTGTTGTGCTTGTTGTTGTTCCCACAACGCTTGTTGTTGGGCTGCCAGTTCTGCTACTTCTTGTCGTTCTTGATATTGCTTTATGGCTTGCTGATATGCTTGTAGTTGTGTTGCTTGTGCAAGAAGTTGTGCTTGTGCTTGCACTTGTTGAGCCTAATATTGATCTTGCACTTGTGTTGCTTGTGTGGCTTGTTGTTGTAAGAGAAGTTGTGCTTGAGTGGCCCTTTGTGCTTGTAATGCTTGTGTGGCTTGGATAGCTTGAGCGGCTTGTTGTTGCAGTAAAGCTTGGGCTTGTTGCACTTGTTATGCTTGTAATGCGGCTTGTGTGGCTTGAGTGGCTTGTTGTATGAATTTTTGTTTTTGGACTTGTTGGTATCCTCTTTCAAAGGCAACTTGCAATGTCGTGTTGTATTGGTTTGATGTGGTGAATGTTGGTGGTGGTGGGGGTGGTGGTGGATTTGGGATGGTGTTCGTGGTGGTGGTGAATGGTGATGTTGTGTTGATTATTTGAGTAGTGGATGGTGGTGTTGGTGTGGTAAGTGGCATTGTTGATGTGATTGGCCCTTGGGAGACCATGCTTTGTGATGTTATGGGGGTGTTTGATGATGTGTCAATTGTTTGTTTGTTTGTCACCTATTGTTGCAATGTCGATGACAAATTTTGAGTGTTTAGCAAAATGCTTTGGTTGATGGTTGGGATGTTGTTTTGATTGATTTTTGGTAGAGGGGGAAGCCCTAAACCAAGGAGTGGTATGGAGGATAATGGTAGTGGTGGGATAGGTGGAAATGTAAGGGGTGTTAGTTGTCGTGTGGTGTCAAATATTACCCCTGGTCTGAACATATCTCCCTCTTCTTGTGAGTTTGTGAGAAGAGATGTTTGTGGTGCTCCATGAAAATATGTTGATGATGGGTTATAATGTAAAGTGAGAGCAACATTTTTGTGCAATGGGTTATGGGGGATGTTTTTTTCCAATGTGGTGTTTGCATCCAGGTTTTGATTATTAACAAGGGGGTGTGATTGAAGAGCATTGAGAAATGCATTTCCCTTATTAACGTTGGGTTGGGTTGGAGCAAATGATGTTGTGATTTGTGGGATATTTTGCATGATTTTTTGAGATGGGGGTGTAGATGAAATGGGGATGGTGGATGAGATTGGTGAAAAAGATGTCTCTACTATAGTGCTCACATCAAAATTAGAAGGCAACTTGGCCCCTTGATTTGCTAGTTCAAGCATGTACAACGAAGGGTTAAGTCTCATCATGATGTTGATGATTCTATGGTTGTCTAGATTTTGGAGCATTTCCATCATTTCTTCACGAGACATTCCAAAAGTGAGGTCCTCTCCTTGGTTTTCTTCTTGCAGATTTTGTGATGATGAGAGGGTCAATGGATTACTTGATTCAATAGGATTCATTTCTATGTTTTTTTGGCTAAGATCGCTTGAAGCGGGTGTTTCTTTGTTGGCTTCCATACTCTTCTTGTATTGAGATCTAGTAAGAACCATAAAACAAGGATCAATCTTCGAGAATATGGGAGCTAAATCTCTTTAATTCTTTGGGTTGATCTCTATCTTATGCCTCAAGGTAGAAATTTCTAGGATGCTTTTAGGATCAAAGGTGATGATGATATGATGATGATGTTTAAGGATGGATGTTATGGATGTTTTTGGATTTTGATAAATCTTGAATGAAATGCTAGGTTTTTAGGACTTTGGATTTTTTTTATTTTTTGATTTTTGGATTTGAGATTTTGTCCTTGATCTTGACTTTGACTTTTTTTTTATTTTGAACAAAAAGACCCCAAGATGTTGGATGATGATCTAAGGGATAGCTTTGTTCAAAGGATAATGATTTGGATATGTGTGAGGAGAAGGATGCATCTACCCACACCTATCTAGACAAGATGATTTTGTTTCACTAGGTATACAAAGAAGGATTCAACTACATACACTAAGCTAGACAAGATGATTTTTGATAACTTTGACTAAGTATATGCAAAAGGATGCATATAAACATGCCTAACCAAAGGTTTTTTGATAATTTTTTTCAAGGAATTGGTCTCAATGATTTTGATGATTTTGATTTTTCCATAAATCCTAGCACTTCAAGGATGATTTCAAGATTTTCCAAAAGGTGATTTATGAGATGATGTTGTTTTGATGTTTGTGGGGGATGGATGAAAATATGTTGATATGTTTTGATCCTAAAAAGAACCTAAAAAGAACACTTTGTTTCCCTAGATCTAGGTATTGAAGAGCATGCAAATGCTTCCTAAAGACCTTTGTAACCAAGGATTTATTTTATTTGAAGATTCATTTCAATGATTTTTGCTTTGGGAATTGTGAGTCTTCAACACATATGAAAGTTCATTTTTCTTAGCTTTTCTTATTGTCTTTATTTTACCAAAAACACTATCTTTGATTAAAGTTTCAAACTAAGATGTCCAATGTCTTAATTTCTTCAAACCCCACAAGATATATTATGTGGAAATTTAATGAACTTAAGGCAAGGGTTTTCCTATTGTTTACTTAAGGAGACAAATTGAGATGTAATCCAATGTTTAGAAACCTATAAGGATGTGAATCCCAAGGGAAAGCAATAACATATGGATTGAGTCAATGATATTTGTCTCCAAAAGGGTTTGAAATTTGGATGATGTTAATTGTTTGTTTTTTATTTGTTTTCGATCAAGCAATGCATTTTGTAACCCAAGAACAAGTACAATCCTATGGATGTGTAAGACAATATTTGTTGGATTCCCACTTGGACAAGTCCAACTACCCTTATCTCTAGCGAATGGTTAGATGCTTGACCCCACTGGCTCCCCTCCACAGCTCATTAATGTCAATTGAGGTAGCCAAGCATCAACACCAATGAAACTCCCATGGCATGTTTTCCATCTCTACTAGAAGACCATAAAAGTGTGAGGCGGCTTCAGAATGACCGTTCTTGCACCAACAAATAGATTAAAGGATTTTGGAAAATTCTAGCACATGGGTTTTAGTAAGGACTTTCTATTCGTAGGAGTTGATCCAACATGGCAAGAGTCCCCTTTCGGATCCATCTTGTTAGAGTCAACCGCATGATAGTGGCATTTCTTCCAATATCCACATTTATATCCCAGTTGGAAATACTCTTGGCTTTAGAGTGTTATCGGTTGAGTCATTCCCTTGGGTGAGTACTTTTTCCCACAAGGAAGCCCTCTAGGATAAAAAAAAGTGAATGAAGAACAAAATCCATAACTTGATCAATCTTTGATAGCAACAAAGAGAGAGAATGTACGCGAAAATTCCCCCACTCACACTCGCACAAGATTTTGTTCAATTTTAAGCCCAAATGGAAGTGTGGAGGTGATTGCTTTGTCTCATCCCAAAGTCATGAAAAAGGCCTTTTGATTCTCAAGATCGCTATAAAGCATGAGAGAAGTGCATACATCCTTTTTCGATGAATTTAGTCTAAGTAAGCCCTCACAAAAACAAAGCTACACTTGTTCTTTTTAAATCCTCAAAGCAATATGTGACTTCATTTTAAAGCACCAAATCACAAGTGAAAGACATTAGTTCAATTTGTTAATCCAATAAACAAAATCTAGTAAATTGTTGATCCTATTGTTCATTTTAACCTTTGCAAGAAGAAATTGAAAGGTTCTTTTTAAGCCCAAATGAAAGCTAGAGTTCTAATAATGAAAGGATAACAAATTCTTAATGAAGTTTTAAACAAACACTTAAGTGTTTAAAAACACTTTGATTGAAGAAAATATCATCACCATGCTCCTCCTTCCTTTATTTTCAATTTCCAACCTACAAAGGAGAAAAAAGTTAGATTCTAGAAAAATACAGGAAATAAAAACCAGAAAACAAAAGGTAAATAAATCATAAATCAAAAGCACATGCTAAAAAAGTTAAATTCTCCCTTTTATTGTCTCCCAGCGTCACAACTCGTGAAGGCCTCATTGTTTTTCTCTCCCAGCGGTGCTGTTAGAGTGCCACTTACAAGTCAACGGTGCTCTGTGTTAGGGCAGAGAACACGATTGCATTGTAATTTCTCCCAGCATTAGAGTTTTTTTCCTAGCATCGACCTTTTCAAAATTTTCAAAAAAACCTGCAAGTCAACAAGTCTAGCGATGTAGTTAAAAATTTGAATGTTTTTGGTAGGATGAGTCCAATGGCGTAGTTTTTGTTTCTAGCAGTGCAATATAGTGACACTAACGGGCCCATTGTACTAAAACAGTGACGTTGACAAGCCTACGTTGCTAAAATGATGCTGATGAGCCCGCGCTGGAATTTCCTGTGTGTAAAGAAAAATTCAAAAATTTCAAAGAAAAGTTAGAATTAATGATATCCATCCCTCCTTCTAGTGCCAAATGTGTGAACCCAAGCCTAGGTACCTGCAAAACAACACGAGTAAACAAGTTAAACAAGGAAATGCAAGACAAAACAAGGATTCCCCATGAAATCCATTTGTAACATTGAAATTAGGAAGAAAATATTGTAGAACACAAAGCAAATGACAAAACAAAGATTGAATCCTAATTAAAAGAGAAAAATCTTAATCCCATGGGGGAATTGGTGCCAATTTGATGTGAAAATTGGCCCTTTCCCGATTCCTAAGATTGCAAGCTTCAAATTTTGAAGAGATTGATCCACTTTTGATGATGAATGGTGAGAGCTCCAAGCCAAAAACCTACAATAACCTAGCTAAGAACTCAAGATTGGTGAATGGAAATGGCTAAGTATTTTAGTATGTTAACTTTGCTTGGATTGTGGATGATGAAATGAAGATATGAGCTTTTCATTTATAGGATTTCAAGATGGATGAAAGCCAAAATTTGAGAAATGTGGGACTAACTTTCATCCAATGATATGGTGCCACTTGTCAAGCTATGAATGTATGATGGATGTGCAAGATTTGGGGTTTGTGCCAATAAATGCCAATATTTGAAATTCAAATTTGTTGAAATGACATGTAAGAGGGAAGGGAAAATGTAATAAATGCCACTTGGCTCAAGGCAAAGGACATGTAAGATGAATTTATTGCATTGTTGGATTGTTGGTGTAATTAACTATTTAATTACATCGTCATAAGTTTACTTAGGCAATCTTTAATTCCTAAGTTATAGGATCTCATCTTTATCTTATCGAGCTATCTTTTTGCTCAAGATAAGATTTGGTTGTTGCATGCTTGCCTTTTATAAGCAAGCCTCATCTTGTACATTTGTATCAATTCAATCGTTAATCAATCTTGCATATTGATAGCATACATTCTCGCCATTATTTCTCTCTTGTGGAAGTATTTTCGTCTAGCAACAGATTCTGGAAATCTAACATGGTATCAGAGCTTCTAGGGTTGCGGACTCCTTCCCGAATCTGAGGGTTTTATTATTCTGGCTTGAAGATTTTTGCTGGGTGTAGATTGGGGTTTCAAGAACCTCATGGTTGAGATCAGAAGATTCCGCAGATGAATTTTGACTGTAAATTCGACTATTTTTGAGTAAAGTTGTTTTTGAAGCAAAATTTTTTTGCTGGAATAACTTCCTGTGCGGTACGATTTTCTATTTTCGCAAAAAAATATTTTGTTGAAAATATTTTCTGCGGATTTCATTTAAAATCAGGGGCAAAATTATTTGTCAGGGCTTATAAAGTTTATTGGTAGAATCTATTTCGGGCTTTTTAAATCCCTGGTCGCAGGTATTTAATCACCTGCAACACCCGTACGAAGACCAGATCTGCCGTCCACTAGTTATCTTGCCCTCGACCCGTTCTTGCTGGTCACATCTTCGTCCATTCGGCAGTCTGTCCTTTATTTTGGGATCGACATATTCCATTGGCATTGATTAAAGGGTTTCTTTAATCCGTGGCTGCATCCATTATTGCTTGGTCGTTGTACCATCAACTGGTGTCCACTGGCTAAACCACAACTACGTCCTTGGCTGCATACGGTTCATCATTCGCCCATCCTCATCACCAGTCCTGGTCAAACCGGCGTACATCTGTCAGATCGGCGGTGAAGATTTTGGCAGATCTGCATGGGCATTTCTTTTGGTGTTTGGTCGGCATTTCATTGCAGATCTGGCAGGGTACAGGAACATCCGTCATTCATCGGCCAGAGATCCGGCACAATCATTCCGTCCGGTGTACCTTCTAACCACGTCGCTGTCATTCTGTCTGGCGTACCTTCCTCATCGGCCTTGGCAATTTTCTGAACTAACATCGGCGTACATCTTCCACTGCGCAGGGTACGGTGGTCTTTTCTAATATATGTTAATACACTTTGTTTATATTTGTCAGGCCGACCATTGTTTAAAAAGCCGAATTTGTTATATTGTATTTGGCCGACGGATGTATGATGGTAGTTTGTTTTAAAATATTGCCCGACGGTCATATGGATGATCAGATTTAAGCCCCGAGTGCCCGAATTTTACTCCATTTTAGCTTTGTCTTTGCCCCCAAGTGCCTATTTATAGGCCTTTTTTTCATTTTATCATAACTTTTGCATACGGAGGCCATTTTCCAGAAACGAGATATCGTCGGAAAGGTGGAGATCTGAATTTTTCAGTGGTGCAGATATTTTGCAGAGATTTTGCAGTTTTGTGCCATATTTTCCAAGTTGAAGACAAATCTCCCTTTTTGGCTTTCGGAGCTCATAGTTTGTAAATGGGTTTTTTAATTACTTTGGAGAATGGGAACTATAGGCAATGGAGCAATTTAATTCTCACTCATTTTGGTGAGATAAATCTATTGCCCTATTTGTTTAATACAGTTCCTTTTCCTAGCACAGGTGTTGAGTATTGCAATTGGATAGGCTTTAGGGCTAGAGTCTTTAGAGTTATTTTTGAAAATGTAAATGATGACATTTTGGAGACTCTTATTCACTTCGAATGTCCTCATACTCTTTGGACTCACATTAGAGAGGTATATGGAGACCATGATTCTTCTCCATCTCTTGAAGCTCCTCTTTCCAACTCACATGTGCTTGTTCATTCTTCAGAGTTGATAACCCATGATTGTGATCCTTTGGACAAGATTGCAGATGTTTCAGAGGTTCCTGATAGTCTTCCTGATTGGGATTCCTATTTGACAGACATTGCTTCTTTGTTTGTGGAGTCTCACATTTCAGATTTGGAGGACCAATTTGAGGGTTTATCTCTCTTATTTGATGATAGTCATGGGTCCACTATTATCACTTCATGTTTGTCTATGGAGTTTGTTCAAGATCAGTTTCCACTTGTTCCTGGTTTGTCACAGTTTGTTGTGATTGGGCATGTACCTGATTGGATTGTGGCATCATCTACATCATCCAAGAACTTGGCAGCACATGAGCAGATTTTAGAGACACAATCTTCATACATATGGATTCCTCTTCCTTCTTCCTATCCAGAATGGGAATCATTCTTGCAGTTGTACTTGGTGTATCTTCTTCCTAAGGGGAGAAACATTGTTTGTAGGCATTGGATTTTGTTTTGTCTTCAAACATTAACCATACTTGCAGGAGATCATACATCATGGGGGGGATATCTTATCTCTTTACTTCCCTCTTATGGGGGGGTAATTTATTGTATATTCATGATGGATGTAATCCTTGGGGGGTATCATTGAGTCCTCCATACATCATGTTTACATTCGTCATGCCTTTTTTCTTGTTTTCTCTCTTTTGGAGAGGGGTTTTTTCCCACTGGGTTTTCCCCTTTTCTCTGCTTTATGAGAGATTGCATTTCATTTGCATCTGTAAATGGGTACCTAACATGGCCTAGTTGCCGGGACCCATAGTAGTTTGCATTATAATCTTCTCCCTAAGTTGCACTTATGGGGGGGTGTTGGTGTAATTAACTATTTAATTACATCGTCATAAGTTTACTTAGGCAATCTTTAATTCCTAAGTTATAGGATCTCATCTTTATCTTATCGAGCTATCTTTTTGCTCAAGATAAGATTTGGTTGTTGCATGCTTGCCTTTTATAAGCAAGCCTCATCTTGTACATTTGTATCAATTCAATCGTTAATCAATCTTGCATATTGATAGCATACATTCTCGCCATTATTTCTCTCTTGTGGAAGTATTTTCGTCTAGCAACAGATTCTGGAAATCTAACATGGATGTACATGTTGACTTGAAATTTTTGAATTCAAATTGAGAGAATATTCCAAAAGATGCCATGTGAGGGAAAATAGGGATTTAATAAATGAATTAAATCTATTTTCACGTGCAACTTGAATTATCTAGAGGATGTGACATGAGATTAGATTAAATTAATCAAGGGTTAATTAATTTAACAAGAGATTAGATGATGTGACTTATTTGACTTAGATTTATGGGTTTATTTAAATCAAATAAGAGGGGAATATGATAAGAGGCTAATTAAATAAATATTTTGATTTATTTAATTAAAAGGGATGATGTTAGATTAAATCAAATAAGGTTTTAATTTATTTAATTTAATGGATAGACTTTAGAGATTTAATCAAACAAATTGATTATTTAATTAAATAGGGATAATTAGATTAGATGGGTTGGTTTAATTAACAAAAGGAATTGACTTAATCAGAAAAAATGATTTATTTAATTAAGAGATGAATATTGATGAATTTAATCAGATAGGAGAATTTGATTAAATGGTTAGACCGAGGGATGATTTAGGAAGAAATGATGTTAGTAAGTTAGGATCGAATGCACGATGTCAATCAGTATATTTTGTGTGTCTATAGAACCTTTCCATCACTTCATTGACTAGACAATAAACTCAATTTCTCTAATACAGTGTTGTCACTCTATCCAAACACACATACACAATCATCCTTTAGAGGAGGTTCGATTCATCGAGGGGACAAAGGATATTGTCTCTCTAAAAGCGCACTGTCACCTTGATTGCTTCACAACAAGGATGTGAAGTGTGAAATAACCATATTGAAGGGACCGATAAAGTTGTCATGTTGAACACATAATTTCATCTCAATGTGATCCTTGAACCTCATCAACCAATAGTCTAGTTATGAGGAGCTGGTTAGGCACACGGTAGAAAGGGCTTAAGTTGTCACTTAACCTACTAGTAACTTGTAGTAGGTAGTCAACGTAGGAATATAAAATTGTTATGCAAACCTACCATGACAAAGCATAAAAAATTCAAATTGAACTTATTTATCACCAAGAAGAACTAAAAATTACACACAAGGAAGCTCTCAACCAACCACAACTACACTAAACATAGATATGTCAACTACAAATGACACAAATATTTTGCACTTTTTCGACTTTTGACATCAATGACAACAATATGCCAACATATATTTCACATTGATCTGCTCAATTCTTTGTATATCTTTCACCAATATCTCATCCTATATTTATACCATCTTCAACTTTGAAACATATCCAAAGTCGGCCACACACACCATTTGATTTTACAAATTCAAATTAGGTCAGTGCCAAAACATTCTAAGGTGGAATTAGAATTTGGGTGACCCAAACACAATATTAATAAGGACCTAAATAAGTCCCAACACGCTTCATGAACTTTGCAAGTAGTGTTTAACACAAGGTCGGCTAAACTAGTGTAAAACACATAGAAAAATTAAGCACACTCAACCTTAGCAGGATCCAATATTTCCAGATAACAAAATTATCTTCAAGATGAACATATCAGTTTGTATCCAAAACTACAAGTTATAAAACTTGAACAAGAAGAAATCTAGACCCATGACATTTCTCCCAGACCTCATCCAGATACACTAAAAAACATAGTTCACAACTGGTGAACATAACTCACACTATACAATGATAAAGAAACCTAAAATTTGGATATAGAAACTTCCAACAACCATGATCAACATATTTGAACCACCCAATCATAGGAGAAAATATCAGAGAAAAACTTGGAGCAACCATTGAATACCTGCAACCTTTCTTCATTACAATTTTCTCAATATCCTCGACATATACAACCAATAAATTGAATCCATGACATCAATGAAAACAACAACTAGTTGACATCAATGATAATATCTTCATTATTGTAACAAGCAAGCCTATTTTTTCATTGGTGTATATTGTTGAATGATATTATTCCAAGAGTGTGAGTAGTAAATTCTTTGATGAGTTTCATTATGTTATAATTAGTAAAGCTATTGGTGTCAACCTCTAGTGTTGCTTTGATAAGCTTATGTCTATGAATGCAGTCAAGATATTGTGTTGTAGTTGGTTTAGTTGTGTGATGGAAGTGCTAAAGATAATGAGGATGCATCTCTTGTGCTTGGTTTCCAAGTGCTCTTGAAAAAAATTGATAAAAAGAGGAAATAGTATGTTGTAGTGGTGTTTTGGGTGACATAATTGTGTTCTAGTTTTGCTCCACATTTCTTCTAATTTGAGAATGTACCTGTGCGATTCAGATATGTTAATGAGAGGTGTTCAGAGGTGTCATATTCAAGATTTGGTATGTTGTATCAATGTATAGAAGAATTTGTATTCACTAGTTTGCAAACTATGCATTGTAACTTAGGTGTTTGAGAGAATTTTTTTTTTCTCCATGTTTGTGAATATGAAGGATTGGTGATGGTGTTGATATATTTTTTAACCCAATTTGGTTTGTGGTTTTCTGCTTTGGAAGTCAACTTTTCAATTAACAATGTATGGCATAGTTGTCTAAGTGTATTGGGTGTGTACATTCTTCAAGTGGAAGTTGTTGCAAAGGAGTTTGTTGGGTTTCATGGGTTTTGAGGAATATTCTAGATCATGTTCTAGCATGGTGTGTGGTTCACAAATCATCCTTGGGTTTGAGGAAGCCTGTACTTAAAATTTTAATGGTGTTTACATGATTAATGGTTAGCCTGGTGTTTACACTACTTATGATAGATAAATATTATTTATAGAAGCATGTAGTTTTGTGGTGTTATATATTTGGCTCCCAATTAAGGTTTGATGTGGTCTTCTTTCACTTCTATATACCATGGATGGGTTTTGGCACTGACCTAATTTGAATTTGCATTTTTGAGGTGTATAGTTGACCTTGGAGAAGGGTTTCAAGGTTGAAGATGGTATAAGTATGAGTTGATTTGTTGAAGGATGATAATATAGATGTGATAGATGTGAATTATGTGAATTGTAGGGTGTTAAGAGTGCAAAATTGAGAAATGTACTATGAAATTTTATGTGTTATTTTACTGGATGTAGTGATTAGAAGGTGTATACATCTCTTTAATCAGACTATGATGTTGATGTCATTATGGTGGATTCTCTATTGCATTGATATGTTTTTCTTTATGTAAGATTCATTATCTATATTGTTTTTATTTTGGTAGTGAGCCTTTTGGTAGTGAGTCTTTCTTCTTTGGGGTAGTGAGCCTTCTTTTTTTTTTGGTAGTGAGCCTTTTGGTAGTGATTCTTTCTTCTTTGGGGTAGTGAGCCCTCTAATAGTGAGCCCTATTGTATTCAATTTCAATATTACTTATATTGTTAACTAATCCTCACCATGGTTTTTCAATTCTTGGGTTTTCCATGTAAATCTATTGTTCTCTTGTGTATTGTGTTAAGTTTCATTTCTATTATTTACTCTTCATGCTAAATCATCATAATAGATTTAAGGGTTTAATGAATGAATGTGGATCTGAATGTTAATGAAGGTTTTGTATTTTTAAGGTATGATTGATTCACCCCCCTCTTAGTTTACTTGTGCATTCAACAATCAGTATCAGAGCAAGGTTCCTTCAAAGAAAGCTTAATTACTTAAGGTAGATTTGGGATGGCACACAAGAAGGAGATCCATATATTTGATGGAACATACTATGCATTCTAGAAAAAAAGGATGGAAGGCTTCCTAGATTATCTGAGATATGATATGTGGAAATCAATTAAGAATGGATATACTATGCCTACAAATGTTCTAAGCATTGAAGTTGAAATCAAGGACTATGAAAGAAATAGTAAAGGTAGTTATGCTCTCTTGAGTAGTCTTACAAATTTTGAATTAGTGAAAGTTTGAATCTTAAAACTAGTAAAGAAATTTGGGAAAAGTTCGAAAGTATTTATGAAGGAGATGATATGGTGAAACAAGCTAAGATGTTGAATTTAATGATCACATTTGAGAAATTTTAGATGATTGAAGATTAAAAAATTATAAGCTATATGCAAAGAGTAGATGAAGTGGTCAGCTCCATCAGATGTCTTGGTGGAAAAGTGAAATAATCAAAAGTGGTAAAGGAAATTCTTAGAACCATTCCTAAAGCATATAGTTATAAAGTTGTTGCTATTGAGGAATATCAAAATCTAGATCATTATACTAGAGATCAATTGCATGGCTCTCTAACTACATTTGAAATGAGAGAACTTGGTACTAATAATGGTACAAAAGTTGAGACTAATTTTAAGGTTGGAAAATTAGAGAAGGATGAAGAATCAAATCAGGATGAGCTTGATGATGTGGAAGCTAACTTTGTGAGAAGGATGAAAAAGGGTATTGGTAAGTACAAAGGTAAGTTTCCTTTCAAAAAATTTAGTTGTGGAAGGATAGGTCACTATGCTTCAAGATGTCCAAATAGAGATGTGAATGATAAAAATAAGGAGAACAAAGGTAAAATGATTAAGAAAAGCTATTATGCTAGAGAATATGCAAGTATTTATGATGATGAATCTAATTATGGAGATGACGATGATGGGTGCTTGTTCATGGATTCAAAGGATGAATTTGTTTCTACTAACTTTAAAAGATATGTGAAGGAATTCCCTTTTGAGAGAAAGGATAAGATTGAAGGTACTTTGGTATCTACTTTCATGCTAGACTAGATAAGAACTATTGGATCATTGATAGTGGATACTCTAACCATATGACTAGAGACAAGAGTAAGTTTTTTAAAATTGAAAAGTACGATGGAGGACTTGTTAGATTTTGGTGATGGTTTAGGTGCTAAGATATGTGGAATAGGTTCAGTTAGTTTTGATGGCAATCATACTATTGATGATGTTTACTATGTCAAGGGTTTAAGTCATAACCTCTTGAGTGTTAGAAAAATGTGTAGCAAAGGGTACAACCTTATATTTTAGGATCTGATGAATGTGAGATCAATAAAGGGTTCAGAACTATGATTGCTACTAGAAGAAGGATATATGGAAATGTTTATTAGCTTAAGAGTGTTGATGGCCATTGTTTTACGATAAATCAATGAAAGCTGGAAATGACATAGGAGAATGTGTCACATTAACTTTCATAATCTAGTAAGAATCATTTTAGTTCAAGTAGTGAGATATCTTCCAAAGATTACAAAGCCTATCAATGTTGTCTACAAGGAGTGTCAGATTGGAACAAAAACAAGAAGTTTCAAAGGAAAAAAAATATTCTACTAGATTGTTGGAATTAATTCATATAAATATTTGTGGTCCTACAAGAATAAAAAGTCTTCAAGGTGATAGGTATTTCATGATTTTGATTGAATATTACTCTAAAATGACATGGGTTATCTTAAAGAAATTTTTGAAGCTCTAGATAAGTTCAAAGCATTTAAAGTTATGGTTGAGAATGAACTCGATATGAAGATCAAGTTCTTGAGGTCTGATAGAGGTGGAGAGTTCACCTCTAATGAATTTAACATTTTTTTTAGAATCATGGCATAAAGAGGCATTTGTCTACCCCTAGGACTCCTCAACAAAATAGATTGGTTGAAAGAAAAAATAAAACTACTCACGAAGCTATAAGGAAAATGATGAAGGAAGCTAGCCTACTGAAAGTCTACTAGAGAGAGGAAATTTATAGTGTTGTTTACATAATTAATAAAGTTCAAGTAAAATAAAACAACACAAAGAATCCCTATGAGTTTTGGTATGGAAGGATGCCCACTATCAAATACTTTAGACTATTTGAAAGAAAATTTTATATGAGAAGAGGTGAAGAAAAATTGGGAAAGTTTGATGGAAGATTTGATTAAGGAATCTTCCTTGGATATTCTACTAAAATTAAAGCCTATTGGTGCTACAAAAAAAGGTTAAGAAATATTGTTGAGGGTGCAAGTTTCAAGGTTGATGAATATTTTTTAGAATTTTGTGGTGATAGATCGATATGAATCAAATGAGCCTGATTGTAGAGAAAAGTAAAAAGCTAAGGGAAAGGAAGTGTAGTTTGTAGAAGAGGAAGAATCTCAAAAAAAGACTCATAGAACCCCTAAATATGTGTAGATGAATCATTTATAAGAATAGATAATTGGAGACAAAATAAAAGGCGTATTGACAAGAAGGAAAGTTGTTGAAGAAGAGGTAAATATGTGTTTACTTTCTAAAGTTGAACCTAAAACAATGATTGAGGCATGCAAAGATTAACATTGGATGAAAGAAATGGAAGAAGAACTAATACAAATTGAAAAGAACCAGACATGCGAACTTGTCCCAAAAACTATAAACAAGAATATAATTGGAACAAAATGGGTGTTAAGAAACAAACTAAATGAGAATGAAGAAGTGGTAAGAAAAAAGGAAAGGCTTGTGTGTAAGGAATATTAACAAGTTGAAGGAATAGGTTTTGTGGAGACATTTGCTCTAATGGCTAGAATAGAAGCTATCAAGATGTTTTTGGATTTTGCAGCACACAAGGTTTTCAAATTTTATCAAATGGATGTAAAGTCTTCTTTCTTGAAAGAAGAATTGCAAGAAGTATACATGGAATAGTTGGAAGGATTTTAGTTATTAGATAGACCTAATATGGTCTACAAATTGAATAAGGAATTATATAGATTGAAGCAAGCTCCTAGAGCTTGGTATGAAAGGTTGGAGAGGTATTTGATATGGAAAGGATTCGATAAAGGTACCATAGATAGTAATATTTACTTTAAAGTTGAAAAAGATCAAATCTTGATTGTGGTTGTGTATGTTGATGACATAATTTTTAGAGCCAATGAAGCTATGTGCAAGAAATTTTCAAAAGAGATGAAAAAAGAGTTTGAGATGTCTATGTTTTGGGATATCAATTTATTCCTTGGGCTACAAATCAATCAAATGAATAAAGGTATATTAATTTCACAATCAAATTATGTCAAATAAATGTTGATTTTTTTTGAAATGGAATACTCCAAACTAGTATGTACTCCTATGGTTACTAGTTGCAAAATAAGAAAGAATTATGAATCTTGTAAGGCTAATCAAGGTAAGTGTTAGCTCTCAAAAATGTAGGTGAAATGCCTCAAGAGGTTGCCAATCTCTTGGTACATTTCAGGGTAACAGACAAGGTCAAAAGATTTAGACCTTCTACTCTTCAGGTGCTACTAGACCTAGGCATGTATACCTATATCAATGAAGCAGACTTAATGTGCTTCTCTCTTGAAATGTTTTGTCCACAATGGAAGATGGGAGTGGGAAAATAAAACTAAATTTGGTATAAATTTTATAGCAATATTCAAAACTAAATCCTAATTTGTTTAGCTAACAAATGTAAGAAATGAATGAAATTAAATGATAAAAAGTGTAGAGACTAGTGCCTTATTGGGTATGCAGAGTCAAATGAAATCTAAATGAGCAACTTGTTTCTGGAAAACACTCAAATTATTTGGCATATGTTTTTGTTTATAACTTGTATAAACATGCAAGACTGTGACTACCAAGTTCTTCTTAACGATCCAAATGAATTTCCTTGATTACTATGATCAATTAAAAGGATTTAATCTTTCCTTGAAAGAACTGATCAATCAACCACATAGATACAACAAATGTGCACTGATAAACTAAATATAAACTTGTTACATCAATTTAAATAACCATAAAGAATCAATCTTGGAGACAACTTTAGTAATACTTTCAATGAACACAACAGACAATTGACACCAGAAATACGTTGCCACATTAACTGATTCTCATTAAAATCTCCATTTTGTAATCATACATCATAGTCTCTATTCTATCAAAATTATTTTCCTACCCTATCTACTTATTCAATCTAAAATATAATCCCCTTTTTACAATGAAAAATGGATATTTATACATTTGCATCTAAAAATACACATCGCATTGCGTATCCAAATTTCGGCCAATAGCTTGCAATTGGGCTCTACCACTATTTGCTAAGCACTCACCGAGACATCCCACAGTCACACTGAAGGCCAATTCCCTACCAATAGTCATCCATCTATACATCGCTATGATGTCCCCTCATCACATTGATAATTGCAGTCTCGCCAACAGTCAC
Organism: Sequoia sempervirens; assembly: GCA_007258455.2. Taxonomy (NCBI): domain Eukaryota; kingdom Viridiplantae; phylum Streptophyta; class Pinopsida; order Cupressales; family Cupressaceae; genus Sequoia; species Sequoia sempervirens. The sequence continues at coordinate 21,819,152 of VDFB02379711.1, read as the reverse complement.
CCCTTGTCATATGTGTTTTGCTATGACAATTTAGAGTTGGGAAGAGGTTTCATAAAACACCTTGTGTCTTACTAAAATACCCTATGATGCATTCTTGTCACTGAGACATATGGGCTTTCTCGCCGATGAAACACTTCGGTGTGAAAAAATGGGTCAGCAAGATTGTATAACCTTACCCCAATAACCATTGATAGGACTCATTCACATTGTTGGCAAGACTGGAGCCACTCACTGAGAGCTTACTCCGATAACCCTTGAATCCTACCGATATGTATATACTTATCATTGGTCGGTAAGACACAACCCAATCAGTGATACCACATACTGAATACATTTTGTTTGGCTGAAATGTTTGCTTGTTTTGTGCACCGATTGGTAAGACAATATTATTTCGTTATGACTTCACTCTAATACCAATTAGTCTGGCCGATAAGTTTTCTCATGCACTAGTTAGTGAGACATAATATATTCAGTAAAACCACATACCAATGATGACTCTCCTTTTGATGGGATCCCTCTATCCCTGAAACAATGTGTGTGTCCTTCCGATAGGTGCTTGTAGATGAATTCTAATCAGTGTGACACCCCTGAGGTCTTGCTAATAATCTACAAAAAAGTATATTAGTAGAAAATACAATATGGATCAGGGAGACCTTGATAATCTCATGCCGATAAGGACTATAATGTGAAATATTCAGACTTAGATGATTTCTATTGGATCACACAGCAAAAAATGGGAAAAATGTTATGAAGAGAGGATATATGCATATGGTGAGGACTCATTTGGAAACTTAGGGATGTGAAAAACATGTAAATTTTTTAGAATTTTACAGTTCCAATAGTAAGTATAGATCAATGATTGGGGGACTACTATATCTAACTACTACTAGACTAGATATCATGTATGTAGTTTATCTTGTGGCTAGATTTTAAGAATATCCTAGAGAGTAAAGATTAAATCTATATTTTAAGAATATCAATCAACTATGGACATTTCAAGGATGACTCCAATCCATAAGGTGATTCAGAGCACAATTGGATGACAAGATACATCCTTTCTAACATTTACTCAAAAAAGGTTTATCATTCATATGGACAAAAAAGTGTCAGGAATCTTTTCAATAGATCAAGGATTATCTATTGACACTACTAGTATTAATGCCACCCATCGATGGGAGACCTCTTATCCTATACATTTCAGCAACTACATCCACATTGGGGGTATTAATTGTATATAATGATGATGAATTCTATGAGTATATTACATCACTCGCACCTTGGTTGGTTATGAGCTAAACTACAGTCCAATATAATGTGCTTGTCTTGCAATAGTTTTTGCTACTCAATGAATAATGCACTACATGATAAACCATCAAGCAAAGTTGGTTGCCAAGATAGACCCATTAAATTATCTTCTTATTTTAAGGTAGCTTTGATACTCAGTGAATATGATATTCAATATGTTGAATGAAAATCAATAAAAGGATAGGTCATTACTGATCAACTCAAAGATGCACTGACCAAGGCTAATCACCCATTAGCCTCATATTTTCTAGATGAATCCATCTTCACCATAGACACAAAAATAACATGGAATTTGTACTTTGATGGATCTCACACAAACCATGGTTCTGAAGCAAGCATACTATTTATCACTCTGCAAGGTGATACCATTCCTAAGTCATTCAAAATTTCCTTTCCATGTACAAAAAACATAGCAGAATATGAGGCCCTCTTCACACCAAAGATGACACCTGTCCATGGGATCTAATATTTACAAATTCGTACAAGTGAAAAAATTGTACTTAAAAAAAGATAAAATCTAATATTTTAAGTACAATGTTTTCACTTGTATGAATTTACAAAGTCCAATAAAAGTAAATTATCATTATAGTCGTGAAGATGCAACAAAATAGCTAGTGGGGAGGGTTTCCGCTCACACACGTTTTGTGATTTTACAATACTGTTTGTATGAAAGTTTCTTTTGCATGTGGATAGAAAAGAGGCTTGCAAAGATTTGTATTATTATAGATGAGGATGGCGACCAACCATTTTTCTACACATTAGAATAAAATGGCATTGACAAAGATAAGATTTGAATAGCATACGTGGGAGGACCTATGTTTGTAATAGGGAGAAAAAAGTGTACAATTTTTTTTTGTGTGTGAGAACACTCCTTATGAACATAGAAATCTAACTTTTCCTTTGTACTCATTGCTTTCCATTCAACATGACTTATAGTATAGAAGAAAATGGTGTTAGACATAAATTTTATTCAATATACTTTTAATGCACATTACAATTTTTTTTGATGAGGGCCACACCTCCCAAAACCCACAAAAATCACAACAGATACCAACACAAAAGATGCAAGACAAAAAAATGACTCACTTTCAATTTTTTTTAGAAAATGAATTAGAGATTCAAAACTTACATGCTACAACCTCATGGGCTTGATTCATTACAACAAAATCAACTCTGAAAAGAAATTCTACTATTTAGAGCCACAATTTGCACTATCAGGGCCACCTTCTCCAACCCCCACTTAACCCTTTTTATTTTCCCCAATAACCACCCTAGAATGTTCTAGAAAGTTCAAATTTCCCCTTTTTTTGGTGTGAAAAGTCCCACCATTTGATTTCTGGCCTAGGAAGAAATTTTTATGAAATTCACTTTTTAGTGGACCAACTTCATGGGGCCATAACTTTTGATCTGAGTGTCTGATTTGCTATTATTCCATATCAATGGAAAGCTATCGACGAGATCTACAACCTATAAGCTCATTTTAGGTCAGTTCGGCCACTTTTTGATCTATTTTGAGGCTTCTAAAGTTTTATATCTGAATTTGAAGTTGCATTGGAGAAATTTCTCAAGATGGAAAATTTATTTTCTCCCAAACCGTGCAAGGTATTGAGGTGATTCTTTCATAACCAGAATTTTTTTTAGCTCTGCTCCTTGGGGTAAATTTTCATGTCCATATGAGCTCATTTAGGTCAACTTACTAAAAATAGTGTCTGGTTTTCACTATTTTTGACGCCTAATAGTCTTATACCCCCTAAGTGCCATCATGGGACTCAAAACAACTAAAGAAAATAAAGAAAATAATTTTTTGAGTGATGCAAGATTTTCCTACATCGCTAGATGTTCCTCCATCACTTTTGAATTGTAAAACACACTTACTTCGTTTCACATGGTAGAGCAGAGTAAGCAATGAATAAGTATGTAAAATTGTACATCTAGACAAGGATAAATCTATGGATTTAGTTCGTCTCCTCTTTTTTTTCATTGTATGCCATTCATAGATGACCACCTATTCTTCTACACTTTTGAAAAAAGAGGAGGTGTAGAGATTAGATTTGAATGGCATATGAAGTATAAATTATCAAACACGCTTGCCCCCTTCACATGGTGGTAAGAATTGTAGAGACTGATGAATCAAGTAAAATTGTACATCTATTCAAGAGGATTAAATCTACACATCTAGAGGATAGATTCATATACATGGAGTGATCTATACATGTTACATCTATTCATAGGGTTTTGTTTTGTCACATAACATAAATATCATTTCAAAGTATCATGTTCATTGATATTATTATTTAATCTATGTTTATTTATTCTCATGTGTATGAATTTCAGTTTATTAGTTTAGTTTAAACTTAGGAAAAAAATATTTTTCTTTAATCTTTGGTGTTCTTTTCTAATCTTACATGATTTAGTTTCTCCTAAGATAACTTCTTATCATTATTAGAATTTTCTATAGTCATTGCATTTTCATCTTATTATCAAATGCAATCTCCTTTCACCTTGTTTTTGTGAGCTCTTTCAAATAATTTGGACAATTTATTAGTAGACAATACTTAAAAATTTATTTGTAGTAAACTAGAATTCATAGATTTTTTTAAAAACAAATGGATCAATCAACATTATTTCTAATGATTCAAATTATTTCAATTAAATAAATAGTTTATTTCATACAAAGTTTTCAAATCTAATCTAGTAAAAAATCCATAGTAAGTCTAAATTATTTGAAATAGTCTATTTTATGGGATTTCTTTTCATATATATGCATGTCATATCTTTTATTGAACATACCCATCCTTACTTTGGAATTGGGATAAGTATATTTTACAATTATTTTTTAATCTCATATTATTCTACTATTTTACTTATTCTAAGATGAGTTTTATTTATTATTTTCATATTATTACATATGACATGAGCTACTTATGAACCTAATCATCCATTAAGAAGGATAACTTGCTTAAATCCTAATATGGTTGTCAATTATAATAAAATGATATCTTTAATGGTGGTCATGTTGAGATCAATATAGATGATCAAGAAGACTATGATCATGGTGATTATATTGCTATACAAAACATTACACTTGGGACTCAACAAGCCTTGGTTGAAGCATATAATCAATTAGAAGATATCTTTTACAATACATTAGTGGGATGTACTCATGGCACACAAATTTTAGAATTTATCTTAGATCATTAAAGAATTGTACTAATTTTGTATCCTCCAACCCATCCTCCTTTTCCAACCAAAACTATATTAATTTCATGGTCTCTGCCACTATTAACCCATGTGTAGTGCCTACCTCCTTTTTTCTTTACTCCTTTGGCCTACCTTGTGGCTATACCATTTCCTCATGAACACATCTAGTACATTCATTCCTTTTAGAATTCCATGCATAACTAATCCTACCACTTCTATAATAGTTAAACTAACACAACCTGACTCATCTATTAGCCTATATTATCCCTCCATCTGATCCCATGATCAATACTTCTCATAATGTGCCCAATCCATTCATAACTAGTTATTTAGCTCTTACATTGCAGCCCTAATATACATCCATTGTTTCACACACTCTTAATTTACCACTCTAGTTTATATTAATACCTTAGATACACTAATACAAGAATTAGTATATTTGACGAAGAACTTTAAAAGATATCAAGAGAGATTATATTTAATACAATCATTTGTATTGCACGCCTTTGTCTTTTGAGGATTGTTTGATATCTATTATGTGTGGAATTAATGGCTTCGATATTTGAAATATATAATATAAAATGAGACCCAAGTATTTAGATCCAATATGTTATAACCACATGCAAAAAATTTAATGATAATGCCAATATATTAACTAAATTATTTTCATGAGCCCTAAAGGACTATACTATATAATGGTTTTATTCATTACCTTTTGGTTTGATGAAATTATTTTATGATCTTTCCTACAACATTCTTACATTTTTCCAAAAACATGGATTTAAATATCACTATGAAGGATTTGAATATATGTGCATAAAGAAATAAATAACTTGTTAATAGTTATGCCATACAATTAAAAAAATTGTATTAAAAAACTAAATAATGCTTTGATGGTGGTTAGTTACAAATATTTTTTTCAAGGGATTGCGTCTATTCATAAAGAATGTGTAGAAAAGTATCTTTCCATATCTTATAGGCATGTGCAAACATTTTAATAAATTAAAATATATCTCATTATCTCGATCATACTAATCTTCAAAAAAGTTAAAAGCTACTTAATGATGTGAAGGAAAATGTGTATCAATCTCTTGAAAATTTGACCCTATTCTTTAGATTAAATGTATCTAACAAGTTCATTAAGACATAAGAATTCATAGATCATCTTCTTGAAACCATTTTAAGTGTTAATTTGAATATAATTCCTTTGGTTTGTCCATTAGAAATAAACAAACCATTTCTTAGGACAATAATGATGAAGAATTTTGTGACTTGCATTTAGTTAAGGGTCATTATACTTAGTCATGCTTGGTGTTAAGAACAAGGCATAAGACCTCTTTGATAACATGATCAATGTCGAATGCATCAATAACAATAAAAATACATTAGTGCACTTGAAAATAACAAATTGGAGATATACACGATTCCATTTACACTTTGAATACAAATAATGTTGAGGAACATGATACAAATCACAACAAAAATTATGATAATATTGAGGATGTATGACATAATCATTTTTTGTGGCGACTATTGAAACTAATTCTACATTTTCCTCCTCTCCTACTTCCCCACTAATTATATTTTTGATTAGGAGATCACACAAAATAATAATAATCGTTTTCTCTATATAGTATGCATTTTGAGATGTATATCACATATTGGACTTATTATGGATCCTATATTCCAATATAACATATAATATAAAATAATATTTATTAAATTTCCATAGTAGATGCTAACAATATGGACATTCTAGGATTTCACTAAAAAGGACAAATATAATTTCAATCAATACATTGGGACACATAATTCAATAATTATTAGTTGGGACATATGTAAGTAGAAATCCAAAGGATAACACAAGATATACCTCAAGAAAACCATCAAGAGGGATAAGCCCATCCTCTAAAAGCATCCAAACTCTATCTATTATTGAACAATAAAACAATACATCCACTTATAGAGTTACAATGAATACTTTTGAAGCATCAAGCCTCTTCAATGCATCTTTCATGTGTTCAAGCATTAATCCACACATCCCATGCCATTATTCAAATATGCACTCCTTAGAAAGACTCAATAATGATATCTCACTCACTTAGGCAACCTTAACCACTATTCATGTGTTTTCTTTTATAAAAATAATCTCACACAAATACAAGAAAGTGGCAAGATAAAACCATGTGCCACAAAACCATGTGAACACAAACCATTTACCCCTCATTTAATATTAGCTTCTAAATTTTTAATTTATTAAATATTTCTCCAATATTAAATTATTAGCTTATTTCTCCCATAGATAAAATAATAAATCAATGTTACAACACAACTTACAAGTGGTACCCAAATAATTACCTAGTGTGGCTAAACACACCTCCTAAGTGTGCCACACCTAAATAACTATTTAATCACAAAATTATAATAAAAAAAAATTATGCAATGGTTTACAACACTAAATCCTAACATTCTCCCACTTGTTGTATACATTGCATAAATCTCAATCCTAACATTCTCCCACTTTTTGTATACATTGCATCAAATTTAAGTGATAAAAGGGCTCCAAGCCACTGCCAAAGGAAAATATCCACATGATCAGAAATAGCATCCAAAATACATGCCAATACATTCGACCATCCATACCTCCTAGGTATAAACAACATTAGAAAAATCATACCAACATATGTGTAAACTATAAACTACAATCACAAGCTCCATGTATCAAACCTGTCAATGAAGAACATACACATCCAAGAACTCCCATTACATGGGTAATTTCAGATATGAAAATGATCAAGGCATATCAATTCCACCAATCAACACTATACCAAGGTGTGAGAAATGATCAAAACATGCAACACAAGTCACAAAATATCACCACAATACTCCCAAATTATATGAGCATGAACCTCCAAGAAGGAACCATAGAATGAAGAGAGAAAACCTATAAACCATAATATTTCCTACCAACACCTCAAAGTGCAACATTGTATCAAGTATGATGTCCTTACAATCCCAAAGGAAAATCCTTACATCCAACCACTCAATCTCATAGATCAAATGCAATAGATGAATCATGTAATAATGCAAACATGGATGTAAGGCTCTCTAACCAAGGAAATAAAACTCAAAGTATATCCATTCCCAAAATAGGAAATCAACCCAATAACCATATCCTAAAAATCCTAATCAATGGATGATAACATAAAATAACTCATATGCATAAGGTTATAGCCATACCAAACATCTTTCAAAATGAATCCTCCATAGCTCAAGATCCATATCTATGAAAGATAAAGCAATAAGACTCATGCTAAAAAATCCTCAAATGAATCTCTTAAAATAAATAATTATGGTCAAGACTCATTCCCATGAGAAAAAAAAAACATGAAACATAACACATATGAAAGAAATAATAGTAAAGCACCTTTCAAATGATAAATCATTAAGTATACTAAGAGATGGGGAATGAGAATGCTCCTCCAAAAGTAACCAAGTCATCAAGACTCACTCCAAGAACAATATCATTTATGGGTTCATGATAAACTCACATCCATATCTAGGTGAAAGGCTCCTTGGTCTTCCTGCTGAAATCTCATCAAAAGTAATCGTCTCAGGCAAATTTTTCTAATCCCAAGATTACTCTAGCCTAAACCAAGTCTCCAAGTATCCATGAGCACCTAAAACTAATCAATCCATGCTATGCTAGAAAAATGCATCACCACACTATCATGAAGCTCCCAAGAAAATGACCCATGTACTCCATACAAAAAGAACCAACAAGAAAAATGTTAAAGCTCCAAAAAAAAATCAAGAGCCTATCATGACATCATGATCTAAGCATATCCTTTTAAGATATCAACTACAACAATGCATACATTCTTATCTCAAGAGAATGCATATCATGTCAAAACTCTAATCTAGAATCAAGAGTACATCATTACATAATATCAAAAATACTCCAAACCAAGAATCGACATCTCCAATCACGTGAAGATAACCATCTCCTAATAGTGAACCTATAAATGTGAAATAACTCTTTTGTAACAAAAATATCTAAGAGTTCCTTGAAGACATCCACAAACACTAAAGAAGATCATCCATCACCAATGATGAATCATATCATTACTAACAACTACCACTAAACCATGATACCAAGATACACATGGCATTGTGAAAACCATATCCTAAATGAATATTATCCAGGTACAAACATGTAATTGAAATTCCAATAATACCAAATAGAACTAATATCTCCAAAACAAGAAGGTATAGCTGCCATCAAAACATCAAGAATCAATCCTACACTATCAAATCAACATTTTCAAAAGCTCCAACTAAAATATGTATCCAATGAAATGTAACCAAGTTATCATGACATATTGATAAAACTACATGCTACAAGTCCCAACAACTAACTAATCAAGTACTATAATTATCAATCATCTCATCCCAAAGAAACATACCAATACACAAATAGCCACAAACAAGACCGACTAATAAAGTTTGCATCAACACGAAATCAATCTCGAAAATATAGATAGTTCACATCAAGTCATCCAACCATAACCCAATAGTTTATACACATATACAAGCTACACATCTCATAGATCCTAACCACTAAAGTATGTAAGATCATCATCACATTAGTAACTTACAAATTGAGATATCAAAGAAGATAATCCTATAGACAACAAGACTCAAACACCAAATCAAGCAAAAGTTTGATTTGCCAAACATTTCTATGAATAAGTAACCATAGTCAAGGAACCAAACAAGCATCAAGGAGAGAAGAACAACCTCCTAACACCAAGCCATATCACCACCAAACAACCACATACACAATCATGTCATGTCGATGCTCAAATATACCTACATATCGATGACACCATAATAATCACCAATTTTATACTTGCACTCAACTATCACCCACACAGGGATACAAGTATCCGCATGTGTCAACCTTGTAAGGAAGCTAAGGTAGCAGAACAACTTCTTGCACTAATCTTGAGAAGAGAATAATGCAAAACTTTATAGATCTTTTCAATAGTTCTAAAAACTTAAACATAAGTATCATACATACCACAATATAGTGATTTACGAAGGGAAAACTCTTTTGGGAGAAAAAATCCACACTCCAAAATCCACCCAATATATTATTCAAAAATCAAAAAGATTACAATATACTTGCTTAGAAAGCTTCTCATAGGAGTATCACTAACCAGAAATCCAAACACAACATGTCCAGAAGTAGACTCTTAGAATACATCACTCTACACAGTTGTAATACAATTCCCTCATAAAATAGGGTTAAATTTTAGGGAAAAATAAGCCAACAAAATATCTACCATCAAATATGATACCTAATGATGAATGGTCCATATTTACAATATATCATTAATTTAATGTATGTTGGCAATTTAATAATTTTTATTAACATTAACATGCATTCCACTCCACCCCATGCTCCCATTATATATTACACCTATCATTGTAACTAGTAAATATATTAAATATATCCCATCAACAATAAATATTATATAATTACAATATTGAGACACATTTTCCCAAAAAATCTCTCACTTTTCAAGCAAGCTGAAGTGAGTTGAAAGGGATTTAGAGCATCAAACATCAAAACCCTAGTTCTCAACAAGAAGAAATAGGTATTCTCCATTATCTAAATTTTGTGAATTCTAAGTTGTAGGAACTTTCTCTTAAGCATATTCAATTTTTTAGAGGATAAATAGCCACTCCTACTATTGTGGAAGTCTCTGAGAGACCCCAACCCATATTTAGAAGATATTCATGGAATGTGTATGAAGTAGATCTTTTGGGTGCATTCTCACACATTCTGAGCAATGTGTTACACACTGAAGAAATAAGAACATATATTCATCAGAAGCTAGAGGAGTTCAATCACCAAGAGCTTAAGGATTTATGGGACAACGATTTGATGGAAAATGATCTACTGCTTAAGCCAGAATATGAAAACCTTGTTTGAATGAAGCTGAATGTTTGGAATTGGTTTCCAAAAATTTCCAATGAGAGTGAGGTGAAGTTTGTTAGAATGGACCTTACTGGAGTTCATATAAAATTATTGTGGACAAATGTTCTAGGGGTTATCAATAAGGAGGAAATTCAAGTCGTAACCATTCTAGAGAACATTATGGAAGAAGTTGAAGATAGATTTGAAGTTTAGTTTTTCTCACCATCTACAAATTGATGGAAAAACGAAGGTGGTCAATAGGATTTTCAGTAACCTACTAGGATGCTTGGTAGGAGATAAACCAAAGGGATGTGATTTGATTTTACCATAGGCAAAATTTGCTTATAACAATTATGTCAACAGGAGCACTGGTAAATCACCATTCTAGATTGTATATGGGAGTAGTCCGAGGAATGGTTCTAAACTCAGAATGATGGATAAAGGAGAGAAGATTAGTGTTGAGGCTGAAGATTTTTGTGAGAACTTAAAGAATTTGCATGACAAGGTGAAGAAGAATATCAATATGATGAACTATCAGTGTAAGGCTAAGGTAGATCAAAAAAGGAGGTATAAGGAGTTCTCAGTAGGATATGAAGTCATGGTTCCTTTGTGAAAGGAAAGGCTTCCAGTTGGTACATACAACAAGTTGAAGATGAAGAAATTTGGACCATGCAAGATCCTGAAGAAGCATGATTCAGGAAAAGCATACAATGTAGAGTTTCCTGATGGAATTCATATTTCACCTATGTTTAACATCTAAAATTTAATAGAATATCATGAGGGAGGAATTGATGAAGAAATAATAGAGGCAAAGTGGAACATTCCAGCACCTACTTTAGAAAAGGAGGAGATAGAATACATTTTGGATAGCCATGTGGGAAGAAGCACAAGAAATAGGAAATATGTAGAGTACTTGGTGAAATGGAGAGGAAGGCATGTTGAAGATTCATCATGGTTATTTGAGTGTAAGGTTAATCATCTTGGTTTCCTTGTAACTCTTGAGCAGTGAAAGGGTAGCTTTTAAAATTACCCTGGGTGTCTGATGCAGGAGCATCTAGGGTGTAAGAGCAATCTTAGATCACCCAAAAAAAATGTTGTTTCTTTTCAATAAGGGCTAAATTTGGTAGGGTTACTATTTGAGTAGGTTTTCATCTATGCATAGTTGGACACAAAATATTACACAAACATCCAGAATGGTAAGGTGAAGCCAATGGCAAAGAAATCACTTCAATACCATGTCATTTGAGAGATTAAAATTTTAATTTTCAAAAATCCTAGTAAAATCTTCACGGTCAAGTTTGAGGCACTTAGAGGCTACGGATGGGCCTAAAAATTGGTGGATAAAAAAAGTGGATGGCCTTTAGGCTTAAATTTTTGGAACAATATTTCTTGAGACCTTTCCAAAAAGCTATTATAATATAAAATTCAATAGTCGGATCAAAAGTTATGACCCCATGAATTTGGAATACGAAAATTAATAAAATTTCAAAATATCTTCTTAAGGAAATTACACTTTCAAGAAGATTCTAGGGTAGTTACGCTTTCTAGAAGATTATTGGGCAGTTACGCCTTCCAAATAAAGGATGTAAAGGGGGACTATAGGGGAGAGGAAGAGTAGAGCAGATGGTGGCTCCAATTTGCATATTTACAAATTTATGTAACCAAAAAGACAATGTGATGGAAAATATAATGTTGTAATTTCATTTTCATTTTAGTGATAATAGAAAATATTTTCTTTCCTTCTTGCATTTTGTTTGTGCCATTATCTGTTGTTTTTTTTAGTTTTAGATTATAAGGGTAGTACCCTTCATCAAGTGGTATCAGAGTGGGTTTTCCTGAGTGTGTAAACTTATCACCGAACATGAGGTAGTTTAGACCAAGACTTGTGGTTGTGGGTTGATCAGAAAAGATGCCTCCATGAAGAAACCATGGTGGGAGAAATGTTGGGGTAAAAAAAGAGGGTTTTAGAGCCCTCCAGAGACAAGTTCAAGCACTGCAAGAGGAGCTACATAGGGGAGCTGATGTTAGAAGAAGAGATGAAAGTGAGGATGAGGCTGAAGATGAGGGGCCATATGAAGAGGAAGCATAGGATGTAATGGATCGTGGAGAATTCAGATTGATTAGGGTCATTTCCAAGATTGGAAAGAGGCCAAATATAGAAGTTACTAATTTTTCTAGAAACCTAAATCAAAAGGAGTTGATCTATTGGATCAATAACATGGAAGAGTATTTTGAGTATGAGTAAGTAGAAGACCTAGATAGGGTCAAATTTGCAAAGGAAAAATTGAAAGGCCATGCTAGCATATGGTGGGAAGAAGTCTAGTTGGAAAGAAATAGAAGAGAAAAAGAGAAAATAACAAGATGGGATCAGATGTCAGAAAAATTGAAAAGATAGTTCATTCTTGGGGACTATGAGTTTGATTTGTTGAAGAAGATGCAAGGGTTTAGACAAGTAGGAAAATCTATTAAGGAGTATACAAAAGAATTCTATAGAGTCCTGATCAAAATAGGTCATTCTGAGGTCAACAAGGAGAAAGTTTCCCATTACATAAATGAGTTGAAGTTGAGAATTCAAAAAAGCTGATTCTAGTAAGAATGTCTACCATTGAAGATGCATATGATTTTTCTTTGAAGGTAAAAGAGAAGTTGAATAGGAGGTTTGAAAGTAACCAAAGAGCTGGAGGTCATAGTGGAAGGACAAGTTGACGGTCATATGGAAGTTGAAATGAAAACCAAAAGAAGGGTCAAGGATCTAGTAGCCAGAACAAGAAAGGAGATAACACCTATCATCCTCATAATTGAGACTAAAGAGGAAGAGGAAGATTTGGACAAGGACCATGGAGAGGAGGTTTTCATGGAATCTGTTTCCAATGTGGAGAAGAAGGGCATAGGGCATATGAGTGTCCTTATCATCAAGGAAGGAAAAATATAATACTTGAGGGTAATGAACGAGTTGCACATGTAGATGAAGATGTTGATTCTTCACATTCTAAGGATGTGGAAAGAGGAAAGTTTCTTGTTACTAGGAGAGCCTTGTTGAATGAGGAGAAAGAGCCAACTCAAAGGAAGAATTTTTTTCGCACCAGATGTAAGTGTGAAGGTAAAGTTTGCAATGCTATTATTGATGGAGGTAGTACTGATAACCTTGTTTCACAAGAGATGGTTATTAAGTTGCAGTTGTAGGGAAGAAGGCATCTGAATCCATACTCGATTTCTTGGTTGCAGAAGGACCATAAAGCTTTGGTTAATGAACAATGTCTAGTAAATTTCAAGATTGGAAATTACCATGATGAGGTATTGTGTGATATTGTGCCTATGGATGTTTGTCATATGTTGCTAGGTAGAACATGGTAGTTTGATCGACGAGCAGTACATGATGGACATGCCAACACCTATTCTTTGACAAAGGATGGAGTTCATCATAAGTTGAATCCCTTGAAATATGCAGAGGAAAAGGTATGTAGTAATGCAAGAATTTGTTTGGTTGAAGGAAAAAAGTTCCTAGAATGTATAAAGAAAGAGCATATGTGTTTTTCATTCATTCCTAGGGTTGATAGAGAATATACTATTGAGGTACCTATAGAGGTTTCAAATTTATTGAATGAGTTTCAAGCTATTATTTCTAATAATGTACCTAAAGGTTTTTCTCTAGTAAGAAAGATTAGTCATTAGATGGACCTGATTCCTGGAGCCAGTTTGCTGAATAAGGCAGTTCATCATATGACTCTAGTAGAGAGCGAAGAGTTCAATAGACAAGTGCAAGAGTTGTTGCAGAAGGGATTGATTCTAAAGAGTTTGATTCCATGTGCAGTGCCCGTACTACTAGCACCAAAGAATGATGGGGAATGGTGGATGTGTATAGATTCTAGAGCTATCAACAAGATCACCATCAAGTACAAATTTCCCTTAATAAGGATGGATGACATTATGGATTGTTTCAGTGGAGCTAAGTACTTCAGAAAGATATATTTGAAGAGTGGATATAATCAAATTCATATTAGAGAAGGAGATGAATGGAAGACAACCTTTAAAACCAAGGAGGGCTTGTACGAGTAGTTAGTCATGCCTTTTGGGCTAACCAATGCACCAAGCACATTTATGTGGCTTATGAATGAGGTACTAAAAGAATTCTTAGGAAAATTTGTTATTGTTTATTTGGATGATATTCTAATTTTTCAGTAAGACATTGGAGGAGCACCCGATGCATAACTAGAAGGTTTTTGAGAAGCCAAGTGAGGAAAATTTGTTGATCAATTTGAAGAAATGTAGTTTTGTAAAAAGGGAGTTGGTGTATCTAGGATTTTTGTCTCAATAGAGGGTCTAAGAATGGATCCAGAAAAGGTGAGAGTTATCATTGAATGGCCTATCCTGAGGAGTGTTAGAAAGGTAAGATCATTTCATGGTCTAGCAAGTTTTTATAGAAATTTTATTAAGAGTTTCAATAGTATTTGTGCACCTCTAACTGAAGCAATTAGAGGGGATAGAAAACAGTTTAAGTGAACTACAAGAGTAGCAAAAAAATTTTGATATGTTGAAGAAGAAAGTTATAGACCAACCTATTTTGGCACTTCTGGATTTCAATAAGGTCTTTCAAGTAGATTATGATGCTAGTGGCACTGCCATAGGAGCTATATTGATTCAAGAAGGTAAGCTTGTTGCCTATTTTAGTGAGAAGTTAAATGATGCTAAGAAGAAAAAATTTGTCTATGTTTGAGATTTCTATGCTATAGTTCAGGATTTTAGGAAATAGAGACACTATTTGATGCTAAAGGAATTTGTTTTATATAATGATCACCAGGCTTTGCAATATCTCAATAGTCAAGGAAAGTTGAATCAAAGGCACTTAAAATGGGTTGAGTTTTTGCAGAATTATACTTTTGTTTTGAAGCACAGGATTGGAAGATCAAACAAAGTTGTAGATGCCTTCAGTAGAAGGAAAAATTTGTTGATAGAGATGAATATAGAGGTTGTTGGGTTCAATGAACTCAAGAGTTTGTATCCAAAATATCTAGACTTTGCAGAAGCTTGGAAGGGTTGTTTGGAACCTATTACATTAGGTATGACAAGATGGTTGGAATTCTTAATCCCAAATGGAATGTTGTTTAGAGGAATCCAATGGTGTATTCCAAGGAGTTATATGAGAGAGAATCTAATCAAGAAGAAGCATAGAGGAGGATTGGTTGTGTATTTTGGTCAAGATAAGACCATCACTCTTGTTTGTGAGAATTATTATTGGCCATAGTTACAACAAGATCTGAAGAAGTTTGTTCAAAGTTGTAGAGTATGTCAGATGGCGAAAGGAACAAGTTAGAATACTAGATTGTAACAACCATTACCTATACTTGAGAAGCTATTGGAGGAAATTAGTATGGATTTTTTCCTTGGATTGTCGAGGACACAAAGAGGGCATGATTCCATATTTGTGGTGGTGGATAGATTTCAAAGATGACACATTTGATTTTGTGTCATAAGACCAGTGGTGTTGTTCGTATTGTAGAGTTATTTTTCATAGAGGTGGTGAGACTTCATGGTCTGTCGAAGAGTATGTTTCAGATAGAGATACCAAATTTGTTGGTTATTTCTAGAGAACATTATGGAAGAAGTTGAAGATAGATTTGAAGTTCAGTTATTCTCACCATCCACAAACTGATGGAAAAATGGAGATGGTGAATAGGAGTTTAGGTAACCTGCTAAGATGCTTAGTAGGAGATAAACCAAAGGGATGGGATTTGATTTTACCACAAGCAGAATTTGCTTATAACAATTATGTCAACAGGAGCACTGATAAATCACCATTTGAAATTGTATATGGGAGTAGTCTAAGGAATGCTTCTCAACTGAGAAAGATGGATAAAGGATAGCAGAGTAGTGCTAAGGCTGAAGATTTTGCTGAGCACTTGAAGAATTTGCATGATGAGGTGAAGAAGCATATCAATAAGATGAACTCTTAGTATAAGGCTAAGGTAGATTAGAAAAGGAGGTATAAGGAGGTCTAGGTAGGAGATGAAGTCATGGTTCATTTGTGAAAGGAAAGGTTTCCAGTTGGTACATACAACAAGTTGAAGATGAAGAAGTTTGGACCATGAAAGATCTTAAAGAAGCATGATTCAAGAAATGCATATGAGGTAGAGTTCCCTGATGGAATTCATATTTCACCTATGCTTAACATCTCAAATTTAATAGAGTATAATGAGGGAGGAATTGATGAAGAAATAATAGAGGCGTAGTGGAACATTTCAACACCTACTTCAGAAAAGGAGATAGAAGACATTTTGGATAGTCGTGTGGGAAGAAGCACAAGAAATAGGAAATATGAAGAGTACTTGGTGAAATAAAGAGGAAGGCATGTTGAAGATTCATCATGGTTATCTGAGTCTAAGGTTAACTATCTTGGTTTCCCTCTAACTCCTAAGAAGTGATGGGGTCACTTTTCAAATTTCCCCGAGTGTCTGATGCAAGAGCATCTAGGGTGTTAGAGAAATCTTGCATCACCCAAAAAAAATGTTACTTCTTTTCAATAAGGGCTAAATTTGGTAGAGTTACTATTTTAGTAAGTTTGCATTTATGCACAGTTGAACACAAAATCTTACATAGACCTCCAGAATGGTAAGGTGAAGCCAATGATGAAGAAATCACTTCAATACTATATGTCATTTGAGATATATTAAATTTTAATTTTTGAAAAATCCTAGTAAAATCTTCGCAGTCAATTTTGAGGCACTTAGAGGCTCTAGGTGGGCCTGAAAATTTTTGGAAAATGAAATTGGATGGCCTTTAGGCCTAATTTTTTGGAACAAGATTTCTCGAGATGTTTCCAAAAAGGTATTATAATATAAAATCGAATAGTTGGATCAAAATTTATGACCCGACGAAGTTATAATACCAAAATTAATAAAATTTCAAAATATCTTCCTGAGGAAGTTACACTTTCCAAAAGATTCTAGGGTGGATGGACTTTTTAGAAGATTCTTGGGCAATTAAACCTTCAAAATAAACGATTTAAAGGGGGAGTATAGGGCAAAGGAAGATCAGAGTATATGGTGGATCCGATTTCCAGATTTGTAGATTTATGTAACCAGAAAGCCCATGTGATGGAAAATATAATGTTGTAATTTCATTTTCATTTCAAAGATAATAGAAAATATTTTCTTTCCTTCTTCCATTTTTTTTTTGCCATTATCTATTATTTTTGTGAGTTTTAGCTTGTAAGGGGAGTACCCTTCATCAAGTGGTATCAAAGCAGGTTTTCCTAAGTGTGTAAACAGATCGTCGAACATGAGGCAGTTTGCACTAGGACTTGTGGTTGTCGATCTATGAGAAAAGATGTCTCCATGAAGAAACCGTGGTGAGAGAAATTTTGGGGTAACATAAGAGGGTTTTAGATCTGTCCAGAGACAAGTTCATGCAATGCAAGAGGAGTTGTGTAGGGGAGCTAATGTTAGAAGAAGAAATGAAAGTGAGGATGAGGCTGAAGATGAGGGGCTATTCAAACATGAAGCATAGGATGTAATGGATCCTAGAGAAGTTAGACTGATTAGGGCCATTTCCAAGAATGGAAAGAGGCCAAAGATAGAAGTTTCTAATTTTTCTAGAAACATAAATCTAGAGGAGCTGATCAATTGGATCAATGACATGGAAGAGTATTTTGAGTATGAGGAAATAGAAGACCCAGATAGGGTCAAATTTGCAAAGGCCAAATTGAAAGGCCATGCTAGCATATGGTGGAAAGAAATCAAGTTGGAAATAAATAGAAAAGAAAAAGAGAAAATAATAAGATGGGATCGGATGGTGGAAATTTTGAAAAGATAGTTCATTCCTGGGCACTATGAGTTGGATTTGTTGAAGAAGATGCAAGGGTTGAGACAAGCAGGAAAATCTGTTAAGGAGTATACAAAATAATTCTACCGAATCTTGATCAGAAGAGGTCATTCTAAGGCCAACAAGGAGAAAGTTTCCTTTTACATAAATGGGTTGAAGCCAAGCATTCAAGAAGATTTGAGTCTAGTAAGAATGTCTACCATTGAAGACACATATGAATTTTCATTGAAGGTAGAAGAGAAGTTGAATAGGAGGTTTGAAAGTAAGCAAAGAGGTGGAGGTCGTGGTGGAAGGACTAGTGGATGGTCATATAGAGGTCAAAATGAAGACCAAAAGAAGGGTGAAGGATCTAGTAGCAGCTAGAACCAAAAAGGAGATAACACCTATTGTCCTCATAATGGAGATGAAAGATGAAGAGGAATATTTGTATGAGGACCAAGGGGAGGAGGCTTTCATGGAACCTGTTTCCAATGTGGAGAAGAAGGGAATAGGGCATATGAGTGTCCTCAACATCAATGAAGGATAAATAGAATACCTGAGGGTAATGCACGAGTTGAACATGTAGATGAAGATGTTGAGTATTCACATTCTGAGGATGTAGAAAGAGGAGAGGTTCTTGTTACTAGAAGAGCCTTGCTGAATAAGGAGAAAGAGCCAACTCAAAGGAAGAATTTGTTTCGCACCAAATGTAAGTGTGAAGGTAAAGTTTGCAATGTTATTATTGATGGAGTTAGTATTGATAACCTTATTTCAGAAGAGATGGTTAGTAAGTTGTAGTTGGAGAGAAGAAGGCATCTGAATCTATACTAGATGACTTGGTTTCAGAAGGACCATAAAGCTTTGGTTAATGAACAATGTCTAGTAAAGTTCAAGATTAGAAATTACCATGATGAGGTATTGTGTGATATTATTCCTATGGATGATTGGTATATGATGTTAGGTAGACCATGGTAGTTTGATCAGCAAGCAGTACATGATGGACATGCAAACAACTATTCTTTGACAAAGGATGAAGTTTGTCATAAGTTCAAGCCCTTGAAAGAGGTAGAGGAAAAGGTATGCAGTAATGCAAGAATTTTTTTGGTTGATGGAAGAAAGTTCCAAGAAGGTATGAAGAATGAGCATATGTGTTTTGTATTAATCCCTAGTGTTGATAAAGAAAATACTAGTGAGGTACCTATAGAGGTTTTAGATTTGTTGAATGAGTTTCAAGCTATTATTTCTAATAATGTACCTAAAGGTTTTCCTTCAGTAAGAAAGATTAGTCATCAGGTGGACCTAATTCCTAGAGCTAGTTTTCTGAATAAGGCAGCTCATTGTACGACTCCAGCAGTGTAATACCCCTCTGTTTCGGTTGTTCTGGTCTTGTGTGTGAGTATATGTGCATGCTTCATTGATCACTATGTTATTTAATTGTGTGGAAAAATATCAAATGTTAGTAGTCATGTCTAAATAATTAATTTAAATCATAAGTGAATCTGCGAGGTTATTTAAAATATAATTAGAAATTAGAATAATAATCCATTAAATTAAATCAAATGATCAAATTAAACTAAATTGTTAAAAGCACAAATGATATTATTAGATAAATTGATTTAATAATCATAATGAACAAAATAATCTGGAAAAGAAAATAATAAAAAGGAAGACAATTGGAAAATGGAAAGTGAATAGTTTATTAATTAATTAAATCATGATAAGAGTTTTGGGAAGTGTAAAAGGCAAAAGAAGCTGGAAAGAAACTTCACCTATCAAGCAATTGGAAGTCGAAAAGAACTGAACTGTAGAATATGAAAAAAATAAATAAAGTATAACTAGCTTTTGGGAAGAAGCTTCTGAGGGCATTGGAATCTGAAGGGTTATTGCTAGCGAGCCCGTGGAAGCCATAACATTGCTTTCCAAAACCACTTAGATATGCAGCTGCTGGGTTAAAAATACTTGGAGAAGGGTATCGTTTATTCCATGCCCAATGTTTTCCACGATTTTGATGGAGAGGAGTCTCTCAAACACTATGGTGCACTTCTATCCGCTAGCCGGAAGATTGGCTAATCCCTCAGAAAATGGTGATGAAGGAGACGGTCGGGGATGTTGTTGGTGAATTGTTTTGCCTCAATGGAGCTCTCAATATGGATGGTCATTCCTTGCCTCTCTTAGTCATTCAAAAAAGCTGAGCAAAAGGATGTGGACTCTCTTTACCAGAGGACTGGAAGAAGTGGCAGATTTCATACGGTCAAGGAGACAGGTGAGCAACAAAGTCCGTTACTTGAAATGACAAGGCAAGCTACCCATTTAATCCTTCTCTTCCAGTTATTTTCTAGGCAATGGTTTCATAGCATAGTTCGCAGGAGATATAGTTGTTGTCTTAATTTTGTGTCATTTCTTCTTCCATCTCAGCTTTTGCTCTGTCTCTGCAACACTTGGAAACAAAATATTGTCTTAGTTTAAATAACCTCCCTGAATTCTCAGCAATCTGCTCAGCTGCGCACTTGGACTTGATAGGAAGCTTATAGATTTAAATAAACTGTTTGATTCTCCTATCAGTCTATCACAGTTGCAGCACTTGAAAATAAATATTGTAAAAATTCTAACATATTGAGAGCTCACCCTTGGTCGTGGTGAAATTTAACTTCTAAACTTCAACTTGGGTGCATCTCTGGAAACTTGGCTCTAAACTGTTCAAAAAAGCAAATGTTGTACATTATTAAGTCACGTATTTGCACCTCACCTTACTCTTTCCCTTTTGTCGAGTCAGATTTGATATTAATGCTAGTAGATGGTGATATTTCCAAATTCCATCATTCACTTTCTGATATACTTGGCCACCTGTCACAGCCGCAACTCTTGAACATGGTAGGGTTATAGATTTAATTTAAACTCTCTATTTTTATTATAAAAATCCCAAATGTTATCCTTAGGACTGAAGACAAGTTCCTTCTCACGTTTTTGCAACCGTAACGATCTCAAACTTGGAGAAAGCTTGGTTTGCGTGTCTTCCCTGATGCCGTCAATGAGCAGATTGTTCAAGTGAAGAAATTGAGGACCAATGAGCAGATTATTTAATTCTCTTGGTCTGTGCAATGTTTCAAGCCTTTTCCAATTACCTATGTTCAGTCAAAGCTGAGAGAAATTGATGTTATTGGATACAGTGTTTAGATGAGCTCCTTCGCATAGTCTGGTTATCTAAATTTATATAATCCCCCTGATACCTTTGGCATCCTGTCGTAGCTGCAGTGTTTAGACTTTGGATCGTGTATAAATTTAAATAGCCTCCCTGAAACCATTAGCAACCTGTTATAGCTGTAGCTCTTAGACTTGCAGGGGTCGCATTCATGGGTGTTAGTTTACCAATGTTCCTTAAAGCACGCATGATTATTTAGCTCTGGTTATTGTTTCTTCCCTTTTTCGGTTAAATCTTGTTTGTATCTCTTTCTAGCATCATGAATTTCTTTACCTTCTCCCAATTTGACCAACTATGTGTAGTGTAATTTAATAAGAGAAGATATGTGAGTGCAATCGAAATATGGTATTGTGAGTTGCAAAATATGTATTCAACATTTTAGTAACAAGAATTAGGAATCCCCAAGAGCGCTAGTGTGGTATGAAGGTAGACCACACACTCCTAATGATCAACTTTATCTGTAATGCCATAAGGGTTACTGATGTGTGAGATGGGAGCAACCTCACCCTCTAAACCTATATGGCTGCATTCACTAGAAAAATAAGCCTAGCTTACATTGTCTAGATGTCTCCCAAAGTGTGCCAGTAATTCTAAGATTCTGAGAGCTTCATTGTAAAATATTTTGTTCATATCTTGCTTAAATTGTGTTCTAAAATATGGCATTCCTTTTTACGCTTGCTAATTGCATTTGCTTGAAATTTTCTTAAGCCCTGTCATATACTCCATCTTGTTCAATTGGCACACATAATGTTAGATTGTTGCTGTTGGCCAGTGAGAGATTCTTATAATTTAGTATTGAATGAATCACTACCTTGATGAATTATCAAATTGTTGCCTTTCAAGAAAACTTGCTAAATGTTGTTTCTTGAAAATTGCTTCCATTCCTTAAACAATGATCCTTGCTCTTCATCATAATATTATCATTGCTTTTCCTTGATTAAGTCTGTTGTTTTCACAATTATAATAACTGCTCCTCAACCCAAAAATAGTTGCCTCTTTTCACACTAAATTGTTACTCTTAACCAACCATCTTTTGATATATATTCTAACTCAACTATATATATATTCAACTATTCCTCTTATGTATTCTCGGGTAATTGAATAGGATTGTTGACAATTGTGTTTGACAAAAATTATAGATTATTGTAATTATGTTATGTTACCTCAAATACTATTATTCGAGGAAAATGATCTTAAAATTTAATTATGTATGAAATGGGAAAATATAGTTGGTAGGTTTATAATACACTTAAATAAAGATAAATAAAGTTAAGTTCCCCTGACATTGAAAATTGAATGAAATTTATTTCCATTATTTGATTAGAAGATTAAGAAATTCAGGATATTATAATTATCACAATTATTATGGATTATTCTTTGTTAATTTGTAGGTGAATGTTGTTATTTTATAACCTTTAGAGTGGAATGTTAAGTTTAGTGTGTAAGCTAAATAACTAGGAAATTGTATTAAGGTTGTCTCAAATATTAATATCCGAGGGAAATAATCTTTTAATTATTATGAGATTAATGATAAGGAATATTGTGGAATGTAAAAACATGCCTTGAGATAATTACGATAAGTGATTTTAGAGTTCCCATATTTATTTTTAAATTAATTATTTTTGAACAAATAGATAAATTGTTTTTGACTGGTCATTGATCTTTTAGGGGTAATTTGGTGTATCCTATTTGTGGTATCCTCCTTGGAAATGCTTGGCCTGGGAAGTATTTTCATTCATTTGGATTCATGTCGTTTATGAGTGTTTTGACATACTCTTTCCTTGTGACTTTCTTGGGTTACTTGAGTTGGTGATCTTCTTTAAGTTAAGTTGTGTTGCTATTCATTTATCCTTACATGGTGAATTCTTGGTTGGTTTTGAGTTAAGGAATATTTTGGATACTAAAGTGATGATTTGGTTGTAATAAGTTTATGCTTCTTATTTAATGCAGTCTTCCCACTTTTATTATTTTGGTGAAACATTTAATTGCATTGTTGTCATGTTTGTTGATTTGCGGATGGGTCTTGATGAATCTTCTCTCTTTTATGGCTTTTCTGAGTTACTCTCTTATTTGAGGAAATTTTATCCTTGTGTTGAAATTATTGGAGAAATACTCATGTTGCTTCATTTTACCCTTGTTTGTGGGTTTTCATTCTTTTGGCTTCCAGAGGCTTGAGATGATTGATAATTGATGTTCTCTCTCTTTATGTGCCTTGATTTGGCGATTGTTTTGGTTTCATGATTTTAAAAGGGTTGTACGAGATTTGTTGAGACTTGAATATTGTATTTATAGCGAGATGGGTAATGCCTCGCATGCTTCTCAGTTGAGATCTTATATTCTTATTTTGATGGTACAACCCTTGGTTTCTTGGTTCCTTGGTTTTTATGTTGTTGGGTCTCTAGGGAGAGTGGCTCCTCGTGGGGGCCGGCACCCTGTGTAAGGGGAAGAGCACAGGAGAACCCACGAGTGAGTTAGTAAACAAGTGAAAACCTAATAATTAACTTAGGATGGTTGGGTAGTAATATCATTATAAGATTAATAAAATGGATGCCTCATCTTCATTAGTGCTTCCGTAGACTAATGGAAGGCTGAGAAGGCCGTGGTTGGCATGGTCATGACCTCGTCCTCACGAGAGGTCTACGGCTCCGCATGAGCTACCCTATGGTTCCGGCGCCTCAGGTAGGAGGAAGGGCCAGGAGATCCATAGATGGGGGCCGGCGCCTCAGTGTGGAGGAAGGGCCAGGAGAACCCATGTAGGCTATGCGATGACACTCTCCCCTAGTTGCCCATGTGTTTTACTTTATTGTGTTCCTCTGGAAGTAGGTTGTGGGAGTTGGTATAGCTTATTGATATTTGGATTTATCTTGATTAATGATTTTTGCCTTGATAAATCTTTGGTGTACTTTGTGGTTTTGTATGATCTCATTTATATTTGGTTTACGATCTTGAATTTTTATGGTACTGCGTTATGATGTTACTATATTGTTTAATTGTAATTTGGGATTGTATTATGTTTATTAATTCAGTTGGATTGGAATTGTTTCATGATCATCCTTTGATTACTTATTTATTGATCATTGCTTTGATTTACGTGATGGGAGTTGTGATTTTAATTTATTATGTTGACTCTTGGATGTTGTTGCAATTCTTGAGTTTTATGATACTTTTGTATATTGTGAGTCTTGTGATTCCGTGTTGGGATGTTCTTGGTTGAGGACTCCTCTTGTTAGCTCCTAGCACGGGGGGTGGGTCTTCCGACTCACATGGTCGGGTGGAACGTGCTAAGCACCCCATTGGGTCCCCAGTCGAGGATCGAGAGGTGCGGATTGGTGCGGTTGCAGCGACTTCAGTGTTGTATCCGTCTTGGAGCCAGTTTTCATCTATTTATTTGTATCATGATTCTTGTGTATGGTTTCCATTTATGGTTGGAAACACTTTTGTATCATTGTACTTCTTGAATATTGTATTGTAATGTAACATTATACCTTATGTGGTTATTGACAGTTGTTATTCAATGTGTTGAGTTAATTATGCATATGTTGTATTTATATAGATGGTTTCTTATCAATGAATTTTCATGTATGTGTTATATGGGTTAATGTTTATTTTGTTATGAATTATATCTTTGGCTTTTATCCTATATTATCGTTGTCTCGTAATGACTCCTCGTGTACCCCAAGGGATGTATGTGTTAATGAATCTGCTTAAATGAAATTCATTTCATGTCTTAATGTATATTACATGAATGTTATGTTAATTTAATTACAAAAAAATTGTGCTGTAATTATTGTGTTGTCCTTTGGGGTTCGCACGGTGGGGCATTACAAGCAGAGAGTGAAGAATTGAATAGAAAATTGCAAGAGTTGTGGAAAGGATTGATTCAAGAGTGTTTTAGTTCATGTGTAGTACCTATAGTACTAGCACCAAAGAAGGATCGGGAATGGTGGATGCTTACAAATTCTAGAGCCATCAAAAAGTTTACCATCAAGTAAAGATTTCCCTTGCCAAGTATGGATGACATTATGGATTGTTTGAGTGGAGCTGAGTACTTCCAAAAAATATATTTGAAGAGCGGATATCACCAAATCCATATTAGAGAAGTAGATGAATATAAGACAACCTTTAAAACCAAGGAGGTCTTGTACAAGTGGTTAGTCATTCCTTTTGGGCTAACCAATGCACCGAGCACATTTATGTGGCTTATGAAAAAGGTATTAAAAGAATTTATATGAAATTTTGTCATTGTTTATTTGGATGATATTATGATTTTCAGTAAGACATTGGAGGAGCACCTGATGCATATACTAAAGTTTTTTGGGAAGCTAAGGGAGAAGAATTTGTTGATCAATTTGAAGAAATGTAATTTTGTAAAATGGGAGTTGGTGTATCTTGGATTTTTTTTCTTAGCAGAGGGTCTTAAAATGGATCTAGAGAAGGTGAGAGCTATCATTGAATGGCCTACCCTGAGGAGTGTTACAGAGGTAAGATCATTTCATGATCTAGCAAGTTTTTATAGAAATTTTATTAAGATTTTCATTAGTATTTGTGCACCTCTAACTGAAGCAATGGGATGGGATAGAAAAGAGTTTTAGTGGACTACAGGAGCAGCAAAAAGCTTTGATATGTTGAAGAAGAAAGTTACAGAGCAACCTATTTTGGCACTTCCAAATTTCAATAAGGTATTTCAGGCAAGCATGTTTCCTATTTTAGTTAGAAGTTAAATGATGCTAAGAAAAAATATTGTCTATGATCAAGAGTTATATGCTATTGTTTAGGCTTTGAAGAAATGGAGACACTATTTGTTTCCAAAATAATTTGTTTTATATACTGATCACTAGGCTTTACAGTATCTCAATAGTCAAGGAAAGTTGAATCAAAGGCACTTAAAATGGGTTGAGTTTTTGTAGAGTTATACTTTTGTTTTGAAGGATGAGAGTGGAAGATGAAATAAAGTTGCAAATGCCTTAAGTAAAAGGAAATTTTTTTTGATAGAGATGAATATAGAGGTTGTTGGATTCAATGAACTCAAGAGTTTGTATCCAAAAGATCCATAATTTGCAGAAGCCTAGAGGGCTTATTTGGAACCTATTACATTAGATAAGAAAATATGGTTGGATTTCTTAATCCAAGATTGAATGTTATTTGGAGGAAGCCGCGTGTTTATTCCAAGGAATTCTATGAGAGAGAATCTAATCAAGGAGAAGCATAGTGGAGGATTGGCTGGGCATTTTGGTCAAGTAAGACCATTGCTCTTGCTAGTGAGAATTATTACTAGCCACAGTTACAACAGGATGTGAAGATGTTTGAAAAAAGTTGCAAAGTATGTCAGATGGTATTAGGAACAAGTCAGAATATTGGATTCTATCAACCATTACTTGTACCTCAGAAGCCATGGGAGGACATTAGTATGGATTTTTTCCTTGGATTGTTGAGGACACAAAGAGGGCATGATTACATATTTGTGGTGGTGGATAAATTTTCAAAGATGGCCCATTTCATTTTGTGTCATAAGACTAGTGATGTTCAT
Organism: Sequoia sempervirens; assembly: GCA_007258455.2. Lineage (NCBI taxonomy): Eukaryota > Viridiplantae > Streptophyta > Pinopsida > Cupressales > Cupressaceae > Sequoia > Sequoia sempervirens. The sequence goes on along the minus strand of VDFB02379711.1, from coordinate 21,792,137 downwards.
ATTGTAGAGCTGTTTTTCAGAGAGGTGGTGAGACTACAAGGTCTACTGAAGACTATAGTTTTAGGCAGTGATACCAAATTTGTTGGTTATTTATGGAGAACATTATTGAAGAATTTGACGATAGATTTGAAGTTCAGTTCTGCTCACCATTCATAGACTAATGGACAAATAGAGATGGTCAATAGGAGTTTGGTTTACCTACTAAGATGCTTAGTAGGAGATAAAACAAAGGGATGGAATTTGATTTCACCACAAGAAGAATTTGCTTATAACAATTTTGTCAATAGGAGCACTAGTAAATCACCATTCAAGATTGTATATGGGAGTAGTCTAACAAATGCTTCCGAAATGAGAAAGATGGATAAAGGAGAGAAGAGTAGTGTTGAGGCTAAAGATTTTTTTGAGCACCAAAATAATTTGCATGATGAGATGAAGAAGAATATCAATAAGATGAACTGTCAATAGAAGGCTAAGGTAGATCAGAAAAGGAGGTATAAGGAGTTCCAAGTAGGAGATGAATTCATGGTTCATTTTCAAAAGGAAAGGTTTCTAGTTGGTACATACAAAAAATTGAAGATAAAGAAGTTTGGACCATGCAAGATCCTGAAGAAGCATGATTCATGAAATACATATGAGGTAGAGTTTCCTGATGGAATTCATACTTCACCTATGTTTAACATCTCATATTTAATAGAATATCATGAGGGAGGAACTGATGAAGAAATAATAGAGGCACAGTGCAACATTCTAGCACCTACTTCAGAAAAGGAGATAGAAGACATTTTGGAGAGTCGTGTGGGAAGAAGCACAAGAAACAGGAAATATGAAAAGTACTTGATGAAATGGAGAGGAAGGCATGTTGAAGATTCATCATGGTTATTTGAGTTTGAGGTTAACCATCTTGGTTTCACTCTAACTCCTAAGAAGTGATAGGGTCACTTTTCAAATTACCCTAGGTGTCTAATGTAGGAGCATCCAGGGTGTAAGAGCAATCTTGCATCACCCAAAAAAAAATGTTGTTTCTTTTCAATATGGGCTAAATTTGGTAGGGTTACTATTTTAGTAAGTTTGCATTTATGCATAGTTGGACACAAAATCTTACACATACCTCCAGAATGGTAAATTGAAGCTAATGGTGAAGAAATCACTTCAATACCATTTGTCATTTGAGAGATATTAAAATTTTAATTTTCAAAAATTCTAGTAAAATCTTCGTGGTCAATTTTGAGGCAATTATAGGCTTTGGATGGGCCTAAAAATTTGTGGAAAATGAAAGTGGATGGCCTTTAGGCTAGATCTTCTTGCACAATATTTCCTGAGACCTTTCCAAAAAGGTATTATAATGGAAAATCTAACAATTGGATCAAAAGTTATGACCCTACAAAGTTGTAATGCTAAAATTAATAAAATTTCAAAATATCTTCCTAAGGAAGTTACACTTTCCAGAAGATTCTAGGGCGGTTACACTTTCTAGAATATTCTTTGGCAGTTACACCTTCTAAATAAAGGATGTAAAGGGGGACTACAGGGGAGAGGCAGGGTAGGGTAGATGGTGGCTCTGATTCATAGATTTGTAGATTTATGTAACTAGAAAGCCCATGTGATGGAAAAAATAATGTTTTAATTTCATTTTCATTTCAATGATAATAGAAAATATTTCCTTTCCTTCTTGCATTTTTTTTGTGCCATTATCTATTGTTTTTGTGAGTTTTATATTGTAAGGAGAGCACCCTTCATCAACATATTTGCTTTATACACTTGCTCATTAAATCTCTTCATTAGCATATTTATGCTCAAGAAATGACAACAATATTGTTCAATAATTATAGGTGCTTGTATTGTGGCTAACATATTTTTCTAGGTCTTCTCCTCTTGTCTTGAAAACAATCTTGTTATGTTTTTTGGCACAAAAATTTATCATAAATGTGTCAAGACACATGCACATAGATCCCTAAAAGTTACAGTAGAATTAGACTAGGTTGCATTGGAAAGACTAGTTCATATGATGAAACCTTGTTCAAGATCAACCATAAAAATGACCTCATTTGCATAAGCTAAGATTGTTCGCTCTTAGTAAATGAATGACATCCTCACATTTTATTTTATGTTGAAAAGTGGGCCCATATTTGAATCAAACTTAAGCTTTAATGGACCATGGATGTAGTCAAAATATTTATATTAAGGAATTATTTGGATGACATCAAATTTGACTCTACTAAATTGTAACCACAATTTGAACGTATCATCGAATAATTTGACAATGTGTTCAATAGTTTTTTTTGGTTTTAAATTACTTTACCTATCACTTTGGGATCTATCACACCTAATATTATGTTTTATGTAATGTATATTTCCTTAGTGTTTGAAATTTTTTTATGTTGTTGAAGTTAGATTCATGCCATATGTTTTACATATGTTGTACACTTTATTATAACCTAAAGTAATAGATTGAAAATAGTATAAATTTATTTAATAGAGTTCAAACAAGATGTAATGAGGATCACAAGAAATATTTAGAAAATCTAGGCAAATGAAGAATAATTTTTATATCTGAACCATGATCCTATAGTAATGATTCTAAACAATGGGATAAGGAAACTAAGGTTATATGCATTCCAATAATGGAAAGAGTCCAAAATAAACTAGGTGATGATCAAACAAAGGAGGAATAAAATAGATTCATGATATAATAATTCAATAACTCCCATAATATTTTATGATAAATAGAACTCTAATATTCAACTCCACTTTTTAAATTTTCTTACAATTCCTTGTGAAATAAGAGAAGATAGAGATACATGTTTTATATTCTTGTATTTACAAGGCATATAATGTGTTTTAAGTACCAAATTTTAATATCAATCACTACCAAGTTTTTAAGGAAATGGATTTTATAAACATGGTTCAGGGGCACCATAGGAATTTTCATAAATATGGTCATATGATATTTTTGGGTGTTTAGAGTCTTGTTTGCTGTAATAAGGTCATAATAGACCATTATTCATGTATTAAGTCATTTTGGGTCAGTTTGTGTATAAGTTGTCAAGTTTTGTTGTTTGTTGAAAAATTTGCATTACAACTTTGCAATTTTTGGCTTGGCTTGGGAAGTTGAAGGGCCATAAGTTCAAATTTTAGATGTAGCCATTGGTTTGACATTGTAAAAAATTTAAATATGCTTGTAAAACTCAAGGCATGGGTTGGAGAGTTTTTCTTGAAGTTTAAGCAATAAGATTTCCCTGTTTTCTCTAAAACTTTTATATGTTGTCATTAAAATTTTCTACTATAGGTCACTATACAATTCTATACAGAGGAATATTGAACTAAATTATTTTGAATTTGGAGGCATGAAATAACTTCATTTTGGTTTTTATTTGAGTTAATTTCATGGAGTTTGAATTACTTTACAAGCATTTTTTTGAGGATGGGTTGAAACCCTATTTGGAGGTTTTAAGAGTACTTAAAATGTATTAATGACCCATTCCACTGGTAGAATTGCTTGGAACTTGGTGGAATGGGGAATTTAGGTAGGGTTAGATGTTCGTGTAGGTTTTAGGAGCAGGGAGTAGGGTTTGATAACCTTTTGGTGCTTCCCTAGTTGATAATTTTATGGATTTTCGCTTAATTTGATGGCTAAGAGTGGGAGTTTGATTAAAATGCATTAATAAAGGATGGGAGATGGTTTACGAAGCATGTACAGACCTATAATGGTGTGTTTGAGGTGCTTTCAAAGTGGTTTGAAGCCTGGAGTACAAATTTTTAATAAACCCTCTTGTAACTAGCCTAAAGATGCCTAAATAAGGGTTTATGGTTTTGATGAATTTGTGGGAATTTCCCCTAATTAAAATTGTTGATTCAAATATTTTGTAACCTAGTTGAGGTCTTGCAATGGGTATTTGAGGTTGGAAGAGTGTTTGGTTGGTACTTTGTAAAATAGGGCTAATCAAGCCTCTTTTCAATGTAGTATTCCATTTTTGGAGTTAAAGATCTAAAAAAGCTATATGTACAAATTGGATACGTTTAAGAGGGCCATAAAGGGTATCTAAAATGTCCATTCTTTTGTGGGTCTGGATTTTTTTTTTAAAGTTGTGAAGAAAATTCATTGTTTGATAGGCTATAAGAAGAATATGAAGGAATTGTGAAACAATACACACTTAGGGTTTTAAGGGCTAAATGATAGTTTGAAATAGTTTGAATTATGTTTTTTGGACAAACTCCTCCCTATTTTTGCATCAAGTGGTATTAGAGCATATGATTTCGATCTCTTGAAGGAAGAAGGTTGAAGTTTGAATCAAGGAAAGTTGCAATTTGAAAGCAAAGATGCCTCCTAAAGGAAGTGGAGTTATTGCTTGAGAGATTAGGTTGATGAAGGAGTCATAAGAAGCAGTATTAGCCATACTTGTAGCATTAGAGACAAATCAAAGGAGAGGAAAGGCCACTGATGAGGAAAGCAACAAAGAGGAAGAGGAAGAGGGTGAGGATGAAAACCCTCAAAGAAGAGTCCAAGGTGATGAGGAACTGGACCCTATTGAGAGAAGAATGGTCAAAATTCTCAAGGATATCAAAGGAGATGCTTCTAAGGTGAAAATAGAGTTTTCAATGTATAGTGGAAATTTGGATGCAGAAGAAGTGTTGGATTGGATAGATACACTAGACAATTACTTTGAGTACAAGGAGGTTTCAGAGGATTAGAAGGTAAAGTTTTCTGAAACTAAGTTGAAAGGTCTTGCTCTAACATGATGGAATTATGTGTAGGAGGAAAGAGTGAAAAGGGAAAAATCAAAAATCAGTTCATGGGATAGGATGGTGTCAAAGATTAAGAGCCAATTTTTACCAAGTGATCGTGTAATGCAAACTTTCAAGAAGTTGCAAAACTTAAAGCAGAAGGAAAAGAATGTCATGGCCTACATTGAAGAATTTCAAAAATTAAGTATTGGGGATGGTCATGTTGAAGATGAAAATGGAAAGATATCAAGGTACATGAATGGCTTGAGATTTCAAATTCAAGATGAATTGAGTCTTGCTACTCCTAGGACGGTTGAAGAATGTTTTTAGTTGGCTGCTAGGGAAAAAGAGAAGTTAAAAAGAAGGAAAGAAAGACAAGGAAGAGGTAGAGGCAACACTAGTATAGGAAGAGGTACAAGGATGTCCTATGAAGACCAAGAAGATGCAAGTAAAAGAAAATACTAGGTTGTTGATCAAAGAGGTGGATTCAAAGGCTTTAGAGGAAGATTTGGTTTACAAGACAGAGGTTCAAACAAATTTTCAAGAAGATGTTACCATTGCAATTAGTTTTTCCATCAAGCATGGAAGTTTCTAGATAAACAAGCTTCTACTTCAACCAGTGGTGATAAGAGAGTTCAATTGGTCCAAGAGGATGATTGTGAGAGTGTTAATTCTCCTAATTAGCTTGCTACTCCAAAATTTGGAGAATCCTTGATGGTGAGAAGAAAACACCTCAAAGCATCCAAGGAGAAGGATCCAATACAAAGAAGGACACTATTTAGGACAACTTGCAAATGCAATGGAAATGTATGTAAAGTTGCAATAGATTTAGGGAGTACTGATAACATGGTGTCTCTTGAAATGGTCTATAAACTTAAGTTGGAAGAGATACCTCATGAAACACCTTATAAAGTGTCTTGGATAAATGAGAATCAATCTATTTTAGTGAATGAGAAAGCTTGGGTTTAGTTTAATATTGGTGGATATAAGGAAAAAATTCTTTGTGATGTGTTGCCTATGGATGTGTGCCATGTGTTGCTAGGAAGACCATGGAAGTTTGATACACATGCAATATATGATAGTAGAAACAATACTTATGATATTGAGAAAGATGGAATCACTTTTACATTAAGTCCATTGGTAGAAGATGTTAAGTAACTAACCAAGGTAGCTAAGGTGATAATTTTGGTAAGAAAGAGTTTATACCACTTGAGGAAGAAAAGAATATGGGTGTTACAACCACTTCAAGACTTGAAGATACCAAGACAACAAGGATGAAGAGTGATCTGATTTTCAAAGAAAATGAGATTGAGAAGGTCAACTATGAATTGATTGTGGGAATGCGGGATTGGTTAGAGAAGCATGTTGAGGTCATGATAGAAAGAGTAATTTTTTCATTGATTACAAAAGAGGCTAGTAGGAAGACAAATTCCGTTAATACAAAGGTTTGTAGACCTAATAAAATAGAGGTCTTAGGGGCAGAGAATCTAGTGGAAGAGATGAAGGGAAAACATGGAGTGATTCAAGATGAATGGAAAGGACATATGGATGAGTTTAAGTATTCACCAAGAGTTGAAAAGAGGAAAATTCAAGACATGGATGGAAAAGGTATGTTTGTAGGTTTTCAAGCAAGTTCAACATCAGTTCTAGATGAGGGAAAGGTTAGAGGGCATCCATCAAGTCAACTTGTGAAGATGGAACAATTTCTAGGTGGCACAAAGTTTACTACTGCAAAGAACAATGCAAATATTCAATACCTAGTTCAATGGAAATGATTACTAGATGAAGGGATATTTGGAGATCAAGGAAATGATGTGATCAAGCATACTTTTGTGTTGCAGCATGGTACTCAAGGGACTTGAGTCTTTTTTTCTATCTAGGTGTTTGGTGTAGGGGCACCATGGAATTTTTTGTAAATATGGTCATATGAAATTTTTTGTGTGTTGAGTCTTATTTGGTATAATAAGGTCATAATAGACCATTCTCCATGTATTAAATCATTTTGGGTCAGTTTGTGTATAAGTTTACAAGTTTTGTAGTTTGTTGAAAAAGTTGCATTACAACTTTGCAATTTTTGGCTTGGTTTGGGAAGTTGAAGGGTCATAAGTTAAAAAGTTATTTGTAGCCATTTATTTGAGGTTGGAAAAAAATTAAATATTCTTGTAAACCTTGAGGCACGGGTTGGAGATTTGTTCTTGAAGTTTAAGCAATAAGATTTCTATGTTTTCTCTAAAAATTTTGTTTGTTCTCATTCAACTTTGCTGCTACAGGTCACTGTATGATTCTGTACAGAGGAATATTGAACTAAAGGCTTTTGAATTTGATGGAGGCATGGAATAAATTCATTTTGGATTTGATTTGATTGAATTTCATAGAGCTTGAAAAACTTTACAAGCATTTTTCTGAGGATGAATTGAAACCTTGTTTGGAGGTTTTGAGAGTACTTAAAATGCATTAATGACCCATTCCACTAGTAGAATTGCTTGAAATTTGATGGAATGGGTGAATTTAGGTAGGGTTAGATGTTCATGTAGGTTTCAAGAGTAGGGAGTAGGGTTTGATAAATTTTTGGTGTTTCCCTAGTTGACAATTTCATGAGTTTTGGCTTAATTTGATGGTTAAGAGTGGGAATTTGATTAAAATGCATTGATAAAAGATGGGAGATGGTTTAGGAAGCATGTGTAGACATAGAATGGTGTTTTTGAGGTGTTTTCAAAAAAAATTGAAGCTTGGAGTACAAAGTTTCAATAAACCCTCTTGTAACTAGCCTAAAGAGGCCAAAATAAGGGTTTGTGGTTTTGATGAATTTGTGGGCATTTACCCTAATAAAAATTGTTGATTAAGAACTTTTGTAACCTGGTTGAGGTCTTACAAAGTGTATTTTAGGTTTGAAGGGTGTTTGGTTGGTACTTGTTTTGTAAAATAGAGATAATTAAGCCTCTTTTCAGCATAGCAATCTATTTTAGGAGTTGAAGGTCTGAAACAACTATATACACAAATTGGATATGTTTAAGAGGGCCATAAAGGATATCTGAAATGTCCATTCTTTTGTGGTTCTGGAATTTCTTTTGAAAGTCGTGAAGAAAATTCATTGTTTGATAGGCTACAAGAAGAATATGAAGGAATTGTGAAACAATACCAAGTTAGGGTTTTAAGGGCTGAAGGATAGTTTGAAATAATTTAAATTGTGATTGTTGGAAAAAATCCTCCCTACTCTACATCAAAAAATTATCAAATTAGGGAACAAAAGGGATGGAAAACAATTATTTGACAAGATTTTATACGGGTCCTAGCACTACACAGTACATGTGGGCTAAAGTTCCCAAGGGTGCTAGTGTAGACTTATGATATAATATTTAATCTTGAATCTTTATAAGGGCTTCAATTATGATTTCCTAAGTTTAGGGCTCTTGTGGGGTCCTTTTGTGATCATTAGGGATGTTCAAATCATTAAAAAATGGTCATAAATATACAAAAGGTATAAACACTATAATGAGTATTAACCATAATCTACATAGTTGCAAAGGAGGAAATTTCATATCTTATGAAAATTGTGATAGTTATGATCACTTTGTGGAAATATATAGAGATTTATTATAGTATTGAGACAAAGTCCTTTTACCTTGTTATTTATAGAGTTATATCTAATATGTATTAGAATGGATTGACCTTTTGTCATCTCATTTACATGTTTAGATGGAATAATTTTGCATTTAGTTAACACAATCCTTTACATTTGTTTATGTAGTTAAAATTGTGTATATTGATTTACAAAAATATCCATGTTAGGGGTTTTTGTATGATCTTGGAATTCACATGCTTCTGTTGGTGTGGCATAACTCCCTAGATTTATGTTTTGATTTGTTTCTAGTAGTCTTAGGATAAAATATTTCATTGCTATCTTAAGTTGATTGGATTAATTAATTTGATTTGTTTGATCTAAGATTGGTTGATTTGATCAAATTTTAGGTGTTTACTTGAGAATTTTTTAAGCCTTTCTTAAAGGAGTTTCAAGGATTATGCTAGTAGAAAACTATATGTAGTTAATATGTTAGAGAGTAGGTGTTTATGCATAGGTACATATGGATACCATGTGCTGCAAATTCTAGTTGTATGTGGCTAAATAATGGAATGAAATAAACTTAGAAAAATATAGATTTTTTTCTCAAGAAAATTAAGTATTATCTAATTTTGAAATATTTGCATACAAATTTAAAACATAAAGCAATGCAAATGAAAATATATACACTTTTTAAGTTTTCAAATTTAACTAGGGTTTATATATTTTGCTATACATTTAGGTGAAATATGTACTCATAAATTACAAAATAAAGAAAAAAAATGAAATACCAAATACTAAAAATGAAAAAAGGGAAAAAAATCTTTACCTAGACTATTAGCAAAGTGTGAAACTTTCTCTCTCACCCAGGATCCTATTCTCACTTCCACAATTTGTATGTGAAAAATTAGGTTGTGGACCTTTTAAAAAAAAAAGATACTTCTATGAAATGGGATCTCGCTTTGTAATAATTGGGATCCTATTTCATAGAAATTGGGCTCCTGTTTCTTAATTCTAGGCTCAGGGTCCGCAAATGAAATGGGATCCTATTTTAAATTTAGACTCGAGGTCCTGAAGCGAAATGGGACCCTAATTGCTAAAAAATGGGATCAAATTTTTTTTCCCAATTTTGGGATTTTTTCTAAGGCTAAAACTTTTACTAAAAGTGAACACAACTTTGTGCTTTCACCCATCAATCAAATTCCAAGGGAAGGTCCAAATATCTATGAAGTCCAAAGCCATTTACTAGATTTTTGGTAGGCCTAGAGATATTCTTAAGGACTAAAAAGAAGAAAAGAAGAAGAAAAATAAGAGATTTCATTTTAATTTTGAATCTGAGAAGGAAGATGGTGATGCATTCATTGCAACTTTGGAAACTTGTACATGTAATGATGTATGGTTAATTGAATCAGGTACATCTTTTCATATGACCTTTAATAGAGATTGGTTTTTTGAATATGAAGAATTTGATGGAGGTAAGGTGTACTTGGGTGATGATTCTTATTTAAATATTGTTGGTTGTGGTAAAGTTAGAATCATGTTTCCTAATGGTAGAATAAAAAAAAATAATGGTGTATTGTATGTCCTTGGATTAGCATGAAAAATTTTATCTATGGGAGAAACTAATAGATGTAGGTGTGTAGGTAATATTTTCTGATGTAGGATGCAAGATGGTTAGAGGTGTTATGGTGATTGCTAGAGGTATTATATATGGAACATTGTATAAGCTTAATACTTGCACTAGCATTGAGTACAATAATACTTCTGTGAAAAGTAATTTTGTGGCTACTTCATTAGAAGAGGTGAGGATTTCAGCTTCAGTAGATGGTCATGGATTTTGGGTACCCAAGGGTGCTCTTTCTTCCAAATCAAATTTACCTATAGAGAAAATTATGCTATGGAACCAAAGACTTAGCAACATTGGATAAAAGGGTATAAGGAGCTTGAAAAATAAAAACCTTATTGAAGGGTTCTTTGATTATAATCTTAAAGTTGATTTACATGAACATTTAATTTATGGAAAATAAAACCACATTCATTTTTACTCAAGTTCTCATAAATCTTGTGGTGTATTAAATATTATTCATTCTGATGTGTTTGGTCCTGTAGATGCTCCTTCAATTATAAAATCCACATATTATGTTTCATTTATTGATGATTATAGTAGAAGCACATGGGTATATTTTCTAAAGAGTAATTTTGAATTTTTTAGTCATTTAAAGAATTTAAAGAAATGGTTGGCTTGTAGACTGGAAGGAAAATAATTTTTTTGAGGATAGATAATGGCAGTGAATTTTTCTCTAATTATTTTGATATATTTTTTAAAGATTGTGGTATTCATAGACAAAATACAACTCCATATTCTTCAAAATAGAATAGAGTTTTAGAAAGAATGAACATGACACTAATGAAGAAGGCTAGGAGTATGTTGAGTGGTGCTAGTCACTGCTTGTTACCTGATTAATAGGTATCCTACATTAAATCTTGTTGATAAGTCACCTATAGAGGCATGGTTAGGTCACAATCCTTCATTAATACATCTTAGAGTTTTTGGTTGTGAGGAAAATGCACATGTCAAAGGAGAAGTAAAAAAAGTTAGAGAAAAAGGCTGTGAAATGTATCTTCATTGTATATAGTTATGGTGTGAAAGGATACAAGCTTTGGGATACTATAAAAAAGAAGGTAATATACAGTAGAAGTGTTATTTTTGGAGAAACTAAGCCTTCTTCTATTACATTGTAGCCAGAACAAAGTAATCAGGAAGATGTGATTCAATTTCCTTCTACACCTAAGAAAGTTGAATGGAGATTACTAGATAGACAAGAAGTTGAGGAAATCTCATCTAGCTATGAATCTCCAAAAGAGGAGGAAGAACTTCTAACTCAACTTATTCATATGTCTACAAGGAATAGAAAACCACCTCAAAGTTATTCACCTGATGATTATAATTTTTTTTTTTAATACTAACATGGATGAACCCAAACCTTGAGAAGAGGCATCAGGTGCGAATGATGTAGAATCTTGGAAAATTGCTATGGAAGAAGAAATGGCATCTTTGAAAAATAATGATGTTGCATAGATAGTTGGCATTGCACCAAAGATTGACTTGTTAATGCTTGATACAATCAACATAGTTAATGAACCAATAGGAGGTGGTTAAGGCATGTCATGAACCTAAGCACTATGTTGCACAACACAAGGAAACCAAGGGAACACACCTTGCAACAATCCCCCAACACAAGCGAGGGGTTTGAAACTATGACCCAATCTCTGATACCAATTATTGCATAGACAGTTGTTGATGCATCAAAATATTTTACATGTTAATTCCTAATACAACCACAAAAGTTAATGAATCCATGAGAGGAAATTAAGCCATGTCATGAATCTAAGTGTTTCACTACACAACAAAAAGAGACTAAGGACAAACACCTTGCAATAAATGATATCGGGAATCTTGTACCATTTCCTAAAGGACAAAAACCTATTGGTTGTAAATGGGTGTTCAAGAAAAATTATTGGTTTAGATGGAGGCATTGAGAAGTACAAAGCAAGGTTGGTTGAAAAAGGTTACTTTCAAGTTGAGGGTGTTGATTATGGTGAGATATTTTCTCCTATTGCAAAAATGAAATCCATTATATTTTTGTTTCTTGTTGTTGTTTCTTATGATTTAGAGGTTGAGAAAATTGATGTGAAAATTTATTTCATTAATGGTGACTTGGAGGAGGATATTTATATGACATAGATAGAGCACTACATGGTGAAAGGGAAAGGTATTATTTCATAACTAAAGTCTCAACTTACAGCTAAATTTTAAATGAAAGATCTTGGTGTAGGTAGGGACATTCTTGGGATGGAAATTATAAGAGATGGAGTGAAAAAAAAAGTTATTGCTTGGCTAAAGTTGTCCAACATCTCCATCAGAGATGAAAGAGATGAGCAAAGTGCCTTACTGAGTGCAGTTGGAAGTTTGATGTATGTTATGGTTTCTACTAGACCATACATTTCCCAAGCAATGGGATTTATTTCCAGATATATGTCTAATCTTGGTAGAGTTCATTAGGATGCAATTAAAAGAGTTCAGATATGTGTGCAGTACCTCATAGTATTCCTTGTGTTATCATAGTAATTTTACTAAAGTTGTTATTTCCCTTAATATTCAAGGTTATATGGATTCAAATTGGGTAGCTGATGTTGATAGAATATGATCTACCAATGCTTATGTGTTTACTTTATTTGGTAGTGAAATCAGTTGGATGAGTAAGAGACGGGTTGTGGCTTCTTTGTCCACTACTCATGCTTGTATAGTGTAGAAAAATGTATCCATTTACATTTTCACACTTAATTAGGAATTAATTTAAAACAAACTTAATTATTCCTTAATTTATAATTGTAATATTTATTTTACATACTCACATTAAGTTTAGGGCCCTATTAATTAAAACAAACTTAATTGTGCTTTATTTTAGTGTTGTAGAGTGTATCTCTTTACACTTTCACTTATTTAGGGACCCATTAATTAATTGAGCCTAAATTTACTTAATTGGTCCCTTTAATTCAAATCCAAGCCTATTTTATCGCATTTTCTGAAGAGGAAACCTGACATTTATTAATGTCTTAACATAACACTTCTCATTGAGCAATGCTTTTCCTAGGTGAGTGACTTAGGACCCATTCACCCATGGGAGAATGGGTTGTCACTTAGGCCTAGGACCTAAATTTAAATTATGTTTTTGGTGGTATTTTAACATATTCAAATCCATACTCACATGTCAGATTGTGTTATTTCAATTTCAAGAAAGTAATGTTACATACCTATAAATATAAGGTCATTTCACTAAGTTTCACCTAGAAAATTCAAGTTATCTTAATAGTACTTTCACAAGAGAATTTCAAGAGAAATTCAAGGCATTCAAGAGTAGATTTAGTGAAGAATTATTGCAGAAATAAAGATCCAATTGTCACATAAAATTATTCTTTCATCACGCATGTTATTGGAGCTAATATGGTGATGTAGGTTTCAAGATCCTATCAAGTACTGAAAGCATTGTTTCAAATCAAGTTTCAAGATTAAGATCCACATCCATTGAATCTATTTCATGCAAGTTTTTGATTTATATTCCAAGTTTTTTTAAAAGGTTTGGTGAGTTGTGACATAGAGTTATTCATTCATCTTTCCTTCCATTTTTCATTGTTTCATTTCAAGGTTTAATTACCAAAATAAAGATTGACCAAGGAAAACCCACATTCACCAAAAAAAAAAGATTTCCTTCTTGATTTGGGTTTGAAGATTTAGGTGGAAGAAATCTTGAAGGTCTCTTGAAGAGAAAAATTGAAGAATTTTTCAAAGATACAAAAGTTGTCATAAATTTTTTCATCTCATGGAAACTCACTTGTAGAACTTATTTCCGGATTTCCAAACTTGAAACCTAAGAAAATTGAGAGATTCAGATCTATTGTAGAGGCTCATGAAAGTTATAGATAAACCCTAACTCAAGGCCCATTTTCCCCTTGGAGAATGAGTCCCAAGTCAGCTTTAGAAAAGCACTTTTGGTGACTGGTACACTCCATTCTTTGCTTCTCTTATTTGTAATCTGATTTATAGTTCCATCATTATTGAGCTTAATCTTCAAGATCCAAGTTTTAGATTGCATTTTAGAGTTATTTTACTATTTTTAATCTTTCTCCCTAAAGTGTTGTTTAATCAGGATCCTCATCCTTGTAAAAAAGGAAATCAATAGATTCACACTTGGACTTGATTCACCTAAGGGTTTTAAGTCATTTCATTGTGTGGATATCATTTCCTAATGAATTGCGGAGAAATAGGTCCCTAGTTAGTTCATCAATCCCATTTGGTGAACTACCTTATTTTTCAATACTTCATTTTGGTGAACCCAACTTTTGATCATCATAATTTTCTGATTTTGGAGTCCATTTTCACCCAAGATTTAGATCTTGCATTCACTTGTGTTGCATTACATTGAATTGAATCTCATTTAGGGTTTTAGTATTGTATATGTGCATCTCTTGAAATATGAAAATAATAAAAAATTAGTCATTTTGCAAATCATTTACATAGCATTTCTTAATCATTAATTTACATTTAAAAATTGAATCAAAATTACACATCAAATTAGGTCTCCTAATTTTTCAATTTTTCATATTTTTCACTTGCATTCAACCTTAATTTCACAAAAAATTCAAACTGTAACTCAACGTTTTAAATCAAAATCTGAAAACCACTAAAATCAACTTAGAAATTTGCAAAAAAAAAATTAAAAATCCTAAACTAGGACCCATTCTCCCTTAGGTGAATGAGTCCTTGATCAAGAACATTTCTTGAATTTGTGGGCATTAAAACATATGTTTCTATATTCTACATTGCTATTTTCAAATTTATGTTTCTGGTTACAGAATTTTTGTTACTTAGAACTAATCATATTTAGCTTCATTTGATAAATTTAGTGCATTGTGTGAATTCAAAATTATATTTACAAGACATCATTTTAAAATTTTTGCATACCATAATTAGAAAATTATCTTGTTTTAGATCTGAAAATTGCATTTACATATTTTTGCACTTACATTCTAGGTTACTTCATTGCATTTCACCCTTCTTTCCATTTTGCGTTCACATTGAGTTTATGAAAATTTTATGAGCTTTACATCTTTGTGTCCTATTATCAATACTATCGTGAGATGTAGTTTGAGACTCATGTCATCCTGTGATATACTATTCACCATGGATATTGGGTTCTCCAACTCTTTCATTAATAGTGTTGATAATCAACCCTTTATGGATCATAGTCTTCATACCTCATTTCCAATGACTTCCTTACCTACAAAAAATGTGCATTATATTGAAACAATCATTGCTAACATCTTGCAAGAGAACATAAGAAGGAAAAATGAAGAATTAAAAAGTTCACAAGACTTTGTGAGAACCAAACCTATTGTTGCTAATGCCATTCCTCTCATACAAAACATATGAAATATGCTTAAGCATGAAGAAGAAATATAATTTATATGCACCTTGGTCCATGTCATTAGGGTGAGTGTAGGATCATTGGGGTCCAAAAAGTGGCAATATGACCAAAAAGTGGCTAACAACTCTTTTTTTTTTAATCTCAAATTGATGAAACGAAAAGGGTTTATTGAAAAAAATTTAGCTTTCCAAAAATATAAGATATGCCTTATTTGGAATTAATGATGAGGGCTAGACTACTCAAACCCATAAAACAAAACAATAGATACCAACATACAAGATGTGAGACAAAAAATAACCCACTTTCAATTATTTTCACAAAATGAAATTACAAATTCAAACTTACATACATGCTACAACCTCATGCTCTGGATTCATTACAACAAAATCAATTCTTAAAGAAAAACTATTATTCAGAGCCACCTTCTACAACCCCCTCATATCCCTTTTTATTTTACCCAATAACCACCCTAGAATGTTTTAGAAAGTGCAGCTTTCCCTTTTGTTTTGGCACCAAAAGTCTCACCATTTGATTTTTGGCCTAGGAAGAAATTTTAATGAAATTCACTTTTTAGAGGTGCAACTTTGCGGGGCCATAACTTTTCATCTGGGAATCCAATTTGCTATTATTTCATATTGTTGGAAAGATGTCAAAGAAATCTACAATGTATGAACCACCGTAGGTCATTTTGTCCACTTTTCAAGCTGTTTCGGGGCCTCTAAAGTTTTATACTTGAATTTGAAGCCACACTGGAGAAATTTTTCAAGATGGAAACTTTAATTTCTCCCAAACCGTTCAAGGTATTGAGGCAATTCTTTCGCTCGAGGGTATGTGAAAGATCATGATGGGGAAAAAAGTGATATCATGGGTATGTGTAGGGCATGTGGCTGACGACTTTTTTTTACCCAAAATTGATGATATGAAAAGGGTTTTTAAAGGGGATTCTCAGCTTTCCACCTATATAAATTATGCTTTACTTTGAATTTAATAAATAATCATTATTCATTTTCTATTTGAATTATGACTAAAGTTTTGATTGAAAGGGTGATTGAAAAACATCTATAGCTTTCAAACTGTATCAAATTTTTTGAATCTGAAACATGTGTCACATTCTATGCTTCGCATACTATAGGATTTAAAAAAAAAAAAAGAATTTCATGAAGTTTTGACCAAGTTAAGGTGGTTAGACATACAAGTTTTTATATTTTTTAAAAGTTGTAATAGAAAATTCATAATTAATTATTTACTTGGAAAAAAATTACAAAAAAATATGCATCACATTGGGACATGAGTCCTCTACTTATATCTAAAATCTCATAAAATAAATATTATCATTTTATTGTGGTTAGGGTGGTTAGATAGACACCTACTTCTTGTTTTTTCCCTGAAATTTAAGTGCTATTGCATTGAAATTTCAAATTTTCACCAAATAGATTTTTCTTTTAAATAAACCTAGTAGTTTAGAAACTACATTCAATTTTCTATAGATTCTATTCTTACATATTTTTGAAATAATATAGATAATTTATTCAAATTTTTACATCAAGTTACCTAACTCTGATTTTTCTGAATTTTTTGCCACTTAAGGACTTGTTTTTTCCATGATGATCCTACAAAATGTTTTTCAGCTTTGCTCCTTTGGGTAAATTTTTAGGTCCATATGAACTCGTTTAGGATGACTTAATAAAAATAGTAAGTGACAATTTTTTGCTATTTTTGACTTTTGACTGTCTTACACCACTTAAGTGCCATCATGGGACTCAAGAAAACTAAAGAAAATTTAAAAAAAATTGTTCGGTGATGCAAGATTGCCCTACAGCACTGGATGCTCCTACATCAGATACCCAGGGTAATTTGAAAAGTGACCCTATCACTTCTTAGAATTTAGAGGGAAACCAAGATGGTTAACCTCAACCTTAAACAACCACGATGAATCTTCAACAAGCCTTCCTCTCCATTTTACCAAGTACTCAACATATTGCCTATTTCTTGTGCTTCTACCCACATGGCTATCCAAAATTTCTTCTATCCCCTCCTTTTCTGATGTAGGTGTTGGAATATTCCACTGTGCTTCTATTGTTTCTTCATCAATTCCTCCTTCATGATATTCTATTCAATCTGAAATGTTAAACACAAGTGAAATATGAACTTCATCAAACGACTCTACCTCATATGCATTTTCTAAATCATGCTCCTTCAAGATCTTGCATGGTCGAAACTTCTTCATCTTTAACTTGTTGTATGTTCCAATTGGAAACCTCTCCTTTCACAAATGAAACATGACTTCATCTCCTATATGAAACTCCTTATACCTCCATTTTTATCTACCTTAGCCTTATATTGTGAGTTCATCTTATTGATATTTTTCTTAACCTCTTCATGCAAATTCTTTAGGTGCTCAACAAAATCTTTAGCCTCAACACTACTCTTCTCTGCCTTATCCATCTTTCTTACTTCAAAAGTAGTTCTTGGACTTCTCCCATACGAAATTTGGAAAGGTGATTTACTAGTGCTCCTATTGACAAAATTGTTGTAATAAGTTTTTTTCTATGGTATAATCAAATCCCATCCCTTGGGCTCATCTCCTACTAAAAATCTTAGTAGGTTACCCAAACTCCTACTCAACACCTTTGTTTTTCCATCACTCTATGGATGGTGTGCAAAACTAAACTTCAAATCTTCCTTCTACTTCTTCCATAATGTCCTCTAGAAATAACCAACAAATTTAGTCTCTATTTGAAACTATACTCTTTGGTAGACCATGTGGTCACACCACCTCTCTAAAAAACAACTCTGCAATATGAACATCACTGGTGTTATGACATGGAATGAAATGTTCCATCTTTGAAAATCTATCCACAACCACAAATATGGAATCATCCCCTCTTTGTGTCCTTGGCAAGCCAAGAACAAAATCCATGCTAATATCCTCCCATGGCCTCTTGGGTATAGGTAATGGCTGATACAATCCATTATTTTGACTTGTTCCTTTCACCATTTGACATACTTTGCAACTTTTTACAAAATTATTCACATCTTGTTGTAACTATGGCTAATAATAATTCTCAATAATAAGAGAAATGGTTTTATCTCAACCGAAATGTCCAACCAACCCTCCACTATGCTTTTCCTTGATTAGATTCTCTCTCATAGAACTCCTTGGAATGCACAATTGGATTCCTCTAAACAACATCCCATCTTGGATTAAGAAATCCAACCATCTTGTCCTATCCAATGTAATAGGTTCCAAACAAGCCTTCCAATCTTCTACAAAGTTTGGATCTTTTGGATACAAACTCTCGAGTTCATTGAACCCAACAACCTCTATATTCATCTCTATCAACAAATTTTTCCTTCTATTTAAGGCATTTGCAACTCTGTTTGACCTTCCACTCTTGTGCTTCAAAATAAAAGTATAACTTTACAAAAACTCAACCCCTTTTAAGTTCCTTTTATTTAGATTTCCTTTACTATTGAGATACTACAAAGCCCGGTGATCACTATATAAAACAAATTCTTTTTACAACAAATAGTGCCTCCATTTCTTCAAAGATTGAACTATAGCATAGAACTCTTGATCATAGACAAAATATTTATTCTTAGCATCATTCAACTTCTCACTAAAATCTAGGCAATTGAATTACCTTCTTGACTCAAAATAGCTCCCATGGGAGTACCACTAGCATGACAATCTACCTTAAATACTTTATTGAAATTTGGAAGTGCCAAAACAGGTTTCTCTATAACTTTCTTCTTCAACATATCAAAAATTTTGGCTTCTCATGTAGTCCACTTAAACTCTTTTCTATCCCATGTCACTACTTTAGTTAGAGGTGCACAAATACTACTAAAATTCTTAATAAAATTTATGTAAAAACTTACTAGACCATGAAATGATCTTACCTTTATAACACTCCTTGAGGTAGGCCATTCAATGATATCTCTCATCTTCTCTAGATCCATTTTAAGAACCTCTACTAAGACAACAAATCTCAAATACACCAACTCTCTTCACAAAGCTAAATTTCTTCAAATTAGTCAATAGCTTCTCCTCCCTTAGATTCTCAAAGAATCTCCAGATATGCATCAATTTCTCCTCGAATGTCTTATTGAAAATCAAAATATCATCCAAATAAACAATAACAAATTTTCCTAAAAATTCTTTCAATACCTAATTCATAAGCCACATATATGTGATCAATGCATTGGTCAACCCAAAAGGCATGAATAACCACTCGTATAGGCTCTCCTTGGTTTTAAAGGTTGTCTTCCATTCATGTACTTATCTAATCTAGATATGGTGATCTCCACTCTTGAAATCTATCTTCGTAAAGTACTCAACTCCACTCAAATAATCCATAATGTCATCCATTCTTAGTAAGGGAAATCTATACTTGATGGTGATCTTGTTGATGGCTCTATAATTTGTACACATCCACCATTTCCCATCCTTCTTTGGTGCTAGTACTAGAGGTACTATACATGGACTCAAACTCTCTCTGATCAATCCCTTTTGCAACAACTCTTGCACTTGTCTATTCAACTCTTCACTCTATGTTGGAGTCATACGATGAGATGCCTTATTTGGAAAACTAGCTCCAGGGATTAGGTCCATCTGATGACTAATCTTTCT
This sequence comes from Sequoia sempervirens, assembly GCA_007258455.2. Classification (NCBI taxonomy): domain Eukaryota; kingdom Viridiplantae; phylum Streptophyta; class Pinopsida; order Cupressales; family Cupressaceae; genus Sequoia; species Sequoia sempervirens. The sequence continues at coordinate 21,772,237 of VDFB02379711.1, read as the reverse complement.
TAATGGAGGCAATCCTTTAGACACATTATTAGAAATAATAGCTTGAAACTCATTCAACAAATCTAAAATCTCTACAAGTACCTCATTAGTATCTTCCTTATCAACTCTACTTGGATCAATGTAAAACACATATGCTCCTGGTTCATACCTTCTATTAAATTTCTTCCATCAACCAAAAAATTCTTGCATTACTGCATACCTTTTCCTCTGCCTCTTTCAAGGGCTTCAACTTATGATGAACTCCATCCTTTTTTCAAATAATAGGTGTTGGCATTCCATCATGTACTATTCGTCGATCAAACTGCCATGGTTTGCCTAACAACATATGGAAAAAATTCAAAGGCATAATATAACACAATACCTCATCATGGTAATTTCCAATGTTGAACCTTACTAGACATTAATCGTTTACCAAATTTTTATGGTCCTTCTACAACCAAGCAATTTGGTATGGATTTTGATGCCTTCTTCTCTCTAACCACAACTTACTAACCATCTCTTCTAAAACAAGGTTATTAGTACTACCTCCATCAATAGTAACATTGAAAAATTTACCTTCACACTTACATCTAGTGTGAAACAAATTCTTCTTTTGAGTTGGTTCCTTTTCCTCATTCAATAAGGCTCTTTTAGTAACAAGAACCTCTCCTCTTTCTACAACCTCATAATGTGAAGAATCAACATTTTCATCTACATGTGCAACTTGTGCATTACCCTCTAGTCTTCTATTTTTCCTTCCTTGATGTTGAGGACACTCATAGGCTCTATGCCCTTCTCTACACTAGAAATAGGCTCTGTGAAATCCTCCTATTCTCAGTCCTCATCCAAATCTTCCTCTTCCTCTTTGATCTCCATTATTCTAATCATGAGGACAATAGGTGTTATCTCCTTTCTAGTTTTGGCTACTATTGGATCCTTCACCCTTCTTTTTATCTTCATTTCGACCTCCATATGACCATCCACTAGTCTTTCCACCATGAAACCAACCTCTTTGCTTGCTTTCAAATATTCTATTCAAATTTTCTTCTACCTTCAAAGAACTGATATGCATCTTCAATGGTAGACATTCTTACCAAACTCAACTCCTCTTGAATGCTCGGATTTAACCTATTTATGTAATGGGAAAATTTCTCATTGTTGGTCTCAAAATGACATATTCTGATCAAGACTTAGTAGAATTCTTTTGTATACTCAATAGATTTTCTTGCTTGTTTCAACCCTTGCATCATCTTCAACAAATCCAAATCATAGTCCCCAGGAATGAGCTATGTCTTCAATTTTTCCACCATCTAATCCCATCTTGTTATTTTCTCTTTTCCTCTTCTATTTCTTTCCAATTGAACTTATTTCCACCATATGCTAGCATGGATTTTCAATTTGGACTTTGCAAATTTGACCCTATCCAGGTCTTCTATTTCCTCATACTTAAAATAGTCTTCCATGTCATTGATCCAATCAATCAGATCCTTTGGATTTAGGTTTCTAGAAAAATTAGAAACTTCTATCTTTGACCTCTTTCCAATATTGGAAATGGCCCTAATCAGTCTAAATTCTCCAAGATCCATTACATTTAGTGCTTCCTCTTTGAATGGATCCTCATCTTCAGCCTCATCCTCACTTTCATCTCTTCTTTTGACATCAACTCCTCTACACACCTCCTCTTGCAGTGCTTGAACTTTTCTCTCGAAAGCTCTAAAACCATCTTTTGTTACCCCAACATTTCTTCCACCACAGTTTTTTCATGAGACATCTTTTCTTATAAACCCACAACCACAAGTCCTAGTGTAGACTAGCTCACATTCAGTGTTCTCTCTACATACTAAATAACTCATGCTCTGATACCACTTGATGAGGGATACATTGCCCAAACCCACAAAACACAACAATAGATACCCACACAAAAGATGTGAAACAAAAAATAACCCACTTTCAATTATCTTCAAAAAATGAAATCACAGATTCAAACTTACATGCTACAACCTCATGGGGTTGATTCATTACAGCAAAATCAATTCTCAAAGAAAATCTATTCTTTGGAGCCACAATTTTCACTATTGGAGCCACCTTCTACAACCCCCTCATATCCCTTTTTATTTTACCCAATAAACATCCTAGAATGTTCTATAAAGTGCAAATTTCTCTTTTGTTTTGGTGCCAAAAGTCTTAATGTTTGATTTCTAGCCTAGGAAGAATTTTTAATGAAATTCACCTTTTAGAGGGGGAAACTTCGCGGGGGCATAACTTTTGATCTGAGTGTCAGATTTTCTATTATTACATATTATTGGAAAGTTCTCAAAGAGATATACAACTTGTGAACCACTATAAGTTGGTTCATCCAATTTTCAATCTATTTTAGGGCCTCTAAAGTTTTATATTTGAATTTGAAGCTGCATTGGAGAAATTTTTCATGACAAAAACTTTAATATCTCCCAAACCGTTCAGGGTATTGAGGCGATTATTTCACGACCGGAATTTTTTTCAGTTCTACTCCTTTGGGTAAAATTTCAAGTCCATACAAGCTTGTTTAGGCTGACTTACTAAAAATAGTGACTATTTTTTTTACTATTTTTCACTTTTGATTGTCTTATACCCCTTAAGTGTCATCATGGGAATCAAAATAACTAAAGAAAATAAAGAAACCATTTTTTTAGGTGATGCAAGGTTTCCCTACACCACTGTATTCTCCTACATCAATTAAATAGATACTTATTATTGATTTTATACATGCATTCTAACTAAAGTCCTGATTGATAGGATGATTGAAAAACATCTATAATTCTCAAATGATCTCACATTTTTTGAATCTAAAAGATGCAACACATTCTATGCTTCTCATACTATAGGATAAAAAAAAGAAAAATTGAATTTCAATTTTTTTGACCAAGTTATGGTGGTCAGACAAACAAATTTTAATATTTTATTTATTTATTTTAAAAAAATCATAACTAATTATTTACTTGGAAAAAAATTACAAAAAAAAAAATCCAACACATCTGGGCATGTGTCCTCTACTTATATTGAAATTTTCAAATAATTATATTATTTTTTCTTGTACTTAGGTTGGTCAAACATACACCTATTTTATATTTTTTCCTCAAAAGTTAGTACTACTACATTGAAATTTCAAATTTTCACCAAATAGATTTACTTTTTTCCAAAAAAGGAATAGTATCTTAGAAACTAAATTCAATTTTCTACAAATTTTTTTGTTAATTTTTTTTGCTTATCAGCTGGTGAATCTAGAGGGAGAACAATTGACAGAGCCTATCAATAGTTCACATTTCCTAAAGTTCTACACATAGCATCCAAAGATCGAGCTGAATACCATAAATACAAAAAAATTGAAAAATGATAAAAAATCATTGCCTTGATGAAAACCTAGCAAACAGGCATCTTGGCAACACCAAAAGAATAAGAAAAATGAAAAAAATAGTAAAGAAAAATGATTCGTCCAACAGTGAAAACCTAGCAAACAGGCGCTTTGGATAAGTACCATGGTGAAAACTTGGAAAATAGGCACCATGTATAATCAATCATCGCTCTGCCATCTACTATTACTTTGTCTGCCTTGGCCTATGATGAAATACATTTAAGAGGATACAATGACATAAGGACCCAACCAATTTGGTTCAAACTTGCCTGGCTTTTCTCTGTTAGCCTGGTTCTTAGGGTTTTGCATGAGGACTAAGTTGCCAATGTCAAAATTCTTGGCCATGACTTTCTTATTGTAATTGTGACAAAGATGGTTCTGATACGCTTGAAGATGATTCAAGGAATTTTTCCTTCTTTCCTCTAACATTTCTAGCTTGTGCAGGCGTGACTACCTATACTCCTCATCATCAGTTAGACCTTTTAGGGAGACTCGTAAAGAAGGAATTTCAACCTCAATGGGCAAGATGGCCTTAGCTCCAAAGACCATGGAAAATGGAGTGGCTCCTGTAGGCGTATGAATGCTAGTGCGGTAAGCCCATAAAGTAGGGTTGAGTTGTATATGCTAGTCATGGCCAGCGTCATTGATAGTCTTGTTGAGGATTTTAACAATGGTTTTATTTGACGCCTCTGCTTGACTATTTCCTTGTGGGTAATATGGAGATGAAAAATGATGTTGGATATGGAATTGCTCACATAACTCACAAATGTCTTGGTTTTTAAATGGACGTCCATTATCAGTGATGATGGATTGCAGAAGGCCATACCAGAAAATGATGTAGTTAAGAATGAATTTGGATATTTGTTTTCTAGTTATGTATGTTAGCGGGATGGCTTCGATCCACTTCGTAAAATACTCAGTGGCGATGATGATAAATTTTTGGCCATTGGACAAGGTAGGATGCATCTTACCCACAAGGTTGAGTCCCCACTATGTGAAGGGCCAAGGAGAAGTGATTGGCTGAAGTTCTTTTGCTGGTGCATGAATCAAATCACTATGAATTTGGCATTGGTGACAAGTCTTGACATATTCTAGTGCATCTTTTTCAATGGTTGGCCAGTAATACCCAAGTCTTGTTATCTTCTTGGCCAGAGTAGGACCACTCGAATGAGACCCACATATACCATCATGTACTTCGTGTAAGGTTGTATGTGCTTCATTGGTGTTGAGACATCTAAGGAGGGTGTTGTCAAAGCTATAGTGGTAAAGGGTGTTATTGATGATGACATACCTTGCAGATTTTTGGATAAAGGACTTCCTCTGGTTATTAGATTGGTTAGATGGAAGGGTTTGAAACTTAAGGTAGTCATAAATATCTTGGTACCAGGGAGATTCGGGACCAACAAGTTCACAGACCATTTCTAACTCTGGAATGTCATATGCAAGGACTAGTAATTGTTCTATTAGGAATTCTAGTTGAAGCAGATTGCTTGGAATATCGAGGAGAGAGCCTATTGTAGCCATTGCATCTGCTCCCTTGTTCTGTGCTCTCAGAACTTGTTCAAAAGTTACCAAATGAAAGTAGGTTTGGAAACTGTCAACCATCCATTTGTAGGGAATCAACTTCTCATCTTTTGTGTCATAGTCATCATTAACCTAGTTGATGATGAGCTGAAAATCCCCATAGACATGTAATGCTCTGATTTTCCATTTTATTGCCATTCTAAGTCTTGTAACCAATGCCTCATATTCTACCACATTATTTGTGCATGGGAAACCTATGTGAAAAGACTTAGGAATGGAGTCCCCTTGAGGGGTGATGAACAAGATTCCTGCCCCCGAGCCATGATTTGTGTGTGATCCGTCAAAGTAGAGTCTCCACGGTGACTTAGGTTCCATATGGAATATCGACTCATCTAGAAAATTTTTCACTGATGAATGATCACTTTGTAAAGGTATGTCTGCTAGCTAGTCTACAATGACTTGTCCTTTTATTTCCTTTCTTTCTACATATTGAATATCATATTCACTCAGAATCGCGAACTATTTTTCCAGACATCTTGTTAATGTTGCTCGACTTAACATATATTTGAGGGGGTCGATCTTTGCTACTAGTTGTGTCTAATGACTTAACATATAATGTCTTATTTTATGTGCTGCAAAGACCATGGCTAGACAAGCCCATTCAATTAATGTGTAGTTTAGTTCATACCTGACCAATGTCCGACTAATGTAATATATGGCTCTTTCTTTTTCTTTATGGTTGTTTTGTGCTAACAATGCCCCCAGTGTTGAAGTAGTGGCAGAAATGTATAAGATCAACAGTTTTCCCTGAATGGGAGGTATGAGGACTAGCAGTGATATTAGGTAATCTTTTATTTGTTGAAAGGCACCTTGGCATTTATCTATCCACATAAAGGGGATACCTTTGCATAGAAGATATTGGAATGGGTGGCACTTGTCAACTAATTGTGCTATAAAGCGACGAATAGATTGTACCCTGCCCTGTAATGTCTTGAGTTTGCTTATTCCTTTGGGAGGAGGCATGTCCATGATGGATTTGAATTTTGCTAGATCAACTTCAATGCCTCTACGAGAAACTATGTATACCAAGAGTTTACCTAATGTCACACCAAAGACACATTTCTTCTAGTCTCTTGAAAATTGTGTCTAACACCTTTAGATGATCCTCTCTTGTAACTAATTTGGCCAAAAGGTCATCCATGTAATCTTCCATTATTTTATGCATCATGTCATGAAATATTCTAGTCATATCCCTCTAATATGTGGCGCTTGAATTTTTAAGACCAAATGGCATGACATTCCAATAGTATGTACCCCAAGGGTAAGTGAATCCTATTTTATGCTGGTCTTCAAGGGCAATATGAATCTGATTGTAACCAGAGAAACCATCCATGAGGGATAGCATCTCGTATCCTACTGTTAGGTCAACTATGATATCAATATTTGGCAAAGGAAAGTCATCTTTTGGGCATGCCTAGTTGAGGTCTCTGAAATATGTACAGACTCAGATCATTCTATTTGGCTTCATTACTGGGACAAGGTTTGATACCCATTCGGCATAATCAATAAACCATATGAATCCAACGTCCAGGAGCTTCTTCAACTTGGCCTTGACCTGAGGATGCATTTTGTGTAACTTCTGCTTTACTAGTTTGGAATTGGGAAATAGTGGTAGATGATGCAAAACTAGTTATGGATCCAGTCCTAGCATATCGGCATAGGACCATGCGAAGTTGATTTTACGTTCTGCAAAGAACTTATGAAATTATGTTCTCTCTTTTTCAGTCAATGATGTAGCAAAGAGGACCATTTTGGGATCTTTTGCCATTGATATGTTGTCTTCTATGGTGTCTTTTATAAGCATAGCTAACTTCTCTTATTGTACGGGAAGAAAGTCTAGTCATCCATCTTTGGGTGCCTCAGAGAGGTTTTCACCCATAGATACATCCTTTGTTTTTACTTTTTTGTCATTAGAAGGTGCCTTTTAGTTTTCACCTAAAGGCATTTCATTTTTTACTTTATTTTTATTTTTACTTTTGTGACTGGAGGACAGAACAGTCTCACCGAAGTATGTCATGCAATCTAAGTCAATGGCGAATCCTAACTTGTGATCACCACTGGGTATGCCCTCATGTAATCCCATAAACTCTGCAATTGCCTCATCATTCTGAAATGTGTCCAGGACTGGCGGGCCTTGTTGGTCCCAATCGACTAGTTGAGGATAAACTAAGGAAATGCCATCGTCAATGTTGGTGAATTGAGGGGAGGATGCAGAAAGCATACAGATGGATTTAGTGATATTGTAGATGAGGTTATCATCATCAAACTCCACATCGGACTCTATCCAATATTCCCCTTCACTAGTCTCATATTCATTGTCAAAATAAGGGGTGAAGGACTCAGCGTTGTGATTGTCAATTTCATTTGGTAATTCAGATGGGTTGGAATGACGGGATTCAGATGGTGGGTCTTGTATGTCATGGGGGAGAGAAATGGAACTGTGACTATTTGGTGCCTAATCAATTTTAAATGTTTGCCAAAATTTTTGTTTAGAGGTAAGTTCCCTTCTTCAACGAACAAATCATCAAGGCAACAGTCACTTAAGGATCATTGGGAGCCAAATTCCTACTCTTGGGAGTCAGTTTCAGTAAAGGTTTCCTAAGCGGTCTCGACACTTTCTGAAGCATGCACACACTCACTTGAAAGTCCACTGGTACGTCGGTCATCATTGTTGGGCAATCTGTACCCTAGTCCAAGAAACTTTGGTATTTTAAAGGATTCTATGGGCTCCCTTCATCTAGTTTTATTTATGCCTAAACCACTAGTTCCATCGTAGCCTTTAGCTTTCATCATTTCATATCCCTTGCCATATCTCTTGACTAGTAATCATGGTAGGTCTGCCATTTCCTTATAGAGCCATCCTATAATATCAGCAAGGTCTTCATTTCTCATGTCTCCTCATTTTATGAAAACTGTTTTAGGTGGAACTTTGAAAATGTTCTTGGGTACCATTTTGAAACATGGTCATCCATAGAATTTTGGAGACTTGGGTATTTTTGTGATGCTATATGTCATATGTAGTTTAAATTCTCCATAGCCTAGCTCCTGGATCGTGACATTGGATTCATCCTTAGGAAGTGTGGAATATGGTGGCATGGTGGAGGATGTGGATTGAGTGGGCATGGAAGATGGTGTGAGTGTGGATGTGTCAATGTACTTAGAAGAAAAGGGGTCAGGAGCTTCTCAGTTGATGGGCACTTGATTTTTGGAAATACCCCTTAGGTTGGTGCAATATTGAAAAGGGTTGAGGTCTCCATATATAGTGATTTATGTGCCATCAAAATGAAACTATAACCATTGGTGATACATGGAGGGCATGACTTTTAGGGAATGAATCCATGGACGGCTGAGCAAGATGTTGTAGGGTAATTCCAGATCCACGACATGGCAAGTTGTATCCATAATGACCGGTCCCACTCTTATAGGAAGAGAAATAATGCCTCATGAAGATCATTCTTCATCATCATATGCTTTGATCACTATACTCTTTGTAGACTCTATGCATGCATTAGAAAATCCTAGAGCCTTAACCAGTTTCAAGGAGCATATGTTCAATCCTACTCTTCCATCTACTAAAACTCTTCTAACCTTGTGCTTATGGATGAAAGTTTCAATGTGTAATGCATCATTGTGGTTAGTCTTAGGTGACAAGTAGTCTTGATCAGAGAAGGTGACGTGGTGAGACATAGTGAGATATCCCACCATGGTCTCAAATTGGTTGACATCAATATCCTTAGGGACTGACTACTCTTGCAAGGTTTTATCTAGTATAGCCTTATGCGTGGGAGATATGCAAAGCAACTTTAGTATAGAAATTTTTGTAGGAGTTTTACCAAGTTGGTTGATAAGGTTAAACTGACTCTTAGGTTTCCCTTGCTTTGTGGTAGAGGCGAGTTGTGACTATTTAAGAGATGGGACAGCTATGGTGATTTTGGGTTGCCTAGTGGGAGGCAGACCAGCTATGGTGACCTTGCCACTTCGAGTAGTAGCATTGCATTGGGGTGCTCTCTTGATTATAATGGTATTGATGTATTCGTCATCAGTTCAGACATTATTTATAATAGGTCCACTAGAATAGTCGTACTTGGCATGGGCAAAGTTAGCTTGATTATTGTTTATCTATGGACTTGACATGGAAGCCTTATTAGAACCATGGTCCTGTAGTGGTTTCTTATGAATCATATGATCTGAATTGGAGGCAAATTGTGATCCACCTACCTCAATGATATGACTCTTGATAAGATCTTGTACTAGGTTTTTCAGTAGTCGATAGTTAGAGGCTTTATGTCCTTTTTCCAAATGAGAATCACAAAATGCATTATCATCCCACCATGCTGGTTTGAATTGTCCTGGGTCATATGGTTTTGGTTCTTGAAGTGTGATGACCCCATTTTGGAGGAATTTCTTGTGGACTTCTTCAATGGGTTCACCCAAAGGAGTGTATGTGTCACCCCTAGGGAATTGTCTCATCTAGCGTTATTATCCTTGGTTACTTTGGCCGCTTTGGTTGTTTGAAGGGACATTGGTAGGGTGTTTCAATATTGTTGTTGGCTTGTTTTGTGGTTGAACTCCTTTTAGGGCTAGTATAGGACCTATAGTGTTTTCAGCCTTGATGTCAACAACACCGTCATTTGTAACATGTTTATTTTTGACCCAGTATTTATTTTTGTTGGCAGGAGGATTTGCATTTATGTTTTTGGGACCATATCTTAGCTCTCCCTTTGCGATAAGGGATTTCTCAATTTGGACACCTTTTTCGACTAGGTCCATAAAGGTTGTGCAACAATGCATATTTTAGGGGGCCCAAAAGTGTTTGAACGAACATGTCCACCTTTTCCCTTTCAGGTATGTTAATGTGACACTGACTAGCTAGAATTCTCCATTTTTGAAAGAATGGGATGAATGTCTCACCAAAATCCTCTTGCGTGAGATTGCACAAGCTAGTAATGGAGGTGTCCATGTCAATGTTGTATGCATAATTTTTGTATGAATTTTTGTTTAAGCTCATCCCATGTTTGGATATCCTTTTGAGTGAAAACCATTCAAGGGCAAGACCTGCCAAAATTTTAGAGAAAATTCTCATCAAGTACATTTTTTCATAGGTGACATCCATACAATTGGTTGCAAACTTGCGTACATGTTTAATGGGGTTTGTCTTTCCTATGTATTTTGTAAAATTGGGTGACACTTATCCCAGAGGAAATGGTGGCATGTATAAGTTCATGTCGAAAGGATATACGTTTAGATCATATCACACTTCTATTTTTTTTGGATATATGTATGTTTTCTATGGTCTTCTCTAGACCCATTATTCTTGCTTGTAAGGCATCCATTACAGAGTTGCTTGTGGTCCCATTCATAAGATTGATTAGTATGCCATAGGTCCCCATTTGTTTTGCATGGATAGTGGTGTATTGTGGTAGTATGGATTGTTGTGACATGTATGATGTGTTCAGATTGGCATGTTGTTGGTATTGAAAGTTTGGATTGGGGGTATGTTGGTGAGTATGAATGTGGGATGAGTATGTTGGGATGTGTCCCCCAGCTATTTGTGTCGATATTTGGGGAATATGGTGACCATGAACATTGTGATGAGCTAATGGTGCCATGGGCTGTGTGTTGTGACTACCTTGTCCAAATTGTTGGGTTTGGGAAAGAGGAATGGTCATATTTGGTCCTTAGGGTTTGATGGTATTTGACAGTGTTGATGTGTTCACATTTTTTTGTTTTCCTTGAATAAATATATGTCGTTTACCCCCACCTACAGGGTATTGGGAAATACTAATGAGAGGATATGTCGAAGGTGTACTCATGGTACTCAATGTAGTTGTTAAAGGGGGATTGGTATGACTTGATGATGCCCCCGTAGCATTTACCATAGTGGTAAAAAGAGGATTAGAGTAATTTTCCCACATTACTGAGGAGCCGAAGGTGGTTCCCACCGATTGTAACAATGTTGTGGACATTGTGGGCACTGTGATAGATTTTGATCCTCCAATGGATGTAACGTTTATTGAGTTGGAGGTGTTTGGCATGTTGGAGGTAGCATGCATAGTCATTGTGGTGTCAAAGAAAGTATTGCTCGTAGTATTTGGAGGTTGACCACTATTTGACATGTTTTGCGCGTTGTTGACATTAGGGTCTGGAGATGTTGATCTCAATGTGTTAATGTCAAATATTTGAGGTAATTTGGCTCCTTGACTTAAGAGTATGGCCAAATATCTATCTCTGTCATATAGGACCATTTGTTCCACGAATTGAGAGGCCTCTGGGTCTTGTGCTACTACCTCTAGGTTTTCCTCAAGTATTTGTCCATATACATCCTTACATAAGAATGGTTCAAAGGGACTGTTTGATGAGGATGGTACTGTCACAAGAGGTTGATTTTTTGTGTTGGAAAATGGATTGTCAAAAGTCCAATTTGGGTCATATGAGGGATTTTTGATAGTGGAAGTAGGGTCTTGTCAAAAAATTTCCATTTGTCATTTATGTTTTTGGAGTCTAGTTTCCACCATAAAATGATATTGCTCAAAATGAAGATGAAAACTATATGCAAGGTGTCTAAGTTCAAAATGATGACTAGAATGAATAATATTTTGGATTTTTGGGAATAAAATATGCAATTTCTAAACTTAGAATGCAATTTGAGAAAAGGATACCTAAGCACTTCTAAGCTCAATCTTTGTTTTTGATTTTGGTTACTAAAGGACTTGTTGAAAATGACAAAATGACAAGGTTGAAATGACCAGTGAGTTTTCCTAACTAGAATTTTGAGTTGAAAAAAAATCACAAGAGGCACAATGACTAATAAAGGGGAATGATGATTAAGTTTAAGATAACCTAGTTTTGAAAGCAATGAAGTTTGAAAATTGTGTTGAGGTTTGCCTAATCTAAAGTATGCAAGGATGAAAACCTAGGGTCAAGCGAATGCCTAATGTATGCAACTAAAATTTGATAGACAAAGCCTATGGTCAAGAATACAAACTAATGGTCAAAATTTTTGAGCAATTTCAAAGTTGGTTTCTGACAAAATTCCCTTTGGAAACAATGTTTGACTAGAGATTGACAAATTTTAGACTTAGATTTGACTTTGTATGAATATTTTGTTTTGTCAGGAAAATGCATTGTTTGAGACCTCAAATGCATCTTAGTATTGTGAATGATGTTTGGTTTTAGCAAATGCAGCTTTGGGATTGACAAATGCAATTTAATTTAGCAGATGCAGCTCTGTAAGGTTCAGATGCATCATGACACATACAAATGCGGTGTTTGAAATGTAAAATGTGGTTTAATAGAGAGATTGCATCTCAAAAACTCAAATGCAGTTCAACAGATGCGACACAGTTTGTTTTCTTGACGTATTGTGAGTAAATTTGATATGTCTAATGGTGAATGTTTTGTCCAGAAATGAATAATGTTTCAAAAATCTAGTTAGCACTTGACAAGCACAATGTTTTGGATGTAAGCAAGCACACATAAGACAAGTAAAATCAGAAAATTCCAATAGGCCAAGGGTTTGTATACTTGATATAGCCCACTGATATACCCCGGATTGGTGATAAACACCTTTACTTCTCAAGAGCGGATAGCTTAGAATTTTGGTGGCATTGGCTCCCCTCCACAGCTCATTAACATCATTTAAGCACACCAAATTTGGATTATTTGGGTAATGAATTCCCAATAATTGCTATCTCTACTCAAGGGGATCAGTAGTGAGTGTCTTCAGGCATGATATTGTACCCTGCACTATATCAAACAATAGCCAAAAAAGGTTGGACTAAAAAAAAAAGGTGTTTAATATGGGCATTCGATTCATAGGGCATGATCCATGTGGCGAGATTCCCCTTTTGGATCCATCTCATCAGAACCATACACACGATTCTTGGGCTTTCCCCAAGAATCCACTTTTGTATACCAGCTAGAAGTCCCTCAGGTTTAGGGTGCTACTGGTCTGAGTCATCCTGGGGTGAGTACATTTTCCCACTAGAATAGGCCCAAGTTCTAGAGTTAGTAACTGTTTCTCTTACACCTAGGATCGCCTAAAAGCGCAAGGGGAGAGGATACTTCAATTACTAAATCGTGAGGGTGACAAAAAAAATAAGGTGCGTCTGGTTTTATAATCACCTACCACCTTCAAGAATAGTTAGACAAAATCAAGTACACATTCATTTTAATGCACCAAAGGAAGTGTTTTCTACACTAGAAATTGCAAAAATGTTGTTTGAGAAATGAGTCTTCGACTAACAGAGCTACAAAACCAAAATTTAGTAGTTTCATCCACCAATATTGGACCCACAAAATGTAACCGCCACACACTGCGAACTATGATTAGTAACATGAAAACCTATACTAGAAAAAATATAGAAAATAAAACTAGAATGCTAAAGAAAACAAAAAGAACAAAAAAACCTAAAAAACCTAAATGCAAATGAGAAGAAAACATTACCAGGGAATTGTGTCACAACAAAGCGAATGTGTCACTCTGTGTCGCAAATGCAGCTCGGGAGTTCAGATGCGGCTCTCCAGATTTCAATTGTGGCATGTCAGAGCGATTGCGGTGTTTGAGTATGCAAATGCGTCAGAACACATCAGATGCATCATGATTAAAAAAAATTTAATGTGTCACTCCATACCTGTACCTGCAAAAATGACAAAGAACACACGAAAATCATATAGAAATAATAACAAAATATAGAGTTGTGTTCACGTCGGGTTCACCAATGTATCAATGGGTAAATTTTGGATTAAGGTATGTTAGCAATGATTAGATCAATAATATAAACCCAAAGAAGTTATGAAGCACAATGAAAACAAATAACAAGAATAATTATACTAAATATTCATTGAAGCTTCCAAGATCTACCTCCACAACACCTCCTAGCTTGCAGTGTATGATTGATGCCCTCAAATCGAGTGTTTGAGCATTTTGACTATGACATTGTCCTATGCAAGTTTTGAAGGATTTAAGTAAAATTATTCCAATGCCAATGCCAATGATAAATGAATATAACAAATGATAAATGATTGTAATGCCTATAATAACAAAGTGGTCCCTAAATTATGAGCAAAATTGACATTTTATAAAAAACACAATTTTGATTGGATAGACGAGATCAACTTTTGACAAAAACCTAAAATCAGAGGACAAGATTTAACCAAATAATCCCTAATTAGGGTTAGGGAAAAATCCTTAAGTGAGTGGTCAAGATGTCATATGAGAGAATCAAATTGGCAATGGAGAAAAGATGAGATAATTAATTAGAAAAATAAAGATTTTCAAAAATCAAGAAGATAAAGACTGCCTAATTTATGAGATTTGAAAAATTAGAAAGATAAGAGGTGGACTAAAAACCAGATTTGGAAAATCAAGAATTTGTTTGTTTTATTTGATTTTTTTTTTATTCAAGGGGTAAATGCTTTTGACCGGAGCTATGAACCAGATTACAACCATTCAACAATACCACCCCAATGGGGTTTGAACCTTGATGGCAAGAACAACAATGCCACCTTTAAACCATTAGACCATGCCAATACCGGCATTTTTAATTTGATTTTTGGAAGAAAGCTACCAATTTGAATTAAATCAACTCAAAATATGGATTTTGTGAGACAATAAATAATATTTTTAAATTATTTACCAAAATGAAGTGACAGTTAATAAAACAAAATCATTTTAAATTGAGTAATTAAATAATTAAAGATAATTATTTAATTATGGAAAGTAGTGACATATTGAGTAAATAAATAAAATTTATTTATTTAATAATCAGGAAGAATAAATGGATAAAGGTAATTAAACAAATTAACAAATTTATTTAATTAAAGGAAGAATTTAGACCATTAAAGACATATTGAATAAATAAATAAAATTTATTTATTTAATAATCATGAAGAATAAAAGAGGTGAATTAATTAAACAATTATGAATTATTTAATTAATAGTCGAATGTGGACCAAGGACATAATTAAATGTTAGAATTATGCTAGGACAAAAGTAGTAAAAAGAGAGTTTGCAGGCCTAGGTCATTTTTAAGTATCTACATCATCCAAACATCATAATCATCTCATCATCAATAATGTCACTGTCATGGTACAAATCACGATCAAGTGTGTGTAATATATCAAAATAGGCATGAGGCTATCCATGGTTGATGACTATCTACATCATCAAAATTGTCTATGTTAAATATATGATCTTTCTAAAGAATTATCTTTCATCCTCTAATTAGTAGAACCACTCCTCTCACATTTTATCGTGATCTCAATCAGAAATTAGTATTTCCACTTGATCTCTTGAGGGGGCAGTATACCAGCATAATTATTCTCACTGGGGCAACAGTGTGGCATCCAAAAAATTAGAAATTTTTTGAATTTTGATCAATCCAGTTTCTTCTTTGAACCAATGCAACAAGTGCATTGCTTCAAAGAGTGGAAAAATGTAGGCATAGAAAATATACAAATTGATATCATCCACTCGATCCTGATCTACTAACATCACCTCATCCTGAATTATCCCTCTATCTAACCATTTAATCAAATAGCCTTATTTGATTAAAGTCATCATAATTCTCCTTTTAATTAAATAAATCCCCTCAATTTAATTAAATCATTGTCTCTGTGTAATTAGCTAGGTCATTTCATCTTCCTATCATTATTTAGTTAAATAATCCATATTATTTGATTAAATCTCTAAATTTCATCTAATTAAATTAAATAAATCAAACATTTATCTAATTTAATCTAACATCACCCCCTTTGGTTAAATAAATCAAAATATTTATTTAACTAGGTCTTAATCATTTTCATCTCTTTTTGATTTATTTCAACCCACAAATCTAAATCAAATAGTCAAATAACCTAATCTCCTCTTAAATTAATCAAATCCTCTATATTTTGCAACTTGCACATGAAAATCAATTTAATTGATTTATAAATCATCTATTTTCATTCAAAAAAGGCATCAAAGATGGAATATTCCTCAAATTTGAAATCTCCCCCCAAAAGGACTTGTCCCTTCCAAAAAAGCATTTAAAATCTCTTCAATGCCCTTGTCTTGAGCTATGTGCATTTGCTTCACCTTTCACCTCATCCTTCAAGCCATATTTTTAATTTGAATCTCCCCCCTCTTTTCACATTCTTCAAAACTTACACATCCTCCATCCACTCATAAGTTGACAAGTGGCACTTTTCCATTGGCTAATTCTTAGCCCCACATTGCTTTATTTTGGACATTCATCCATCCTCTCATTCTATAAATAAGAGGCTAATCTCCTCATCTGATCATCCAAAATTGATGCAAAGTTACTAAACTCAAATCTTTAGCCATTTTCATCAATCACATCGAGTTCTTAGCTAGGTTATGCAGTTTTTTTAGCTTGGAGCACTCACCATTCTTCATCAAAGTGGATCACTCTTCATCAACACATCAATCTTCCATCATAGGAATTGGGAAAGGGCCAATTTTCACATAAAATTAGCACCAATTCCCCCATGGGATCATGAGTTTGATATTTTAATTAGGATTCAAGCTCTTTTATTGTTATTTCATTGTATTCTTCATTGCTTTTCCTAATTTGAACTTTGCAAATGGCTTTCATGGGGAATCCTTGTTCTTACTTTCATTTGATATTCTAATGTGTTTGTTCATGTTTTTTTATAGGTATTAGGATTGGGGTCCACACAAAAACAACTTAAGTCCTTTGTGTTCATTGAATGATCAACCTTTTTTGGTTAGAGTTCCTCCTTTACCCATCACCTAATATTTTCATGTTACTTTGGTCTATGGATCCAAATATTTTATAAAATTCTAAAAGGTTTGAAATTTTTGTCCTTTACATCCTTTGCATAAAATGTTCTTAAGTCTTCTTAAGCCCTTACCTTATGTTTCTCCTAATAGGCCCCCCTTTTAAAGAACCATTTGAGTACATCTTGAATACCCTCACTTAAAGTTCTTGCTTACTGCATAGTGTATCACTCATCACAAATTTCTTTATGAATGCTTGACTTGAATTCATGATGCGTGATGAATGTTTCCCTTTGCATTGGTCATCAATAATAGGTGTTGACTCTTGAGTTCCCTATTAGTGATTCACAATGTGAAGGGTTTCCTTTGTATCACTGATAGCTCAAGTTCCTTATGTTCTAAATTAGCAATGCATGATTCCCTTATAAGCTCTATGTATTTCTTTCATTGCTCAACATGGATAGTTGCTTGCTTATCTTTTTCAAATTGGCAATTAGCAATGGGGTCTTTTGTCCCAATGTTCCATCGCTAGTTTGAAATGTAACTAAGGGTGATGAGCTCCCAGTGCCTTTGATCTTGTAACATGGAAACATGGCCAAATCTTGCTCCATCTCTACTTCTCTCCCATTACTAATGTGACCTAAATATTGAAAGATGAATTAGCAATGAGTGATGGGTGATGAATACAATCATAAAAGGACCTAGATCTAATGGCTAAGACCTTATCATGCATGTTATTTACATCACTGATAGGACACATGAAGGAAAGAGAACATCTACAATGAGCAATGAAATATTGATTCTATTTCTCATCTTGTTACTTTAAGCCATCACAGATATAAGTAAAGGTCTAAAGAACACATCAGCAATGAGTGATGGCATATTCAATGGAATACTCCCCTCATTAGCAGGTCTTAATACATCATAGATTCATCTGAAAGAACTAAGATCAAAGTAGTAATGTGTGATGTATTTCAAAAAAAAGTGACTAAGGAAAATATGGATGGCATGGTAGCATCTAAAGGGCATCGCTAAAATAAAAATGACCAAGCATGAGAATGAAGGAGATCCATCGATGATGTTTTAAAAAGAAAAATCAATGGCTATAATTTGAAATCAAATGGCTAGGTTTTAGCTTGCTTGCATGAGATTTCTATCAGGAATTAATGGTTAATACACTCCATGCCTTGTTCATAAAGAAGGTTGTTGGCACATTTATCTCATAATTGTAGTCATTCAAGAGAATAACAATTGATCGAGTTTGAGAGAATGATAAGAAGAGCTAATGAAAAAAGTTGTAGAGATGTCCAAGATAAATTCTTTCTCGGGTAAGCAAATAATTGCACTTCTTTGTGTTAATTATCCTTGACAGCTAGGTGAGGGAGTTAGTGGGAATTATGAAAGCTTTAAGTGCTTAGGTTTTGAAGGTTTTGTGTATTGTGCAAGTCCAATTGGGTTGGTGAATTGTGTAAGGTTTGTGAGGGTTTTTATTCTATAATTTTTTTTTTTAAGAACATAAGCTAATAGGCCCCTTCTATAAGTTGAATATTTGTAAACCCTAGTTTTTTTATATTGTGAAAATGAGTGAAATCAGTGAGTCTAGTGTTAGGCTAGAAAGGAAACCTAAGTAGAAAATGGTCAAGAGACTTAAAACTCAAGATGATAAGCCCAAATATAAGCTAGAGGTAGTTGAGGCCTCTACAAAGTCAAAAGGAGAAAAGAGAACCCTTGTCAGATTCATGGAGGGTGAGTCCAAGGATATCACTTAAGGAGGATCAAAATTTGGAAAAAGGCCTATAGGGTAGGTTGTAGAAAATACCAAGTTAATTCATATTGCTTCTAGGATTGGAGAGGTTGCTCAACTATAGAGTGGATGGGAATTGTTTTTTATTCTTTCAATAGAAGATATGCTAGACGACTAGCAAGACACTTATGGGGTTTCACCCTTGGGAGGCTTGTAGTGTCAAATATGTTTGTGGAGGTAGATGTGATACTATAATTGGAAAAACACTATGATCCCAAGGATAGGAAGATCAAAAGTAAAAATGGAACTTTTCTCCTTGAGGTGAAAAGAGATAAAATTGAGGTACTCAAATTGAACCCCAATTATACAATTAGCATAAATCGTACATATTTGTACAATGAATATTAGCATAAATGATATAGGTATAGGACAAATGTGCTTGCTAGGCACATAAAGATGATAAGGGATGATTTGGTCCTAAGGACTTGGAGCCCTTTGAGTGTGAAGAGTTTAATAATTACTTCAAGAAAAAAAATTATTGTTGGAATCAAGTTTTGGCTTGTAGTTTTCATGCAAGAATTGCAACTGATATTAATGGTAATTGATATACAAAATTGGAATTCCAATAGGGAATTCAATCATGCTGCCTACATTTCAAAACAAATGCACATTGGATTGATTGGATTGAAGAATGGAAATGTCCAATTGGTTTCCCATATTATTCTTTGTTGATGAACATGCTTCTCTATGTTGGACAAGATAAATGGAAGAAGAATATTAACTTGAGAAAAAAGAATTATAAAAATAATCCTTTGAATATCCAAATGTGGACACATATCTAGGACCAAAATTTTCCACATTCAATTATTTGGTTTTTTGCAATGCCATCAGGTTTGTTCTATTGGAGATTTTGGGTCTGGAGCCTATTTATAGGTTGTCAAGGGTTGTAAGAGATATCATGCACCCCAAGGATGTGGAAGGGTTACCAGAGAATCACAATTGGGTTGATTGGTTTTGGCATTAAGAGTATACTCTAATTAGAGCCTATGGAGACAAAGTGGAACCTCATTGTTTACCTTTATATGTCTCAAACATATTGGAATTTATGGAATTGATGTGGAAACTTGATTTTATGGATAAGGAGTAGTTTAGAACTCCTAGGAAGGGCTCAGTAATAGTGTCACAATGTGCCTTTGCTTATTTCAAGGCTACTACTAAAGAGGCCTACGAGAAATTTGGAATAATATTGAATAACCTTAGGTTTCCTATTGATGAGGTTAGAAATTTTGATCCAAAAGGTTTTGTTGATGATATAAAGAGAAATAATGACTTATCTATATTTTCTCATAACTTTTTATATACTGATGATGTGATAAGAAACTTGACATCTAATAGAGTTGTTTCATCAAGAAAAAATGAATGAACTACCATTTGTGGCATTGAGGATGGTATTATGAAGAGAAATGCATTCTATGTAAGTCCATATGCTGAAATTGAGAACCATTTGGAAAGGCCTATGAAAAATTTGAATGATTATCAAAATGGTGAATTCAAAGTAAAAGTTAAAGTAGCTTAAAAGGAATAATCCCTATTGGAGCAACAACATGGAGTAATGAATTTTCTTGACCAGCCTTTAGAGACTTGGGAAGGAGATGATGGGACAATTGGGGAAGAGAAGTTTGAAGAGCATGTTCTAGATTATGAGGAGGTGGAGAGGAGATTCCCTTCCTCCAAAATTATTGATTCTCTTTATTCTGGTGTGCCACAAGATAGAGTTGTAAAATGGAAATATGATGTTAAGGTCGATGATGATGATTAGTAGGAAGAGGTAGAGAAGGCATAAGAGGAAAATATAGTGGATGAGATAGCAACCATTAGCCCTACTGAAGCTAGGAAAATTATTGTAGATAGTGTAATCATGTTGCTTCTAAGGTGTACTCTTACCTCTACAATTGCACTTGATGCAATTAGAAAATATCCTCAAGCCTCCATATTAGAAGAGGACTTTGACAACCTTGTATTTGGATCAGATTTTAGTCCAAAATTGCATGCTCTTTCAATTTGGTCAATGACACCTAACACTAGAAAACTTGAGGTTTTTAGATCCATTGAAGAAGCTATTAGTGTAGCAATGGTGAAGAGAGCCACAAAAATAACCCAGGTTCAAGCTACTAAATTGCCTATGCACGCTGCCATGCTTAGTACTAACACTACATAAATTTCACAAAAGAAATATGATACATTGTTAAAAGATTATATTATTTTAGATGAATGCAATAAAATGAGGGCTATAGTGCAAGCTAGATAATAAATAAGATCATTTCCTTCACCCTCCTCATCTTCTTTAGAGTTATCAACTCTATACAAGGAGACATTTGCATTAAGGATTCAGAGCTTGAAGAAGGAGCTACAAGCAAAGAAAGACAATGTCAAGAAGGCTAAGGAGGAGACTACAAAGGCTGCAGGCAATATTTTTTATGATATTTTAAAACATAGAGTTATAAAATTGATGAATAAGGTTGATACTTTGTGGGGTGTATATAAGAAAATTCATGAAGCAAATCAACAATATGTATAGGTTTAGTACACATTCCAAAATGAATAGAATAAATGGAGTACTAGTGTAGCTGCACTCAAGGAAATGATGCTTCATGCAAGAAGACTCTGAGGCTCCCACAAATGTTCCTAATTTGTTAAAGGTTATTTATTTTTTGAATGAAATCATGTCATTTCATGGAAAATTGGGCATGCAGTTATAAACAAATTGAAAATGTATAGAGATATCAAAAAGAGTGGTATACTAAAGATTTTGAACAACAATAGGTTGAAATATTTTGCTGCCTGGAAAGATGAGTTGGGAGGTCTACTACCACATTTTTGAGGAAGCCATTAGTCTTTTTAATTACACTATGTTAAATGTATCCATTGATGACATGATAGGGATAGAGATAAGAATGGATACATTTTTCAAGGAGGCTTAGATACTAATTGATGCAAGGTATAACAAGTTCAATACAAAAGTGCAAAAAATGTTGGGATGAAGTGGCCAACTAAGGAGGATTATAACACATGGCTTGAAAAGTTTATAGATTAAGCCTATGTTGAAGTACTACAAAATTTTATCTCCTCCTAGTGATTGAGATTAATGAAAAATGTGTTGACATGGACAAGATTTTTATTTCTCTCTTTTATTGATTTCTTTTTCAAATTTTTGTTGATCTGGATGTGCATGTGGAAAATAGTTTTGGCACATGAATAAGAGATTTTGGTGCTACTACAACAAGTGAAAGATGCCTTTTGGAAGGTAGGAAAATATTCTTCAGTAAATGGAAATAATTTTTATCTGATGTGCTTTCCCCCTCATGGAAATGAAAATTGTAACCACTCTTGGAGGTTTTGAAATTAAAACTCAAATGAATGTCAAATGAAAAATGCAACTATAAGTGCAATTTGGCCCAAAGATTTTTGCTCCCATGTTTCTATAAATGGGAATTTGAGGACAATTGCACAAGTCTTTGGTTGGAGAAATTTTTGAACTGATGTAAAGAGAAATTTTGTAAATCAAGCACAAAGGAATATAATAGTTTTGAGTCTTAGGTCTAAATTATAGTTTGTAATAGACATGATTGTTTAATAGTAGTAATGGAATATGAATGAGAATTACAAATTCTGGAATGATTTCTCTCCTGTGTACTTTGTTTCTTAAATTATGAATGTTTGGTTTTATTTATACTTTAGTTCAAAGAACTAATTAAATGCTTTAATGAAATCATAGGTCTGTATGATGAAGTACAAGGATTAATAAGTAGTTTTTTTTCTTGGATATCTTGCATTGTTTATTGAAAAGCAATATAACAATAGTCTTTGAACGCTAGGTCTAATTATTTATGTATTATATTTTGTTGCAAATATGAATCCATCACCCATGGATAAAGCATTGTTCTATTAATTTGGTCATAATTAATGTCAAATGAGTTGGCCCATGCCTATCAAAGAACACAATCTTAAGGAAAAATAATTACACACCATAAATTGTTAATAAGTTTTATGAGAACCACCCATTCCTTGCTTTAGATAGTAATTTTTTAAATGATTAGCCAAAATTCTTGAAGGATTATATCTATTAAGCAACTTACAGGATTATATCTGTTATTCAGAATGTTCATGGTAATTTGGCACAAGAGTATCATCTAGAACTTTGTAAGGATCACCCTCCTGGTTCTCATAGAACCCAAAGTTTATAGGTAAAGCCTAGAAAGCTTCTACCTATTCATTGTCCAATCCTCTCCATTGTTGATCATTGAATTATGGAAAATTCATAGGAAATTGTAGAGATTAAGTTTGGTTCTTAAAAATAACTAGCATTGTGTACTTTCATTTCTATATTATCTTTAGCATTACATTTTGGGGGCAACCCTTTAGGGATTTCTGAATAAGTTCTCATGTCTTCTTCATTAGCTACTTTAAAGAAATTTCTCACAGCAATGGTGTAGCAATTTCTTTAAAGTGGGAACATACATTGGCATTATTTTTGACATCCTCACATTTCTTTGTGTGATTTTATTTCTTCTCGTGATTTGTTGTTTTCTTGGTTGTGTCATTGGGTTTAATTTCCTCCAAGAGCATGGTATATTTCTTAGTGTATAACTTTCCTCTTAGTGGCGATGCTACACATTGCATTCCCTAAGTAGTGAATATTTTACTCTTGAATTGTCCTCTCTTGGAGACATTAGGCATGATGATCCCTAAGAAGAGACCTTACACTAATTAAGAAGAGTCCCTTTGAGAAAACATTTACCTATATCCTTGTTCATAAGTGTTTAACATAATACAAATTTTTAACCTTGTAAACCTCAAAGTACTAGTTTAGTTTTGTGGCACCTTATTAGAGTTATCAAAGGAATAGCTTTGGTATGGTTAGTACAATGAGAGCCTGTAGAATTTGTTGTAAGGTGTCATGCCCATGGTATCCTTGGCATGGGCTAGTGTAGAGATCAAGATTCATGACATGATTAACTACCTCATATGGATCTTGGATCTTTTATAAATCTAGCATCTGTATCAAGCATTAACAAGTCGCTCTTTTGGTGCAACGATACCTACTTGTGCAATAATTGGTATCAGAGCCAAGGTCATGGATTTGAACCCCTCACTTACATTATGGGGGGATTATTGAAAAGTGTCACCCATGGTCTCCTCATTGTTGACTAGTGTGGATTGAACCTATGGAAAAATGGAGTGATGATGTATTCACACCCACTTTCAAAGATGTTCCACTCAAGGATAACCCTAGAGATATCAATGCTAAAGAGAAAGAGATCTTGCAATAGGGATATCCTAGGGGTTCAATGTGATCTAATGAGGGGTTCACCACCAAGTTATGGGTTGATGCTTGAAATGACTACAATGGATGTGATTCTTGACTCTTGCTTGAATGAAGTTGATCTTTCTTGAAACACTTGCTTGAATCATAAACCCTACATCACAATTGTTAGCACAATAACAAACATGGTGAATGCAATATTTGATATGATGATTGGAACTTGAATGATGCTCTAAAATTCTTGATAATTTTTCCCTTGAATTCTCTTGAATTATCTTGTGAATGCTCAAATTCTCTTATGAACTCTCTTGAATGTTAGGCGAGAATATGAGTGAAAGAACCTTGTATTTATACTTGATTATGCAATAATTCTTGAAATTACAACACTACAAGCTGACATTACATCTAGGAGAATAAAATACCACCAAAAATTTGAATTAAATTTGAATTTTGGTCACATGGGACCCATTCACCCAAGGTGGTGAATGAGTCCCATTAGGCATAATGTATGGGACCAAAAATGAAAATTGCTTAGAAATGCATGAAAATTAGTTTGGGGCCAAAAGATTCAGGTGAGATCCATTTTCCCAAGGTGGAGAATGAGTCCTAGATCCCTAAATTTGGGCCACACAAGCTAGAAACACCTAAATTATGATTGATTACTGATTGATGTCGAGATTATCCTTGAAAAGATGTAATAAATGAGGCTTGTGAATGCAAAATGGGGCCAATTGAAGCATAGGAATCAAAATTATTAATGAAAACCTAGAGAAGTGTGAAAGTGTATTACAACACTTTACAACACTCCAAATAAGGAAAGATTAATGTTGATTTTGATTAAAAATAGGTATATTATGTTTAATGATTTGATAAAACCCTAAAAAAGTGTGAAAGTGTGTTACAACACTTCACAACACTTTAGCAAGGTTCCATTAAAATTTGTTAGTTCACAAGGTACCAAGACCTAATGTGAATGTGTTAACCACATTATAACACCAAGTCAAGGCAACATTAAGCAAAAATCACAAGGAGGACCTAAACAAGCCAAAAAAAGTAGAAGGGTTACTTTTTTAGTGACTCCATCTAGCCCCCACTTTAGTGAGAGGATGAAATTGCTTGAAAATCAAACTAAATTAGAAAATCACACATCAAGATGGGTTCAAATGTGCCAATGTGAATAAGCTGAGATAATGATCAATAGGGGTGATCAAGACACCATGATCAAGATCCCATGGAAAACCAACATAGGAACAAAGGAAAACACATGAAAATGTTGTAAGTATGAGAAATTTTTGTGGTGTTATCATTAATGTTGTCATTGATGTTAGCATAGTTCAGTATGTTGCAAATTATACATGTATAGTTGAGATGCTTTTGAGATGTTATGAGTACATGGATTTTTCTTTATGATGTTGCAAATGTGTTGAATTGACGAGTTTCCAAATTTTTTTTAGAAAATTAATAAAGAGAGAAGTCAGAGTCATGAATGTGTTCAAAATGTGCTCCAATATGTGCTTCGTGTTTCTCCTATATTGATCCTATTCTTGTGTAGATATGAAGGTTTAATAATGGTGATCTAGTGGTGATATCTCTTGAGTTGTAGCTTTTAATTTGATGAGATGTGAAAGTTATGTTCTCTAGTGTGTGAACTATTTTGGCAGAGTTAGTCTTCTATGGACTGGGAAAAATGTTTCTGCTTTGTATTCCTCTACTATTATATTTCAGATCTTGTGGATCTAGAATGTGTCTTATAATGTTCTCTGGGTACTTGCAAAGAAGTTTGTGGTTTGGTGATATGGAATTCAAGTTTCAGAGTTGTATGTATTTGTACAGTCTGTATGGACTGATGGAAGGATTTCAGTGTTTGAAGATTGTGGCACTTGCTGTGGATAAATTTGAAGGAACTTGAGATTTTTTCTTGTGCATAATTAAGTGTTTTGCATCATCTGCATGCTATCTTCTTGTTGGGAATCATGTACAACAATGTTCATTTATGTTTTCATTATGTTTGGTCAACTTGGTGTTTACACTTCATTTGAAGAATTAAAATTTAATTAAGGAAGTGTTTGGTTGATCTAAGACATTATCTTTTGGTCTTGGATAAATGATTTATTGGTCCACTCTCATTCCTTTCTACCGCAAGAATGTTGAGTTGCTAACCTAATTTCAATTTTTGAAATAAGGCATATGTGGTCAACCTTGGAGAAAGTTTCTAAAGTTGAAGATGGTATAAATGTAAGTTGAATTGGGAAGAATTAGATAGGGATGTAAAGTGATGAAGTAAGCAACAATTCAAAAGAATAGAAGTCTTTGAAAGTGAGTTGAGGCAGTAGTACTTCATTGTGTTAGTTTCCTGAAGGTAGTGAGATGAAGGTTTTTACAATCTTCTAATCAAGGTTGTGGATGTGTGTTAACTGTTGTGGTGAATCTTTTGTTCTCTTTTGTATTAGTAGGCAGTGATCCTCCCTATTGGATGGTGAGTCCTTTTTGTAGGTAGTGAGCCTCTGTATTTTATTTTTGAAATCTCTTTATATTGTGAGTTAACCCTCACTATGGTTTTTCCCTTATTGGGTTTTCCATGTAAAAGAATCTAGTGTTCATTGTGTTGATTTTACTTTCTGTTATTTGTGTTTCATGTTCATACATAATAACAGAATAGTGCAATTGTGGAATTGATAAGTGTTGAGGTTTAAGTTTGAATTTTTGTGACAAATGATTCAACCCCCCTTCTTAGTTCTCTTGCACCATTTTAACAAAGAACAATATTAAGAGCAACAACAAAGCACAATCATGCACTATCGAAGATAAAAAAGAGAAAAGGTAAAAGATAGAAGAGAATTAGATCAAGCTTCAACCATTTTTCCATCCCAATGTGGATCAGATCTAGGCTATTTGTCTAAAAAATACATACTCACTTTGAGGCAATGAAACTCCTAGTTGTTCATTGGGTGAGAAGTCCTAAAAGGTGAGAAACATACACTCATGGTTGGTATGCACTCTCTCACACACACACACATGAGTGACTATGGGGAAATTCATGCCTCACATCAGACTTCCCGCAACAACCATACCAATGTTATGCCTCCTAATAACTTTAATAAGGTGCCACACAAAAATGATTTTTGAGCTTTATGAGGCAAGTAAAACTTTGTATTCTTGGAGCTCATGAACAAATAGGATGGCTCTATAGGCATGCAAGCTATGTTATAAAAGGTGGTCATATAACAACAAATGA
The DNA here is from genome assembly GCA_007258455.2 of Sequoia sempervirens. Taxonomy (NCBI): domain Eukaryota; kingdom Viridiplantae; phylum Streptophyta; class Pinopsida; order Cupressales; family Cupressaceae; genus Sequoia; species Sequoia sempervirens. The sequence goes on along the minus strand of VDFB02379711.1, from coordinate 21,745,238 downwards.
AAAATGCAACATGCAAAGAATTTTCAAAGGATTCTTGCTTAGTTAATGTGAGGTATTTAGCTTAGGGAACATTGTGTCTAATTTCTCCAAGAGAGGACCAATCAAAGAATAGAAAATTTTCAACTTAGGGGATGCAATGTATCACATTAGTCCACTAAGAGGAATGCAATATGATAAGAGATATCACACTCTTGAAGGAAATTACACCCAATGTCATCCACAAAGTGACAACACATCATATGAAATAAGAACACTACACCAAGAACCATGAAAAATGAAAAATGAAAAATAATAATGCCAATGCATGGCACCACTTTAAAGGAACTGCTAAATGCCATACTATGAGAAATTACTTTAAAGTAGAAAATAAAAAATGCAAATAGAAAAGGAAGACATGAGAGATAACTTGGAAATCCCTATGCCAAATCATATGTTTCCAAGTAAAGCCATGTCATCTAAGAGGAAAATAAAAGCAAGGGGTTTCCCCCAAAATGAAAACACCAAACACATAAGTGATCTATAGATTTGGGGTCAGTATGTTCATTGCTGCAATGTTTTCAGAAAGCTCAAAATTTTCATCATCCCCCATATACACATTGAACTAGAAGAATGACACAAAGAGAGAAAAAACAAAGAAAAAACTTTTGGCTCAACATGGAAGAGACATGGATGTCTCAATGTCTTGTGTCATCCCCAAAAGGAAAACACAAGGAAAAATAGAAAAAGAGAAAGAGAAAAGGTAAAGGAAAAAGAAATCATTTTGGGTCAACATGGAAGAGACGTGAATGTCTCAATGCCTTGCATCATCCCCAAAAGGAAAAAACAAGACAAATGAAAAGAGTGAAAAGCCAAAAGTAAAAGATTGACGACATAGAGAAGAATGAAGGTACAAATAGAGGAATTTCACAAAGAGAAAGAATATCAAATAGAATGTCACAGAAGATCACATTACACACATGTAGTCACACACAAAAGAAAATAAAAAAATAAACAATGCAAAGGACTAGTAAGGTACAGACGAGTCAACCTAGGAGTAGGTCATCTACCTCCTAATCATGTTCATTGTATACTAAAGGTGGGAAACTAGCCAAAGGGACAAGAGAAAGTTCCAAAATAGGAGAAGTACTAGGTTTGAAACTCTTTGTAGGATATTTGACATCTAAGCTCATGGAAGAGGAAACTAATGTATTTAATTCATTATGCACCTCTTCATCAATTTTAGCAACCTCATCAGCATCATCTAAACTAATCACAATAGGAGGTCAAAGGATAATGTCCATGGAAGAGTTCAACTCTTGTTGTGGTTGTCGTATTGGATTGTTTTGTTTCAGGGTAGGGGTAGATTCATCATGCATTTCTCCAGTTAGGTTTACATCTTTATTTTATTTGTTTAATTCTTCAAGTAACTTGTGAGAAAGGGCACAATATCTATACCAACACTCTCTAGCACCTATTTTTCTTTTAGTTATTTTTTCAAGTTGTGTTTGTGTAGGAGTGGGTCAATCAACCATGGGTTTATTTTCTTCCCTAAGGGGAGGTTTTAGTTCTCAAAAATGCTGGTTTGAAATCACAAGAGGTTTCCAAGCTCTTGATACGTTTTTGGCTAGCGAATAAGACCAATTAATGAAATTGAATCTTCTTCTCTTTAGGCTCTTCCGGCCTAGGTGGGTATACCTATATGGAGGAGTAGATTTAGGTGATGTGTTTCCTATTTTGGAAATCTATCCTTAATGGAAAGTATGAATGGGATAGATCCAAAGGGAAATTTGGTATAAATTATATAAGCAATATCAAGAAAATGAATGAATATGTTTAGTAAAAAGATGTGGTTAAATAGAAGATTTCCTAAGGTAACGGATATGGGTTTGGATTATGGGATGAATATGATCAGTGCCTTGTTGGGTGATGGAGTCATGTAGGACTACTATGGTAGAAATTTTAATTATTTGGCACTAAGAAAAACTTGTATCTTGTACAAGTATGCAAGGATATGGCTATCAAACTCTTCTTATTGATCCACTAATTTATTACTAGGCTGCTCTGACTCACCCAAAAGCATTTTAACCCTTTCTTGAAGGAGGAAATTCAATAAGACCAAATAGATATACACTGACAACAAGGTATATAATTGATATATGTTAATTGAACAACCAATAATAACACAATGGAGACAGAATGATAGCACTCAATTGCTAATTCTTCTGCAATAATTTAGAAGCTTAACTTAATTATTGTGATATATCCACATGACTTTAATTCCTACTTGAGAAACTCAAATGAATAAACCAAAAAAGCATGAAATAGGCCCACTAAACTTAGATACTCACTTGGAATAGATTCAGATAAAATAAGATAGCACTACTGGAGACAATCAAGAAATTGTTTCTGGTCAACAAATAATAAACACCACAGATGGATCGAACTAATTGATATTTCATTGATTCTTCAAAATTTAGAGCATGTAATTAATTCGTGAAGAATGATAATTGTCTTGGTAGGAATTATAATTAAAAACTGATGCCTAAAGATGGCCTTGGGTTCCCTTATATATACAGGAAGCAAACAAGCTTCAGGCTATTTACAACATTTCAAAATTCCTTTTCATAAAGTTTGTTAGACATAACTAAAACATGAATTAAAGAAATAATTAAACACATCTACCCACTCGGTTAATCTCCATAGAAGTACCTATGGTCATCGAAGATCTATTCAAGATATTTCCTCTTCGTGATGTACATAATCAATCTTCTTCATAGCCCAAGTATTTTTCTTGCAACTTATTAATTGTCAGGTTGCTTGGCCATTTGAATTCTTGCATAACAGTGAAGTTTGTAAGGTGAATCTTCCATCTGTTATCCATGACATTTCTAACATCCACCATTAACTTTGTATATCCACTATCCAACATGACGATCCCATCGAGTAAAGTATGAAACTTGTTGAGATTGATCTCCCCCTCATCTTGTATATGTGCCAAGTATTTAGGAATCATTTGATCAAATTCTTCTCTCCATTCATCTATACCTTTTAACTGATTGTCATTTTTGAGGATTGATGGGATGAAGATGTATTTGATGGAGTCAAATGTACTCTTACTACTGTCCACTTTCTTCCTTATATCCACCAAATACTTATACTCATCAATCTCACATTTTACCATTTCTTCTGTAGGTTTGAGCCTTGGTGTGGCATCTAGATCCTTGTGTGTAGCTTTGAATAAAGTGGTTAGTATGTGGAAGGTGAGTTTCCATCTCTTTTGGAGTTCTTCAAGGATGGGGGAGTTAGTGTTTATTTGTTCCAAAGCTTTAGTCGGATTGCTAAAGTTTCCATGTACTCCATTTATCTTCTCCTTTAATATCCTAACTCTATGCTCAAATATCCTCCTTAGAGTCTCTATAATATGATGCTTGACATCCTCCATGTTATGCTTCTTCATCTTATCAATTTCATCTCTCATTTGTTGTATTTTTGGATCATCTACCTAGAAAGGTGGGTGATAGACAATTAATTCATCTCCTATCACTGTGGTGGCTTGCTACAACTTGGTTTCAGGTATTATGAGTGAAAAATATCAACTTGTTTCATGTATTTCAACACCAAGATACATTTAATTTTGGCTCATAAATTCACACAATTCAAATTTGTTTCAAGCTCAATTTTATGTTTTGATGTTGATTAATGTGATTGGTGTGTTTTAAATGACCCAACAACTTGGTTACTGCACTACCTCGTGTCATTTTCAGCTCCCCTGTGGTACTACAGTATGTCTTTAGTACCTTTATTTAATGTACTAGTCTACTGAATGTTGTCTCTTGACCCCCCGAGGTATAGTGGTATAGTGTGGAGGGTGTGGTATATGGTAGTGGCTCCTCTCACCATCCTACCGTGAGTTGCTTGGTGATGAATTGTAGTAGAGAGGTATGGTATGGGTGTTATGAGGGGTGGCTAATGTGATAGTGATATCATGGTAAAGGGTAAAAATGACTTTTTGAATGGCGATAATGTGATTTATTATGAAAATAAGAGTGGGAATTTTGGATTTGAATTGATAAAATACTTAGAATTTTTATGAAAATTTTGGTTTCAATAGCAGCTCCAGTTGGGGATGAGTGATTTACAATTCATTGTAAGAATCCAAAATATCTTTGGGTGCAGACCAGGTGTCCCCTTCATATGGTATTTAGAGGATATGAAAAATGGAACGATGGTGAGGATGGATATGGAGGTGAAAATGATGGAAATGGAAATGATCCTATACTATTGTACATAGAAAGAAACTTTTTTTTTATTGAGGGAATTCTAGGATTGTCCATGTACTAGCAAGTCCTATTCCCCTTTTGATTTCTTAAACTACTGTGCATGGAATGAATAGTACTATCTTTGAGAGTTTTTTAAGAGTTTTCCATGCACTAGCAACACTTATCCCTCTTTACATTACTGTGCATGGAATTGGTGATTTTATGAAAAGAAAATTTTTAGAAACTGTCCATGCACTAGTAGTTCCTATTATTCTTCACACATGTTTTGCAAATAATAAGATTCTTCCCCTCCTTTTCCAATGATAACAAAGGGACCTAACCACAAGGCCTCAAACTTTCCATTCTTTCCCTTTTCTTGGCATCTAACATTCCACATTAGTACCAAATCATTCACCTCAAATTTTCTATCTTTGGCTTTCTTATCAAAAAGATATTTCATTTGTGATTGCAACTTCATATTTTGCTTTTGGGGCATTCTCCTTACTTCATCAAGTTCTACAAGCTGCTCCATCCTCTCCTCCATTGGTTCTAGAATATTTAAGTCTTCCTAAAGGATGAACTTGTAAACTGGAAAAGGTTTTGCAATGGCATCTTGGCTTGTGTTCCATACACTAGTTCAAATGGAAACTTTCCAATTGCCTTCTTTACAGTAATCCTATGCACAAACACAACCATTATCAACTTTGAGTCCCATTCCTTCTTGTTCCCATCTAACATCCTTCTTATGATTTTCAAAAGACTTTTATTACTAGATTCCTCTTGACCATTTGCTTGTGGGTGGTAAGGGGTGGCATAAGAAACAGTAATGCCATATGTGTCGCAGAAATTTTGAAATTCATCAGAACTAAAACACATCCCATTGTATGTGATCAACCTTACTAGTGTGCCAAATATAGTTATGATATTCTCCATTAGAAAATTTATCACCACCTTGGTTGTTGCTTGTTTAGTTGGGATTGCCTCCAACCATTTAGTGAAATAATTAGTTGCCACTAGTATCCATTTATGTCCTCCACTAGATTTTTCTATAATTTCCCCAATGAAATCAATTCCCCATTGGTGAAATAGAGCTTCAACCTACATTGGTCTTAGAGGCAATGCTCCTTGATATTCAATTTTCCTGAAATTTTTTGGAATGCCTCACATTTCCTAGTATAGTTATGTGCATCATTAAAAACCTTAGGCCAATAGTATCCTACCCTTAATATCTTGTGAGAAATATTTTTTGTTGAGAAGTGTCCCCCACACACTCCTTCATGTATCTCATTCAAGACATTCCTTTCTTGATGTTCATCTAAGAAAAACAATAGAATACTTGTCCTATTCTTCCAGTAGAGGTCTCCCTTCATGAATACATACTTCGAAGGCTAAAATTTGAGTGTATTTTTTCTATTGTCATCAAAACCTTTTGTACATTTCAAATGTTTGAGATAGTACACAATATCAGTGTACCATGAAGTGTTTTCAATACTTGTGGCAATATCTTCTTCACCATTCATATAGCATACTTGGGAAACTTTCAAATTTGTTTCAACCATCAAATTGGCTAATCCTTGTCCCCTTGAAAGCTTAGTGATTTGAAAATTAATATCAAACTCCTAGATTCTATTTATCCATCTACACCTGCACCATGTGGTTTCACTTTGTATGAATACATCCTTCACTGCAGCATTAGGCACATAAGCTATTACTTTTTATCCTAGTAGACATGGTCTGAATGCCTTGATAGCTCTTATCGATGCATAAGCTTGCTTTTCCATAATATCATACTTCAATTTTGCATTTTGGAGGGATTTGCTAAAGAAAGAAATAGGCTGTTCATATCCTTCATCATTCTTTTGAAGCATTACTTCAACAACCGTGTGATATGATGCAAATGATTTTTTTTTGAAAGGCTTGCTGAAATTTGGAGATTTCAACATTGGAGCTTCCTTGATCTCTTTCTTTATGGATATAAATGCATCTATAGCTTTAGCTATCCAACCTACTTTTGCACCTTTCTTTAGCATCTTTGATATTGGCTATACTATCTCAACAAAATTTGATATGAATCTTCTCACAAAATTGATTTGTCCAAAGAAGGATTGAATTTCCTTAACTATCTTGTGAATAGGTATCTTATCAATGGCTTCCACTCTTTTAGGATCAATCCTTACTTCCTCCTTAGAGACTATATGCCCAAGTAATTTTCCTTCTACTACTGTAAAATGACACTTTTTTGGATTAAGTGAAATGCCATATTCCAATGCTTTCAAAAATATTTTTTCAAGGTGAGCCACATGATCCTTAGCCTTTTTGGAGTATTTAGTTAAATCATCTTGATAGACTACCATTATTACATTAATAAGGTCAGAAAAAGCAACATCCATCACTCTTTGGAATGTTGTACTAGCATTTGTAAGCCCGAATGCAATTCTAACATAAACGTATGTTCCCTATGGTGTAGTGAAGGTTTTATTGTATTGTTCTAATTCTTTAACCTTCACTTGGTTGTAGCCTGAAAATTCATCCATCATAGACAATAACTCACAGTCTATGACCCTTTGTAGCATGACCTCCATGTTTGGAAGCGGGTAATTATCTTTGAGAGAAGATACATTCAAGTTCCAGAAGTTTACACAAAGCCTTATATTTCCATTCTTCTTGTTGACTGGTACCAAATTGGAGGCCCATGATGAATGTCTAATTGGCTTGATAATACCTCCCTCCCTAAGCTTTATAAGCTCCTCATGCATTTTGGGTTCCAAAGTGGGGTTTAGGGGTCTTCATTTTTGCTTAAATGGTTTTGCACCTGGCTTTAATGGGATCTCATGTTGGAACAAATCTTCCCTGTATTCCTTAATATCCTCATAAGACCAAGCAAAAAAATGCTTGTATTTTCTTAACAATACAATTAGAATTTTTCTGATTGTTGGACTTATCTTCTTTCCAATGTAAACTCTTTTTGGTGCTAATTCAGTCCCTAGATTGATTTCCTAAAAACATTCTCTCTTTACTGGTGTTTGCTTCATGAGAGTGTGATCATTTCCATCAAATACCCTTTCTAGTGCCACAAGCCCCTTAGGAAGTTTTTTGGTTTTGATTTTCACAACTTCTTTTCCAAACACAGTATGTTTTCCATCTACTTATTCCAAAATGCATTGAAGTCAATCTCTTGTGCTTTGTACTGATCAATACAATGTAGAAATTTGATGAGATAAGTTTCATCATTTAAAAATTTCCAACTATAGATATTATCAAGGATGGTAGGCCTCTTTTTGAACTCAACTTGAGATATTCTAGTCAAGGTGATATCATCTCCTTTTCGTGCTACACTAGCTAAGAAATCTACCATCAAGTTTTTGGACCTATCTATCCATTCAATAGAAAAAGCATCAAATAGTTCAATTGTGTCCCACACAACATTTCTATTATGTTTTAACCTTTTGTTTTTCACAACATACTTTGATCTAACCTATGGAATGATCAACTTAGAGTCTCCAAGAATAGTTAGTAGTTTGATTTTGTGTTTGACAACCATATTCAAACTAATTAGCAAGGCTTCATATTATACTATATTATTTGTACATTCAAACATCAAAAATGAATACTTGAATGTAGTACCTTCAGCTGAGATAAACACTACCCCTGCTCCATTGCCTTCTTGACTACATGTTCCATCAAAATACATCTTCCATACACCATGTTGACTCTTAGAAACATGCTTATTGATTGGATCAGTATTCATTTGTTCAGGTTGCGAGGCTCTATTCTAAAACTTCCTAAATCCACATCACAAAAGAAGTTTAACTAATCTTGAGCAACATAATCCAAAATTTGATTCATCCTTGGCTCTCTATATAACTTGACATCTTCAACATTTATTAGTATTGTGGCATAGGACAGGTCAGAATGTACATTTTCTCCAACTGTAGTGGTCCATTTCCTTGACATGAGAATCCCAAAATGAGGAGGTGTATCAATCATAGTTATGTCAATATTATAAGTTGCTTGTGGATAAGAAACCAACTTCAAATCTACATCTTTCATGATTCCTACTACTGGGATAGGTCTACTATCCATGGTGTAGCATTTACTACCATTAGTGTCTACCCACATGCCAAGTTGTTTCATGACCCTTATTGGCATAATGTTAATAGAAGCTCTCGAATCTATCATGCAGTTTCTTACCAACTTGCTATTTATGAGTAGTGTGGTAAAAAATGGATCAATTTGTGAAGAATTCACTATTGCATCACCAAGACAAACTTTAGGAACTTTTACCTCTCCCTACTTATTGTTAGTGGTCTCTTTGTTTTCAAATTTTGTGCTTTTATTAGTCCCATTAGATATTAGTTGAATAGAACTATCCCTATATGATTTTATTTTTATCATCTCTAGTAGTGGTATAGACATCTTTACTTGGGATAAATCTTGTGAGAAATCAAAAGAGGCATTTTCTATTTTGATCATCTTCTTTACTTGGGATAAAGCTTTATCACAAGCTCCCAAATTTCATTAGACTTTTGGTTGTCTTTATGCAATTCCTTTTTTTCTTCCTTATGAACTTGTTTTTGTTCATTCTTATTGGGATGTGTTGTGCAATTTTTGTACACATGCCCCACCAGAGGCAGGTACCCTCTTTTTTTCTTTTGCATCCCTGCCTCTTAGCTTGGTCAAATTTTGGTTTTTCTCTTCTTCGGAGGTTATTTTGGGATTAAGTCTAGACTGGCTTTGATGGAGGCAATATTTTGAGGCTCTAGGGGAAATTCACCTCTCTTGGAATTTGAAACTGGCAATTTTGAAGTGAATTTTCAATGTTATATGTAAATCTTTTTTGTACCCGTGGATAGAGGATGAAAAATTAGGCTGGGTTGCTTTTTGAATATTTTGAAAATTCCTTCTAGAAAAAAGTTATGGAGTTTAAGGGATTTTGACCCAGCAGAGAATTGGGGGATTTCCATCACTGAAGGAAATCCTCGAAATTTCCATTTTGGAAATTTCTAAGACCCCTCAAAATCCTAAAATTTTCTAAAAATAGAATTTTTTCTTTTTTGTACCCATGGATAAAGAATGATAAATTAGGCAGGGTTGCTTTTTGAACTTTTTGAAAATTCCTTCTAGAAAAAAAAGTTATGAGGTTTGGGGATTTTGACCTTGCAGGGAATTTGGGTATTTCTGTCCCTGATGGAAATTCCTGAAATTTCCATGACCCCATCAAAATCCTGAAATTTCCATTTTTGGAAAATTCCAAGACCCCCTCAAAAACCCAAAATTTTCCAAAAATAGAATTTTTTTTTCCAAAAAATTTTTTTTCCAAAATGAATTTTTTTTCTTGAAATGGAATTTTTTCCAAAAATGTAATTTTTTTCTTGAAATTTGAAAATGTTCCCAAAAATGAAATCTACTAATTTGGATTGGATTTTTAACATGTGAGCTACTAATGATGATATCCGTTTTTCAAGATTAAATAAATCAAAAGGGGAACTTGCATATGGATTCATGCCAAAAGGGAAATATGGAAGAGTTCAATTCAAATTTTAAAAGTGGCGCCTACATATGAATCTGTGCCCAAACTGTCTATAGCTAGAAGGCATTTCTAGAAGACATGTGAAGCTGATTTCATCATCCAATCATAATTTTCATTAATGACAAGTTGGCATAATATTATTTTCTAATTGTTCCATGATGTAACTACTTCTATGCAATTGGATGATGATGTACCATGAGCTCCCAAATTAAGTGTAACAATTTGATGCTTCTAGAAGTGAAATTGTAGCCATTGGATGAATTAAATCTTGGCCATTGATTCAAAATGTAATTTTCTATAAAAGGCCAGTGCCTTCTCATTTGTAAAAGGGGAGATTTAGGGGTTAGAATAGTTGATTAAAGGCTATAAAAATTCATAATTGGCTAGATTAAAGAAGTCAGTAGCTGTAGGAGAGGAGAGACTTGAAATTGTTATATAATACTAGAGAAGTAATCCAACTAAGTTGTTGATTTGGCAAAATTTGTATTTATTTTTGACAATTTATGGTTTAGTTGCTATGATTTTTTCATAGTACATAGAGTAATAGAGCAAGCTTCTGGATTCAACTATGTTTGTTTTTAGATCTAAAAATAAACACAGTTGAATCTAGAAGCTTTCTCTATTAATTTATGGTTTCTTGTTCTCAATTCTTAATGTTAGATGTTAGTTTTTAGTTCTTTTGCAATAATGGTGAAATGTTAATGATGTTGATCAATCTCCGGTCCATACTTTTAGCGATTTGCTGATTGTAAGTTGCTATGTAAAGTTAGTTTAGGCCTTATTTTGTGCTAAGTTCAATTGTGGATGCTTGTTTACATTGTGTTAGTTATTGGGTATGTGAATGAATGTTCAAAGTCTACAAATATTTAGTTTCCTTAGAATATTGCACCATTTATGTGGAGTTGTAGGCTTGTCCTTGATCAAACAAAATTGGTTTCATTGGGGATCTATCCATCTGCAACATTCATCATTGTTGTGATTGATCTTAGGTTTTAGTCTTGGAAATCTCTCTAGAACTCTTACCTCTTTTGTTGTTTATTTTGAATCTGGGTTAATTTTAGGATTAAAAGCATCACCAAATTATTGCATCTGATGAAAGTACACTTCCAACATTGTTAATTTGTAAGGCCCCTTATGATTACCAACATTTTCACATATTATCTAAGTTGTTTATGCATTGACAAGACCTGACATTAGAGATCTTGGGTTTATCTCTTGAGGCTTCCTGATAGAGATTTACCTTTCAAGAGAGATAGAATATCATATTCTATCTAAGTTGTTGTTGTACATAAAACACCATCAACAAGATGCTTATTTTCTACCATTTTTGGTGCCCCCTATGTTGTTCCTTTTATCTTTCACAAATATCCCTCTTGGAACACCTTCATCTTCATTTACTATTTTATTTCTTAATCGATATTTTCTTTTAGCTTGTTCTACTACTGCAATGGGGTGCTATCATAATAGTGGTTTACAATTCCTGAGAGGAACAAATTTTAGCTGAAATCACATATTTTTAGAAAATATAATGATTTAAGCCTTAAAAAGTTCCATTTTAAGGATTCCAATTGAAGAGGGTTTGATCAAATCACCTTAGATCAAACCCCCTTGGATAGAACCTCGCTAGTTTTAAACCATACCTATAAATGCGTCTCCTTTACACCTATCAAAATGCTGATAAAAAATCACTTTTGATTTAGCTTTTGGGGATCAAATGAATTCATTTAAAATTTATTTCAAATGATTATGGTATTCCTCATAACAAGCTATCCAATGAATATAATTTTAATATGTTTTGGTTTTGTTATGTATTTGTTTTTAAGTTTTATTAAACATAGGGTTTTCATCGAAAATGAATTTCTTTGTTCTTCACATGTGGAAAAATAGAATATTATCAAATATATATATATATATATATATATATGAGTGCACCAAATATTTAAGTCCTTGATCCAACAAAAAAAATTAAATTAAATTTTGACATATACAAAAAAAGTTATGCGTTATACGGTCGCGATGTGTCTGAATTGTAATTCATTTGACTTTGAAAGTTGATTAAGGAAAAAATATTTAATAAAAAACTATCTAACTAAGTGGAAGTACTAGATATCAAAGTTACAAATCTAAATTTGAAAGAATTAGAATTTTATCCTTCATGGAAAAAAAGTTATGCGTTATACGGTGTGCGTCATTTTTTAAAAATGTAGTTTTCTGAAAAAAATCAATTTTCATGGGAGATGGAAAAAGAAGTGCAATTTGATTCCAAAAATTTTGAAAAAAAATATTTTTGAGAATCTACAGACAAAATTTGATGAGATGCTAGTTTCCACCATCTTCAAATTCCTCATAGTTTAGCCGCTATAGGTGCTCGAATGTGAAGATTTAGTTAAAAATAATAATTTCAGTGTCTAGTTTGGCCAAAAATTGTAAACCACTATTATGGGATCACCCAATGGTTAGTTTCTTAATCTCTTCCTCAGTTGGTTTTCTTATATTGCTTTTACTTGACTGGGATGGTGCACAAGGGGAATATTGTTCATCATTTCTTTGTTCATAATAAAAAAAGACTTGTTCTGCCATATGAACATTGTATCTTTGGTTATCAACAACATACTCGTAGCCCTCTTCTTCTAAAGATGAATATCCCTACTCAATAGGACAGATGGTGTGAGAAGTTAAATATATCATATGATCCTCTTCATTATTTTCTACTGGTATTTCTTCTTCTTGTAATGACTGAGCCACAACATAGTGATCAGGGGAATGTGGTAGTTTGTAAACTTGACACCAAGGATTATTGTTAACCATGTATGCTCCCTTATTTTTTACGAGATCAGGAGTCTCCTTATTTTTAGGCCTATCAATTATGGCCTTTCCATCTTTCCAGTTTGTGTTATATGGCATATCATGCAACCTTGGTCTTTCATTTCTATATGAATTCTCTTGCCTATTATGAGGGTAGTTAACATTTTGGAGAACCCTGAGATTATGTCTCTTACCAATCATCCCAACATCCTTTCTATTGTTTTCAATAGTCAATGTTGTTTTTGGAGGTTCAACTAAATTTCTAGGGAACCTATTTCGAAGCTCATATCCTGTCTTCAGATAAAATGATTTTAGGTAAAAGCTTAATACTATAGGGTCAGTCAGTTTGGACCCAAGTGGTATCTTATTATGCAATTTAGAGAACCTTTGGTTGAATTCATAAACTGAATCATTCTGATGTTTTTGTATACTTATTAATTCATGCAAGGAAATCTTAGGAGCACATTGATTCCCATATTGTTCCAAAAACCAGTCTTGGAAATCTGATATAGAATTGATTGAACCATCAGGTAGGCCATTGAACCAATCCCTCGCCTCTTCTATTACAGACATCATGAATAATATCATATTCACTTCTTCATATACCATGCCAATATCTTGAACAAAGGAATTAAAATTTTTGATATGTTCTTCTGTTGATATCACATTATTTTTAGTGAACTTGAGAACCATATTTCTTGAATTACTATCCTTTAGGTAGGGGTACAATTGATACCCTGTTAAATCAAATTGTCTACATGGATTTGTAGGATTTTGTGGAGGGAAGTTTAAGGGTGGTGGATTAGGGTAGTATTGGTACCCATATTGTGGTTGATGATAAATATTTTGTTGAATGTGTTGTTGGGGGTAGATGTTTTGATGGAGCATATGTTTTTGATATTGTGGGGGATATTGCTGACCTGTAGGTGGATTATGCTAGGGAGCATTGGAAACATTTGGATGTTGTGATCTTTGAGATGGTATATTATGCTGAAAATGATGTCTTTGGTTTACATTTTGTGGTACTCTTGTGTTTTGAGATGCCCCTTGTGGATTGATATTACCTCCCTATTTATGTGGTGGGACATTGGTGGTTTTGATGTATAACATTTAGTTGAGACAATTGTTGACTTAGCTATATATTTCTTTGTATCAAGTATTGTCTTCTTTCAAGATCCTATTCATTCCATTCCATTTGTGCCTCTAATTCTAGATTAGTCATGTGCTATAAATATTCAGCAAGAGTTGATTTATCCATGAGCCTAAATTGGTTTCCTTCTCCTTGTTTATGGGCCATTTCATGATCATACTCCTCTTTCCTCTATCTTCGTTCCTCCTCTTTCTAGGCATAAAACTCCTACATTTTTCCTTAGTCTATTTCAAAATGATAAATGGGGTGATCACTATTCTCTTGTTCAAATGGAGTGTGGGGATCTCCACATGGATCATTGTTGTGACCTTCTGACTCATGCAATGGGTCAAATCTATTGTGCACATTGAAGACTTTCCCTATTGAGTTTCCTTCATTTATGACATCTGCTTGGCTAGATGCCATCTTAGACTTGTTCTTGTTCGTATTTGTTTTTGTGGGAGGAGATCCATGTTTATCAGTCCATCTCCTATTGTTCTTCTTGGGGCTATCCTAGTGTAAGGATCTTCTTCCATTCATATAAGATGATATAATATATCTCTGATGTCTATGGTCTATCCTTTTTTATCTGATGTTTACTTTATTTGTCATAAAATTTCTTCAAAGTCCCCACCTACCTTTTGAAAGTAGGAAAATGATCTAGTTTGTTCCCAATATATTCTTTTAACTCTAGAATAACCCTATGATGGAAGGCTTGTGTTTAGAATTGGTTCCCTAGTAGAGTCGCCAGACTATTAGTTCTCAAAAATGTTGGTTTGAAACCACAAGAGGTTTCCAAGCTCTTGATACGTTTTTGGCTAACAAACAAGACTAATTAATTCAATTGAATCTTCTTCTCTTTAGGCTCTGCCAAATCTAGCTGGGTATACCTATATGGATGAGTAGATTTAGGTGATGTGTTTCCTATTTTTCCAATCTATCCTCAATGGTAATTATGAATCGAATATATCCAAAGGGAAATTTGGTATAAATTGTATAAGAAATATCAAGAAAATGAATGAATATGTTTAGTAAAAAAATGTGGTTAAATATAAGATTTCCTAAGGTAATGGACATGGGTTTGGATTATGGAATGAATATGATCAGTGCCTTGTTGGGTGATGGATTCAATGAAATTTAATGTAGGACTACTGTGGTAGAAAGTTTAATTATTTGGCACTAAGAAAAACTTGTATCTTGCACAAGTATGTAGGGATGTGGCTATGAAACTCTTCTTATTGATCCATTGATTTATTACTAGGCTATTGTGACTCACCCAAAATTATTTTAACCCTTTCTTGAAGGAGGAAATTGAATAAGACCACATAGTTATACACTCACAATAAGGTATGTACTTGATATACGTTAATTGAATAGCCAATAATAACACAATGGAGACAGAATGATAGCACTCAATTGCTAATTCTTCTTCAATAATCTAGTATCTTAACTTAATTACTTTGACATATCCACATCACTTTAATTCCTACTTGTGAAACTCAAATGAATAAATCACACAAGCATGAAATAGGCCCACTAAATTCAGATATTCACTTGTAATAGATTTAGATAAAATAAGATAGCACTACTGGATACAATCGAGCAATTGTTTCTGGTCAACAAATAATAAACACCACAGATGGATCGAACTCATTGATATTTCATTGATTCTTAAAAATTTAGAGCATGCAACTAATTCATGAAGAATGATAATTGTCTTGGTAGGAATTCTAAATAAAAATTGATGCCTAAATACTTCCTTGGGTTTCCTTATATATATGGGAAGCAAACAAGCTTTAGGCCATTTACAATGTTTCAAAATGCCTTTTCACAAATTTTGTTAGACATAACTAAAACATGAATTAAAGAGATAATTAAACACATATGCCTGCTTAGTTAATCTCCATAGAAGTACCTATGTTAATCAAAGATCTGTTCAAGATATTTCCTCTCCATGATGTACATAATCAATCTTCTTCATAGCCCAAGTATTTTTCTCACCACTTATTAATTTTCAAGTCACTTGTCCATTTGAATTCCTATGTAGCTGCGAAGTTTGTAAGGTGAATCTTCCATCTATTATCTAGGAGGTTTCTGACATCCACCACGAACTTTGTATATCCACTGTCTAGCATGACTATCCCATTGAGTAAAGTATGGAACTTGTTGAGATTGATCTCCCCCTCATCTTTTATATGTGCCAAGCATTTAGGAATCATCTGATCAAATTCTTCTCTCCATTTATCTATACCTTTTAACTAATTTTCATCTTTGAGGATTGATGGGCTAAAGATGTATTTGATGGAGTGAAATTTACTCTTCCTACTTTCCACTTTCTTCCTTATATCCACCAAATACTTATACTCATCAATCACACCTTTTACCATTTCTTTTGTAGGTTTGAGCCTTGATGGGCCATCTAGATCCCTGTGTGTAGCTTAGCATAAAGTGGTTAGTATGTGGAAGGTGGGTTGCCATATATTTTGGAGTTCTTCAAGGATGGGGGAGTTAGTGTTTATTTGTTCCAAAGCTTTAGTCAGATTGCTAAAGTTTCCATGTACTCCATTTATCTTCTCCTTTAATATCCTAAGTCTATGCTCTAATATCCTGCTTAGAGTTTCTATAATATGATGCTTGACATCCTTGATGTTATGCTTCTTTAGTTTATCAATTTCATCCCTCATTTGTTGTATCTATGGATCCTCTGCCTAGATAGGTGGGTGATGGACAATTAGTTCATCTCCTCTCACTGTGGTGGCTTGCTGTAACTTGGTTTTAGCTATTATGTGTGAAATATCTCAAGTTGTTTCATGTATTTCAACACCAAGATACAATTACTTTTGTCTAATAAATTTGCATTGTGTGAGTAAAATATGTGTAAATGAATAACAAACACAATCAATAAGACATTATATCAATAGATTTAAACAACAATTAAACTAAATAAAGTAGGAATCCATTGAAAGCATCATATTGCTCTCTATCTCCAAATATCTATCTAATCACTATGGCTCTCAGATTTGTTAAGCACTATGACTATTAAAATTCCAATCTAGAGAATGAGATGCTATGAATATGTAGGAAACTAATCCAATATGATGTAATAATGTAGCTAAGAATGACATGAAAAGGATAAATTAAACTATTGTAAACTAAGATGCAACTAAATGAAAAGCCATGATTATGATTGTTATACTAAAATGATTTGCCATTGCTATTGCTTAATTGCTTGATTGTTCTAATGTTATTTATGTAGAGTAAGATTGCACAAAGTTGGGATCCACTTCCAGTAGAAAGAAGATGTATTTGTAAATTCCTGACAACATATTTGTGATGTGGCAGGACTTAAAGGTCTAGATTTGATTTGAAATATTCAATGGTGAAGGATGAAGAAATATGAGATGATTATGGAGATTGTTCCTCCCCACAAAAAAATTCAACCAAAGGATAGGAAGAATCAATGGAAGAAGATGAAGAAGTTTTCTTGTAATTTGTCTCTAATTTGTCTCCAAATTTGTCTGTGAAGGTTGAGTTGAATTTAATTAGATATATAATATCTAATTAGGTAGGTGGATATGATGAGTGGAAAGAAGAAATAGCTGTAGAAATATGCTTCTATTTGAATATTTGGATTTATTTAATTTAGCAAAAGAGGATATTTAATTTAATAAAACAAAGTAAACTTGTTTATTTAATTAAATAGAATGATGTGATTAAGATAGAATTATGGAAGAATTATAGAATAATTTGATAATAATAATTAAATAAAACAAAGTATGTGATTTGTCTATTTAATTAAGATGAAATAATATCATAAAGATAGAAGAATTAGAAGTGAACTATATAAATAAATAATTTTATTTATTTAGTAGTAGATGAATTAAAGATTAATTAATCAAATAAATGTATTTAATTTTTCAAATTTATCTAGACCATTTTTAGGTGTATACATTTTTCCACTCTTTGAAGTAATGTGTTTACACATTGCTTCAAAGAATTTTTTGCTTCTATCGCCAATATTGACAAAAAAAAAATTAATATGCCCCATACGTTGATTTTTAGGTGATGATGGATATATGCCCCCTCGAGAGATCAATTGATGAATTTTTTTATTTCATGGATATTTTGGAATTTTTCAATTTTTTCAATTTTTTTATTTTTTGATGATTATTTGATGATGCAATGATTTATCTCCCAACAGATAATGTGGAAAATTCCCCTAAGATGAAATAATGAATTAAGCCCCTTTGGAAAAGAAATTTAATAAATTCCACCAAAATACATCTTAATTAACCTTTTAATAGCTAAAAAGATGGATTTTGAATTCATTTGTGTATTTTGACTTCTAAAAATTTAGAGTGAGTGATTTTGAGCAATTTGGAGCAAAATTTCCATCCCATACCACACTCACCATTCCAAGCATGTGCATTGACACAACTTCCTGGCCATGTATGGACCTCTAGTATGTACCCTGGAACCTCCTCGTTATTTGTGTTTTTTCAATTTTCATGCCTTATTTCATTTTGAATCAGTTTTGTTTCTTTTATAAGCACATACATTGGCTGATGTAGCACATGTATCTTCTATTTTAGCACATTGACTGAAATAGCACATAGAGTAGGTTTTTTAGTGCATAGATAAGCTAAAATAGCACATTGATAGTTTAGCACATAGGTTAAATAATTTAGCACATAGACCTCCTGGATTAGCACATTGAATGCTATAGCATGTAGGATAGATGACATAGCACATTCAATCTCTAAAATGGTGCAATGAATGTTATGGCACATTTGTCACCTGAATTAGCACTTTGATGTCCTGAAATGGTACATAAACAAATTTAGCACATTGAATGCCAGTTTTAGCACATTGATAGATTTGAATGGCGCATTGACTTTTTTGGTACATTGAAACTCTGTTTTAGTGCATCCAAGTCATAATGATGAGTTTTGTCAATTAACTTCTTGATTTTGATGATTTTCAACACATCAGCCTTTTAGTTGATGTTGATTGATGATATTGATATGATGGTTGATCTCATGATGGGCAAGGTTTGATGATTGATTGATGATAATTAACCTCATGATAGGTGAGAAATAATTATAGTTTGATTGAAAACCTATTGATAAGTGAGGTTGATTTGATTAATTGACCTCATGATAGGTGAAGTGTAATTAAAAATTGATGATTCACCTCATGATAGGTGAGGTTCAATGATAGTTTCTCATGAGATTTGATCAAAGTCTTACTAGAGCTAATTAGATTTGATAGGCTGATTGATGTTTAATTGAAAAAGATTACTGAATTTTGACATTCTATGTTGATAGGAGTCTTTGACAAAATTATAGATCCAAGAGTGATTTCCCAGGAATTTGATTTGACACCACAGCTAGTGCAGGCTAAGACAACTGTTATCACATGATGCAGATTGGCTTCCCTTCTAGATATGCCCCAGATTAGGATTAATCGAGGACTATTGACTACCCTAGTAGAGAGGTAGCATAGTGAGCACAATACCTTCCACCTTCTTACTGGTGAGATGACAGTGACTCTCAAGGATGTATGGTAGATTTTGAGGATTCCTATTGATGGGCAGCTAGTAGTTTATGATTCTTCAAAGTAGAGTGGTACCGATGCACTATGTCGAGTGTTTCAGGATGACCATATTTGTGGATACGAGGTTCCATGGCGAGAGATGTTTGATGCTTATGCTACCTTGCCATCGGTACTTGTTGGTTCCATTAGAGGTTTCCTTTGTCCTTATCACAGTTCAAAGGGATTTTTTGTTGGGTGGGGCCATATTTTGTAGAGCATGATCATCCATGGTACCAGATATGCATCAGGTATGTGTATGCTCACTCATCTTTACCATGATTTGCATTAGGCGGTCTACCTTGGAGGGTCCAGTTTTTCTTTAGGGGTTACATTACTTCAAGTGTGGGTGTGGGAGAATATAGCTATTACTCATCCTATGATGGTCAAACAATGACCCACCATGAGGCCGTATGTTCACATATATGTAGGTTGACTTGCATAGCCTAGACTGGTCAAGTTTGAGCACTAGAGGAGAGTCTTCGATGATGTAGAGACCATTACATGGTGACCCTATTTGGATTGTGAGCACTGGGATGATGATGACACAAAGATGTCATACCTTTTCCAATCCATTTATCTGATTGGTATGAATTATTTTTTTATTGAGATACTTTTGTTGAGGAGGGTGCTCATATAGTATGGCATAGTTCAAGGCATGCCCTAAGGTGTTTCACATTACACCTGACGTCAGATAGATTCCATTGAGTGGGGACCTAACCTATCACATGATACTATAGTGCAGGAGTACCAGGGTCTACAACCATTGATTTGGGAGATTTATCCTAACATCATTGAGGCTCTGGTTATAATAAATTATGCAGAGTACTTCACCTTACATCATTTTCCACATATCTTTGTTCCAAATGAGCTAGTGCCACTACTAGGTGAGGAGGAGATTGTAGTTGCACATGGTCACCAATGTAGGAGAGATGACGGAGGTGAGGAGGAGGATGTGGAGTGTAGTGATGATGAGGAGAGTAGTGGTGATGAAGATGGAGATGATGATGGTATAGATGGAGGTAGAGGTGGTGGAGATGGGGGGAGATGGTGGAGATAGTGGTGGAGGAGGAGGAGGAGGACCAACATTGTATGTTAGAGACTTCATGGTGCCTCATAAGAGGCGATCACTGGTAGCTCCTGTAGAGCAAGGTGTATAGATTGGAGTACCTTCCCAGCATCAATGGACCTAGATTGTGAGCTTATAGGTTCAGGTACAAACATTACAAGGTTATCTAATACAGGCCCAGGGGTTATTAGTGTAGATGCAAAAAAATATGTAGTCATAGGCACAGGCTCATTCCCAAGCTCTCTCATAGGTACATGCATAGTTGGTAGCTACATAGGCTTAGATAGCCTCCTTGATAGCCAAGAGAGATCCAACTAGACGGGCTATAGAGTAGGCACAAGGATTGGAAGATAGATTGCAAAGATTAGTTGATGGTACCTCTGTGACTGATTATATGAGAGGTTCTTCGTGTGGGTAGAGAGGCCAAGTATTATAGGGGATAATACCATGATGCAATTCCCTTAGAGCAAAGAGTTAGTTATGCCCAGTCTCGATTAGGTAGGAGTCAATCTAGGACTATGAGTAGGGGTGTTGTTATGCCTTGCATAACCACCCCATTTTAAATTTGATTAAAATGGGACCCCCCCTTTTCTTTTTCTTTTTCTCTTTGTGTTTTTCTGCCTTCGATTTTGAGGTTTTTCTTTGCCTTGGAATGTTCTTAATATGTTTATCTTGCTTGCCCAAGTGTTTTTCCCAAGTTGCAATTTTGAAAATCTTAAGTTTTGGGCTGAATTCGGGTTTTTACCCTAGTTCGGGATTTTCCTGAACTTCTTTTGAAATCTAGTTTCTTGTTGTCGTTTGGGTTTTTGGGCCAGTTCAAGATTTTCCACCTGGGTTGGATTTTCCCAGATTACGCTTAGAGTCTAGCCCTGCCTATTCTGCACTATAATTCAAGAATTTTTAGCCTTCATAGAATTTTGCCTTGGTCGGATTTTTTTGGATTTTTGCGTGGCCATCGGGTTTTCAAGTTTTGTCGATTTTGGGAGCTTTATGTTGTTTTTCTTTATCATTTGCATTCTCCTAAGTTGAGATGTTCATCTTGTTGTGCTTTAGAACATTATGATCTTTCTTGGGGTTTGAATTCTTGTGTGTTTGGGAATTTTTTGGCTTGCCTTATACATTCATGGTTAAAATATAGGGTTTCATGCCTAGGGCATTGCCATCTCAATTTGAGTGGGGTCATGGCCAAGTTCAAGTTTTCTATCGAGCTCAGGATTTTCCTGTCTGGCTGGATTTTCACGGATCCTTTCAGTTTCCCAAAGTGTACTCTATGTCCAAAATTTTTCACTCTCTGCGGAATTCTAATCCATCTGGATTTTCTTGATTTGTCCGCCCCATCTTGATTTTCCTGGATTCCTTCAGTTTTCCAAAAAATTGGGTTGTGTTGTCATTTTCGTGGAAATCCTGTTTGGCTGGACTTTTCCCAATTTTTTGGGAAGTGTTGTGAAGTGAAGAAATTTGGTAAAATTGATGGATCTAATGATGAATTCTTATGTTTCCATTATTTAATCTGGTAAATTTCAATGTTGTATGCTGCTTATGTTCATTTTTTATGCTTAATGGCTAATTTAATGGTTTTTATCATGATTTCAAGCTAACAATTTGATGAAATGTTGTCAACAATTGGATTCTCATGTTGGTGTTTGACGAATGCAGGCTAGGTCTAGCAAGGCAGCAACTAGAATGGCTAAGAGAGGCTAAGACAATATGATGGGACAGATCTAAAGAATAACGTTAATGCCATCGAATGGAAAACTAGGGTTTCACCTATGTCACTTGAAGATAGCTTGCAGAGGATGTTCTTGATGATGAAGGACATAATGGAGCAAGGCGTGGGTGATGTGGAGGAAGTAGTTATTGCAAAAGCACGTTGAAAGTCATGCTTCTTCATTGTTCATTCATTCTTCTTCTTCACGCATTTTGGTTCATTTCTTGCTTCTGGTTAGTGCCCTTGCATTTAATGCACATTTGACTTTGTTTCAAACTCCTTCTAGGGCCGACATGTTCTATAACTGACTCATTTTGTAAACCCTAAAACTGGGCTGACACATTTTCGACATGTTTTGTATATATGGCATTTCGCCTCTTTTGTAAAGGATCTTTTTTTTGGTTGTTAAAGAAGTTAGAATTTTTTTAGACAGGTTAGAAAAGATCTAGTCAAGTTTAGACAAGTTAGAAGAAGCAAACTAGAAGATTCAAAAGGTAGAACAAAGGTTAAAGAAAAGAAAGCTAGGGTTGTGTAGTTGGAGTTAGACATTTTCATAGTTCGCCAAGAAGAGAAGGTGATGTATCTTCCATATTTTCTTAGTATAAATGGAGATAATTTGAAGACATGGGATTTCTGTACACTGGTGATCTTGCTAGATTTGTAAATGTTGCTTATCTGTTTCATTAATAGTAGGAGTAGACAGATTTAAACCTTCTTTATATTATGCTCTAGAATGGTATTCGTTTTGTGTTAATCACCTTGATTTGAAAAGCTTTCAAGGAATGAGAATTTATCTTATGTTTTCTTTGAATGATGATTTGTAATCTATGGTTAAAGTTTGCACTGTGAATGAATGAAACTTTGTATCAATTACAAGTTAATTTTATTCTGTAGTTCTAGTTTAGTAATTCCTTGGAAGGAAACAAGTCTGATTAAAAGAATGAATCAACATTCTTTTCAGTTTGAAAACCTTGATCTATTTTTTTCTATTTCTTTAAAACCACTAGTTAAAGAAGGTTTATATATATTTTTGATCTTGTAACAATCTAGAACCTCAAAACCAACAGGCCCCTTGAACATTACAACCATATTGACCACTTTGTGAAACAACATTATAAACCAACATCAAAGACCTTGGGAGGTGATTAGTTTAATTACTCATTTTCTTTTTCAAGAGAGGTGAGATACTTTCACTTTTATCTTACCTACATGTTGTGGGTCAATTTGTCACATCAACAGTTCTGGCACTAGAAGGAGGGCAGAAGAGAAAAATAGATAACATTGGGTTTTTCTCACCAGAGAGGTTCCATATAGTTATTTGATCAACTAAAAACCCACCACCTTTGATAGAACTCAAGACCCCAACGAGACACTAGATTCACAGGATTGGTGTAACCATTCTACCACCCTTGTCAGCTCCACTCACTCCACCTAGCTTTCCACCAATACCCCAATTGATACCCATGAATCCATCACCAAATCCACCTCAATTGCAATTACAGCTAGCCCAACCTCCACCACCACCACCAATGGAATTTTTCATGAATAATCCCTCTCCATTGGGGACTATTCTTGGAGGCTTTCATGATATTCCTAAAAATCTTGAGAGATTTTGTCCCAAATACATTCATGGTGAATCAAGGAGTGTTGAGGAGCACATACAAGCTTTTAAGAATGCTTGTACCAGAGCCCAGATAGCTCACCATGATGTGGTTTGTATGTTGTTCCCTTATTCCCTAGGGGTTATGGCATACAACTAGTACCTAAATCTTCCACAAGGTTCTATAATGAGTTGGACCGATCTAGAGAATGCTTTCATCAACCAGTTCAAAGTTTATGTGGATCCAGCCATTTTGTTCCATCAATTTTCTACCATTAGGAAGAAGCCATGTGAATCACTACCCTTGTTTAATACGAGGTTTGAATGAATGTATAGGAGATTGTAGGACCCTTATCTAGTTGCTGAGAATAGTGACATCCAGGCATATTTTAGAGTTATAAACCATTTTCTTGGATTCTTCCTACAAAGGACTTATTAGCCAACAGATATTGATTCTCTATCTAAATTTTATCATATATCCATCAAGCTGCAACAACAAACTAGCTCTCAACAAGGGAACTTAGGAGGAGGTTTTCCTTCTATGGGGTATCAGATGCCTAATCCAATCCCTTTATTCAATAATGTCCCAGGGATATCTCCTTCCCATTATGGACCTATGTATGAGCTAAAATATCAATCTCCTATTCCATTCTTTTCCAATGGAGCTCTTGACTTCTCTCAACAATCACAGGCTCATTACAGTCCACATGGTCATCATAATCAAGCTAGAATACTAAGTCATGTCGGTCAACCACCTATTGCTAAAAATGTTGAGAGTGAATGGACAGTACAACTCACAAAAAAGGTGGAGACCCTATAGAAAACTCTGTCCCAAGTCACAAATGACATGGATTAGCTTAAACTGA
This sequence comes from Sequoia sempervirens, assembly GCA_007258455.2. Lineage (NCBI taxonomy): Eukaryota > Viridiplantae > Streptophyta > Pinopsida > Cupressales > Cupressaceae > Sequoia > Sequoia sempervirens. Next base: position 21,720,701 of record VDFB02379711.1, on the reverse strand, counting down.
ACCCCTCTCAGAACCAAGGTAATTAAGGTAATTAGCCTAATCAGAATAATAATAATTAGGGTAATTATCTGAACAAAAAAAATCATAGCCAGAGGAATTATCAAGGCCAAAAATTCCCTAAGGCTATCAAAATTACAATAGAGGATATAACCAAAGGCCTAATAACAATCCAGAAGCTTAAAACCAACAGGCCCCTTGAACATTACAACCATATTGACCACTTTGTGAAACAACAACGTTGTGAACCAACATCAAATACCTTGGGAGGTGATTAGTTTAATTACTAATTGTATTTTTCAGGAGAGGTGAGATACTTTTACTTTTATCTTACCTGCATGTTGTGGATCAATTTGGAACATCAACAGTTCTGGCACTAGAAGTGAAGAAATTGGTAAAATTGATGGATCTAATGATGAATTCTTGCGTTTCCATGCTTCAATCTGGTAAATTTCACAATTGTATGTTGCTTATGTTAATTTTTTATGGTTAATGGCTAATTTAATCATTTTTATCATGATTTAAAGCTAACTCTTTGATGAAATGTTGTCAACAAATAGATTCTCATGTTGGTGTTTGATGAATGTAGGCTGGGTCTAGCAAGGCAACAACTAGAATTGCTAAGAGAGGCTGGGACAATACGATGGGATAGATCTAAAGAATAATGTTGATGCCATTGAATGGAAAACTAGGGTTTCACCTATGTCACTTGAAGAAAGCTTGCAGAGGATGTTCTTGATGATGAAGGCCATAATGGAGCAAGGTGTGGGTGATGTGGAGGAAGCAGTTATTGCAAAAATGCGTCGAAAGTTGTGCTTCTTCATCATTTGTTTGTTCTTCTTCTTCACGCATTTTGGTCTATTTCTTGCCTCTATTTGGTCCTTTCATTTAATTCACATTTGACTTTGTTTCAAACTCATTCTAGGGCCGATGTGTTCTTTAACTAACTCATTTTGTAAACCCTAAAACTAGGCCAACGCATTTTTGATGCGTTTTGTATATATGGCATTTCACCTCTTTTGTAAAGGATCTTTTTTTTTTGGTTGTTAAAGAAGTTAGAAAGTTTTTAGACAAGTTAGAAAAGATATATTCAGGTTTAGATGAGTTAGAAGAAGAAAAATGGAAGATTAGAAACGTAGAACAAAGGTTAAAGAAAAGCAAGCTAGGGTTGTGTAGTACGAGTTAGACATTTTCACAGTTTGCTAGGAAGAGGAGGTGATGTATCTTCTATATTTTCTTAGTATAGATGGAGATAATTTGAAGACATGGGTTTTCTGTACACTGGTGATCTTGCTAGATTTGTAAATGCTGCTTATCTATTTCATTAACAATAGGAGCAGCCAAATTTAAACCTTCTTTATATTATACTCTAGAATGGTATTCATTTTGTGTTAATCATTTTGATTTGAAAAGCTTTCAAGTAATGGGAATTTATCTTATGTTTTGTTTGAATGATGATTTTCAATCTATGGTTAAAGTTTGCAGTGTGAATGAATGAAACTTTGTATCAATTACAAGTTAATTTTATTCTGCAGTTCTAGTTTAAGAATTCCTTGGAAGGAAGCAAGTCTGATTAAAAGAATGAATCAACATTCTTTTCAGTTTGAAAACCTTGATCTATTTTTTTTCTATTTCTTTAAAACCACTGGTTAAAGTAGGTTTATATAGATGTTTGATCTTGTAACAATCCAGAAGCTCAAAACTAGCAGGCCCCTTAAACATTAATGCCATATTGACCACTTTGTGAAACAACATCAAAGACCTTTTGAGGTGATTAGTTTAATTACTGATTGTCTTTTTCAAGAGAGGTGAGATACTTTCACTTTTATCTTACCTGCATGTTGTGGGTTAATTTGGCACATCAACAGGTGTGACACAACCTCTTTCAAGATATCTGAGAGATCCTAGGATGCCTGGTGGGGGAGGCACTAGTCCGGAGATGTCAGCACCATCTAGTGTTAGTGGCACATAGCCTCATCATTGGATTACCTAATGTATTTTGAGACATGATGTATACTCTGATTTTTTTGATTCACAACCATTTTGGATGTTGTATCTCTTTATATTTCAAACATCATTATATACTTGATATTATGATTTTTGAGATTTATATGATAAGCAGCAGATTGATTGATCTATATGTGTACTATATGGTTCTATGATGGATGCATTTGATTTCCTCTTCTACATGTCATGTTATATTTATATGATAATTTTATGGATGCAATTTATGATCATGATGACATGCTATGATTTTATGATGTTACATGTGATTATGCTTATAATGATGATGTATGGATGTATTGTGCCCATAATATTTACATGGATCAATAGTTGTATGATAATGTATATAGCCAAATGATATGATAATGCAACTATATGTATGATTTTGAATATAATGTTTCTATGATATATGACATATTGATGTAAATGGAGTATAATGCACTATATTTTTGATATTTCAAATGAAAAAATATGATGTAATGAATGGATGAATGAATGATTAGTATGATTATACTTCTAATGTGTGATGTATGATATGATAATGTTAGTTAAAATGCAACTATGTTGATTTTTTTTCCTATGCAATTTGATGATGTGATGCACAAATGAAAAACATGGTATGATAAATGTAAATATATGATCAAATGTATGAATGATTAAATGATATAATAATTTTTTCTAATGTATGCAGTGGAAATGATTATGCAAATACATGATAATGATGATATTTTTGTTGATGTCAAGTTTACTTAATCCATCAGTGATAAAAGATAACATCATTTTTGAATTCCCCAACAGTCTTTGGTATAATTACTCTATAGATGCAAACTAACATAAATGCAATTTAATTTTACCATGAAAATTTATATATACCAAAGTTTTCATCTTCACAGTCCATTTATCCTACTTTTTATGATCATTTAGCCTTTAAAATGTTGAAAGTGAGTACAAGAATCAATGGTATAATTTAGACCAATGATGACATGAGTACTACTTTCATGATTTTTGATATTGCAAGTTAACACAAGCATCTAGGTATAATTAAACTAAGATTTCCTGAGTATTTCTTGTGTAAATAGACAAGAATTGATCATTTTTTTATGTGAATTCTAAATGTCATCAGTGATACATTTTAGAGCATGTCTCACAATAATTCACACAATAATAATGATCAACTCACAGACAACAGATAAAGAAAATACCATTCTCCTTCCTAGCTTCTCTAGTTCAATACATCATCGAGTTGCTCCAAAGAAATGATAACAAAGATGAAAGAACAACATTTGAACATTTGAGCTAAAGTGATAAAATTATGATCCAAAATAATATCATCTCTCTAAAGTTTTTTTTGATTGATTTGATTTTAGCTGTTTGATATGGATGGTTGAGTTTCTGAAAGGTTTTGATGTTCAATGTATGTTCAATGTTGAGTTTCCCTATGATCATTGTGTATTCTGTGTTGTCATACTATTGTTTGTCTATTTGTTTAAGCTAAAGCTTATTGCCCCTAGTGAGTTCAAAAATTTTCCCCGAAGCTAGGGTGATACATGACCAAAAAATTTCCACAATATGTACATGAGGTCCTCCTTTCAAATGATAAACAAAATGATGACAAAAGTGAATGATCAAGAAATGCCCCCTATAGATTGAAAAGCTAGTTTAAATCACAAGTAGAGCCTGTTTCCAGGTTTTCACTATGTGTTTTTATTGCACTTTTTTAGAATTTATGACTTTTTTTGTATTTTTCTATCACCAAGACTCCTATTTTCCAAGTTTTCATTTAGGTGGCCATTTTCCCAAAACTTTAACCATACAGTTTATGATTTAGGTGTAGAATTTCTTGAGGTGGATACTGTTGATAGGTTCACAAACAAATCTCCTTTAGTTGTAGATAGTTGATAGGCTCCAGATCCATAGACTAATAAGACAACAAAGGGACCTAGCCAGTTAGGTTCAAAATTCTCTATCTTTTCTTTGTCCTATTGATTTCAAGGGTTTTCCTTTAGGACCAAGTCACCAACCTAAAATACTCTAGGTTTTACCTTGTGATTATAGATTCTAGATATTCTCTATTGATATGCCTTCAAATGGTTCATAGCTTGTTGATGATGTTCATCCAATAGTTCTAGCTCTTCAAGTCTACACACTCTATAATCTTCATATGAAATAATTCCCTTTAGTGACAAACAGAGTGATGGTATCTCAACTTCAATAGGTAGTATGTCCTTTTATCTATATACCAAGGCATATGGTGTAGCTCCTGCAAGTGTTCTAATGCTAGTTCTATATGACCATAGAACAGGGTTTAGTTGACTGTGCCAATCACATCCAACATCATTGACCATTTTCTTTAAGATTTTTAGAATAGTTTTATTTGAGGCCTCTGCTTGGCCATTTCCTTGAGGATAGTACAATGTTGAAAAATGATGTTGAATATGAAATCTCTCACATAGTTCCTGGACATCCCGATTCTTAAAAGGTCTACTATTGTCTGTAATAATGGACTGTGGAATGCCATATAGATAGATGAGGTAATTCAGTATGAAAGAAGAAATTTTTTCTAGTGATTTTTATCAAGGGGACAACTTCTATCCACTTTGTAAAGTACTCTATGGCTGTGATTATAAGTTTGTGTCCATTGGATGAAGATGGATTCATCTTTCCTACCAGGTCTAGTCCCCACTGACAGAACAGCCATGTTGAAGTGAATGGTTGCAATTCTTGTGTGGGTGCATGGATTAGATTACCATGGATTTGACATTTCTAACACTTCTTCACAAACTAAAAATACTCCTCCATGTTCAGCCAGTAATACCCCAAACGAAGGAGTTTTTTCACTACGGTTAGTCTGCTTGAATGAGTTCCATAAATACCTTCATTACTCTCATGTAAGGTTGTCTTAGATTCATTATGTTCTAGACACTGGAGAAGAGTACCATCCAAACCTCAATAGTAAAGTATTTTAGCAATTAATGTATGTCATGTGATTTGGCGAATGAAGTTGTGTTTCTAGTTTTTGGAAAGTTCGGGAGGAAGGATATTATATTTTAGGTAAGCATAGGTCTTTCCATAGATTGATGATTCAATGTCAACTATATGGCATATGGTTTGAGATTTAAGATTATTATAAGCAAGATTAGACACTTGTTCCACCATAAGCTGATAATGACCTCGCTCTTTTGGAATCTACAAGAGAGAAGCAATTGTTGCCATAACATCATCAACTTTGTTTTCTATCCTTGGAATTTGTTCAAATTTTATATCTACAAGATACTTTTTGAAATCATACACCATTTTCTTACATGGCATCAAATTTTCATCTTTGGTTTGATATTCATCATTTATCTAATAAATGACTAATTGTGAATCTCCATATACTTGTAGCTCTATAATCTTCCATTCAACTGCCACTTTTATGCCACTGATTAATGCCTTGTATTCAACTATATTATTTATACAAGGAAACATGAGTCTATAGGACTTTGGGACGGTATGTCCTTGAGGTGTAATGAACAAAATTCTCACACCTAACCCACATTATGTTTAAGACCTATCAAAATAAAGCAACCATTGTTGCGTTGTCATATTAAGAATGTCTACATTAGGAAAATCAATGCTCATTGGATGATTATCTAGTAGTGAAGCTTCAGATAATTGATTGGCTATCACCTAATTCTTGATTTATCTTCAATTTACATAGTGGATGTCAAATTTACTTAAGATCATGACCCACTTGGCTATTCTTCCTAATAGGGAAGTGATGCAGGAGCATCCAGTGGTGTAAGGGCAATCTTGCATCACCCAAAAATAGTTAAATTTCAAGTTTCTCAGTTTTTTGATGTTTTTACATTTTTGGATACCCTTTTAGTCATAATGATATTCTCAATTTACGGTTTTTATTTTCTATTCCTAGGTTGAAAGATATTGCAATTTTAGATTCCAATATTTGCACCTAAAAGTCTTCTGAGTTAGATTTGAGGCACTTAGAGTTCTTTGATTGGCCCCAAAACTTTCCAAATTCAGCATAGTGAATTTTGGGTATGTTATTGACTTCAAGACCTTTCCAACGGTTCAAACGGTTTGTGAATCAGAGTCCCGGATCAAAAGTTATGACCCTAGAAAGTTGGCGCACTTTCTAGAAGATACAATTGCAAATATTCTTTTAAAATTTGAACTTCAAGTTGTAATTTTTTGGTGCCAAACCATCTAAACTCAAATTTTAATGTTGTTTTGGCTCCAAACTAAATAGGAGCTCTATTTATGGGTGGGTTTCTAATTTTGGGTAACTTTTGGGGGGACAAGCTTACATATTGCAAAAGGGTGATTCTGTAGATTTTTGTAACTTGCATGTGTTGTAGAACTTGGGGATTTGAGATCCTCTGCATGTAAGAAGATCCATTTTCTAAATAATAAAATTATTCTCTCATTTGTGGGTTATTTTCTAAGTCTCGGGCTACGCCGTCATCAAGTGGTATTAGAGCAGGTTTTCTTGAGCGTGTGGACAGATCGCCGATCATGAGGCAGTTTGTACCAGGACCATGGTTGTGGGTCAAGGTCAAGAAAGATGCCTCCAAGAGTGATGCCTGGTAGGCGTGGTGGTGCCAAAGGTGGTAGAGGTGGCAGAAATATTGGTGGAAGAGATGCACTGGCAGCCCTCCAGAGAAAGATTGATGCATTACAAGAGCAGTTGAGAAGAGGGTTAAACCCAAGGGAGGAAAGTGAGGATGAAGGAGAGGAAGAAGATTCAAATGTAGAAGAGGAAGAAGAAGAAATTGATCAAGACCAAATGTGGTTAATAAGGGCCATTTTGAAGATCGGGAAAAGACCTAGAGTAGAAGTCCCCAGTTATTCTAGAAGTCTGAACCCGGAAGAGTTGATTGACTGGATCAACGAGCTAGAAGAATATTTTGAGTATGAGGAAATAGAGGACCCAGATCAGGTTAAGTTTGTGAAAATGAAGCTGAAGGGCCATGCCAGTATTTGGTGGAAAGAGGTCCAGTTGGACAGAAATCGAAGAGGAAAAGGTAAGATCACTAGATGGGATCGCATGGTAGAGAAACTGAAGAAGCAGTTCATACCAGTGGACTACAAGTTAGATCTATTGAAGAAATTGCAAGGCTTGAAGCAAGGAAGCAGATCTGTGAAATAATATACTAAATATTTTTACAAGATAATCATCAAAATAGGCCACACAGAGGCCAATAAGGAGAAGGTAGCCTGATATCTTAATGGGTTACGACCGAGCATTCAGGAGGAGTTAAGCCTAGTTAGAATGACCACCATTGAGGATGTGTATTAGTTTGCTCTAAAGGTGGAAGAGAAGTTGAACAAAAGATTTGATGGCAAGCAAAAAAGACGAGGAGGTCAAAGTGGAAGGGGCAATGGAAGACCTTCAGGAAGTGAAATGATGATGAAAAGAAAAGTGAAGATGTGGGTACCAGTTGAAGGCAAAGAAATGACAACTTCTACCACCCTCATGATCAAAATAGTGGTGATCAAAGAGGTAGAGGATGAGGGAGATATGGACAAGGATCTAGAAGAGGTGGTTTCAGAGAGTGTTTCCAGTGTGGTGAAGAAGGGCATCGAGCCTATGAATGTCCACAACACCAAGGAAGGGCAGACAAAAGGCCAAAAGTTCATGGAAGGGTTGAGCATGTAGATGAGGAGGCCCAATCTAAACATTTTAATGATGCTGAAAGGGGAGAAGCCCTAGTGATTAGGAGAGTCCTGGTGACTGAGGAAAAGGAACCAGAATAGAGGAAGAATCTATTTCACACAAGGTGCAAGTGTGAAGGAAAATTTTGTGATGTCATTATTGACGGTGGGAGCACCGATAATCTGGTGTCAAAGGAGATGGTCACAAAGTTGAAGCTAAAGAGGGAAAGGCACCCTCATCTGTATCAGATTACTTAGTTGCAGAAAGACCACAAAATTTTGGTCAATGAGCAGTGCCTAGTAAAGTTCAAGATCGGAGCTACCATGATGAGGTACTTTGTGATATCATCCCCATGGATGCATGTCACATGTTGTTGGGGAGGTCATGGTAGTTTGATAGGTGGGCTGTACATGATGGCTATGCAAACACTTATTCCTTGACAAAGGATGGGGTTCATCACAAGTTGAAACCCCTAAAGGAGACTGAAGAAAAGGTATGCAGTAGTGCTAGAATTTGTTATGTAGATGGAAGAAATTTTTTAGAAGGTATGAAGCATGAGCGTGTGTGTTATGATTCCTAGAGTGAGTAAGGAGGATAGTGAGAAGGTTCCAGAAGAAGTTTTTGGGATGTTGGATGAGTTTCAGGATATTGTTTCTGATAATGTACCTGAGGGTTTACCACCAATAAGGAAGATCAGTCATTAGATTGACTTGATTCCTAGAGCTAGATATCCAAATAAGGCAGCCCATAGAATGACTCCAGTAGAAAATGAAAAGTTGAACAAACAAGTTCAAGAGTGGTTGAGAAAGGGTTTTATACAGGAGAGTTTGAGTCCATGTGCAGTACGTGCAGTACTAGCACCAAAGAAGGATGGGGAGTGGAGGATGTGTACAGATTCCTGAGCCATAAACAAGATAATAATCAAGTACAGATTTTCCCTACCAAGGATGGATGACCTGATGGACTGTTTGAGTGGAGCTCAGTACTTCACAAAGATTGATCTGAAGAGTGGATATCACCAGATGCAGATTCAAGAGGGAGAAAAATGGAAGAATACTTTCAAGACCAAAGAGGGCCTATACGAGTGGTTAGTCATGCCTTTTGGGCTAACCAATGCACCGAGCACATTCATGCGGCTCATGAACGAGGTACTAAAAGAATTTATAGGAAGTTTTTTTATTGTGTATTTAGATGATATTTTAATTTTTAGTAAGACGTTGGATGAGCATCTGATGCATATTCAAAGAGCCTTTGAGAAGTTAAGAGAAGAGAAATTGTTGATTAATCTGAAGAACTGTAGTTTTGTGAAGAGGGAGTTATTGTACTTGGGGTTTGTTGTCTCAGTAGAAGGTCTCAAGATGGACCCAGAGAAGGTGAAGGCTATTCTAGAATGGCCTACCCCAAGAACTACTATCTAGGTGAGATCTTTCCATGGTTTGGCTATTTTTTATAGAAAGTTCATTAGAAACTTTAGTAGTATTTGTGGACCCTTGACTGAAACAATGAGAGGGGATAGAAAAGAATTCAAGTGGAGCACTAGAGCGGAAAAAGTTTTGAACTGTTGAAGCAGAAGGTAACAGAGCAACTTGTTCTAGCCCTCCCAAATTTCAAAAAGGTGTTTCAGGTGGATTGTGATGCCAGTGGTTGTGCCATTGGAGCAGTGTTGAGCCAAGAAGGTAAGCCCATTGCCTATTTTAGTGAAAAGTTAAATGATGCCAAGAGAAAGTATTATGTATATGATCAGAAATTTTATGCGATGGTTCAAGCATTAAAGAAATGGAGACATTATTTGTTGCCGAAGGAATTTGTTCTATATACTAATCATCAGGCCTTGCAGTACCTAAATAGTTAGGGAAAATTAAATCAAAGGCATATGAAATGGGTAGAGTTTTTTACAGAGTTATACCTTTGTTTTGAAACATAGGAGTGGGAAGTCAAATAGGGTTGTAGATGTCATAAGTAGGAGGCATACATTGATGAAAAAGATGTAGATTGAAGTGGTTGGGTTCAATGAACTTAAGACACTATACGTATAAGATCCTGATTTTGCAGAGGCTTGGAAAGCTTGCAAGGAACCTATTACAGTGGACAGGACAAGGTGGTTAGATTTCATAATCCAGGATGGCATGTTATTTAAGGAAAGTCAATTGTGTATCCCAAGGAGTTCCATGAGAGAGAACCTGATAAAGGAGAAGCATAGTGGAGGGATAGTAGGACATTTTGGTCAGGATAAGACCATTGCCATTATCAGTGAGCATTATTATTTGCCTCAGTTGTCACAGGATGTGAAAAAGTTTTTACAATGCTGAAGAGTATGTCAGATGGCTAAAGGAGTGAGCCAGAATATAGGCTTATATCAGCCCTTACCTATACCAGAGAGGCCATGGGAGGATATAAGTATGGACTTTGTTCTTGGTTTTCCAAGTACACAACAAGGGAATGATTTAGTCTTTGTGGTGGTTGATAGGTTTTCGAAGATGGCACATTTCATCCCATGTCAAAAGACCCATGATGCAGTCCACATTGCTAACTTGTTCTTCAAAGAGGTCGTGAGGCTACATGGTCTGCCAAAGAGTATTGTTTCAAATTGTGACACCAAATTTGTGGGGTACTTTTGGAGGACCTTGTGGAAGAAGCTTAAGACAAAATTGAAGTTCAGTTTTGCATACCATCCACAAACAAATGGGCAGACAGAGGTTGTTAATAGGATTTTGGGTAACCTACTGAGATGTTTGGTAGGAGATAAACCCAAGGGATGGGACTTGATCTTACCCCAGGAAAAATTTTCTTACAACAATTCCATCAACAGAAGCACTCGTAGATCACCATTCCAAATTGTGTATGGAGGTAGCCCCAGAACAACTCCAAAATTGAGGAAGATGGACCAAGAGAATAAAATAAGTGTTGAAGCTGAAGATTTTGCAGAACACATCAAGGATATACATGAGAAGGTAAGAGAACATATTAACAAGATGAATATGCAGTATAAGGCTAAGGCAGATCAGAAAAGGAGGTATAATGAGTTTTAGATTGGTGATGAAGTGATGGTCCACTTGAGGAAAGAAAGGTTTCCAATGGGAACATATAACAAATTGAAGATGAAGAAGTTCAGTCCCTATAAAATTTTGAAGAGGCATGATTCAGGGAATGCATATGAGGTAGAATTGCCGGATGGATTCAACATTTCCCCTATGTTCAACATTTCAGATTTGACAGAGTATCATGAAGGTGGCACAGAGGAAGTACCAATGATGTAACAGTGTGGGATTCCAGTACCTACTTTAGAAAAGGAGGAGATTGAAGAAATCCTAGATAGTCATGTGGGAAGGAGTACCAGGAATAGGTAGTATGACGAATATCTGGTGAAATGGAAAGGAAGGCCTATTGAAGATTCATCTTGGTTGCCTAAGGCAGAGGTTGACTATTTGGGTTTTCCTCCACCATCTAAGACATGATAGGGTCACTTCTCAAATTACCCTGGGTGTCTGATGTAGGAGCATCCAGTGGTCTAAGGGCAATCTTGCATCACCCAAAAATAGTTAAATTTCAATTTTCTCATTTTTTTTATGTTTTTACATTTTTGGATACCCTTTTCATCATAATGAAATTCCCAATTTACGGTTTTTATTTTCTATTCATGGGTTGAAAGATATTGTAGTTTTAGTTTCTGATATTTGCACCTGAAAATCTTCTGAGTTAGATTTGAGGCACTTTGAGTTCCTAGATCAGCCCCAAAACTTTCCAAAATTGGTATAGTAGATTTTGAGTGTGTTATTGACTTTGAGACCTTTCCAACGATTCAAATGGTTCACAAATTGGAGTCTTGGATCAAAAGTTATGGCCCCGAAAATTTGGCACACTTTCTAGAAGATACAATTGCAAATGTTCTTTTAAAAGTTGAACTTCAAGTTGTAATTTTTTGGTGCCAAACCACCTAAACTCAAATTTGAATGTTGTTTTGGCTCCAAACTAAAGAGGAGCTCTATTTATAGGCGGGTTTCTAGTTTTGGGTAACTTTTTGGTGGACAAGCTCGCATATTGTGAAAGGGTGATTCTGTAGCTTTCTGTAACTTGCATGTGTTGTAGAACTTGGGGATTTGAGATCCTCTACATGTAAGAAGCTCCATTTTCTGAATAATAAAATTATTCTCCCATTTGTGGGTTATTTTCTAAGTCTCGGGTTGCACCATCATCAGGAAGCCTTGCTGAGTAAATACTTTAATGGATCAATCTTTGCTATGAGTTTGATTATGTGGGTTAACATGTAAGGCCACAACTACTGAGTAGAAAATATCACTACCAAACAAGCTTTCTCGATGAAGGTGTAATTTATCTAATAACCATTCAAATTCCTCTTGATATAATAGATAGCATGTTCCTTTCATGTAGGATCTTCTTGTGCTAATAAAGCACCCAAGGAAATCTCAGTTGTTGCAATGTCTAGTAATAATGGTCTATCTTCTATAGGTGGCATTAGTATGGATGGTGACATTAGATATTGCTTTATTTGATTAAAATTTGTTTCACATCCTTGATCCCATTTGAAAGAGATTATTATATAGAAAATGATTGAATGGGTGACTTTTTTTGATAATTGGGAGATAAACCTCCTAATTGTTTGTAGCCTACCTTGTAGAGACCGTAGTTGACTGATATTCTTTGGTGGTGGCATTTCCATTATAGCCTTGACCTTGGCAGGATCCACTTCAATACCCTTTTCTAAAACTATGTATCCTAGAAGCTTTGTTGATGTAACACCAAACACACATTTCTTAGGACTTAATCTGAAATTGAACTTCTCTAATTTGGTAAAAAAAAATTCCAAGATCTCTAGATGTCCTTCTCTAGTATATGACTTTGCTAATATATCATCCACATAATACTCCATAAAGGTATGCATCATGTCATGGAAAATGGTGGTCATTGCTCACTGATATGTAGCCCCTACATTTTTCAACCCAAAGGGAATGGCATTCCAATAGAATGTTCCCCATGGACATGAGAATGTTGTTTTATCTTGATCTTTTGGTGCTAGTTTGATTTGGTTGTAACCTAAGAAGCTATCCATTAGTGATAACATGGTGTGTCCTACTGTCAAGTCTACAATAATGTCAATGTTTGGTAAAGGAAAATAATCCTTTAGGCATGCCTTATTGAGATCTTTGAAGTCAGTACATATTCTAATATTTTTATCTATTATAGAAATAGGTACAATATTAGAAATCCACTCAGGGTAATCAATAGATCTGATGAATCCTGCATCTAACAATTTTTTCAGCTCTTCCTTTACCAATAAGGTAATATGCAGATGCATTTTCCTTAGTTTTTGCTTCACAAGTTTTATCCCAAATGGTAGAGATAAATGACACATTAGAATATTTGGGTCTAAACCTGACATATTATAGTAAGACCAAGAAAAGTTAATGTGTCTGTCTTCAAAGAACTTGATGAATTTGGGCTTTTCTTGTTCCATCATAGATGCTACTAGATGTAGAGTTCTTTCTTTTTCTATCGTGTCAAGATTGATAAACTATGTAGGCTCCACCATTACTGATGATATTTCATGATAGTGTTTTGGGAAGGTGTAAAATCTCCCATCTTTTGGTGCCTCGAAGAGGTTTTCACCATCAGATGCATTCTTTGTTTTTACTTTTTCAAGATCTAATGCTGCCATTGAATGGTTATCACCATTAGATCCATTATTCCTCTTTTCAATTTTGCAACTAGAAGATTTGACACCCTCCTGATTCAAAGTGTCGTTATGAGATTTATTATATGAACTTGTGTCAATTTTTCACAACAAAGGAAATTAACGATAGCATCATCATTCACAAAGATAGGTATATTGATAGGTTTAGTTAGTTCCTAGTCAATAAGTTCAAGATGCATTAAGGGTAAAAGGTCATTAGATTGCCTAAGTTCAATGGAAGTGAGGGTTTTTATAGCCATGTTGTAAAGGTTATCAATAGCAATGTAAGGTTCTATGATATTACTCTCCTCCAAGTCTTCTAGTTCACTTGATATCTATCCATCCTCACTTGAGTCATCAATATTTTGTGATCCAAATACAAGGGGTCTAGTCCCTAAGATTTGTCCCTCTTCACATGTGGGTGCATACTCTTTTATAACATCAACTTATATGTCCTTGTATGATACTTCTGATAAATAATCCCACTCATACTAATTAGAATCTGTTTAAGAGCTATCCCTCATTTGAAGGATTCTTTCAACAACTCTGAGTGTTTTATTCTTTTGTTTCCCCTATATAATGCAGTCCTGTTTTGTCTTTTGACTGGATTTTGAGAGGTTGAATGGGTTATACAATTCCCTCTTTTCTTTTTCCAATAGGTCCTTGTCCTTCATACCCCATTTTCTCTAGTATTTCTTTTCCCTTTCCATATTGATTTGTGTTTATGTTGATAGTTTCCTATGTAGATGCTTCCTCTTCTTTGTGGAGCCAATTGAGGATGGAATTTTCTTTAGATTCATCTTCTAAAGTACCTACCTTTAAAAGTAAATCATCCAATATTGTGGTAGGTTTTGATGATTGTTGTGTTAATGTTGAAAGCTTCCCATATGATCTTGGAGATGGCAACAGTTGTGAAAGATATAAAGATTGCTCGATGGAATACTCTCCCATGCCTTTGTCTATTAATTGGATTTTTTCTTTGAATTGTTGAGATAGTGAATTTAGTTGACCTTCATTATTTGATGGAGTGGAGTCAACGTCACTAGTATCTTTTGACTATTCCTTTTTCTCAACACATTTGGATACCATGTTTGATTGTCTTTCATTTTTGGATGAACTAGAAGTGTTTACTTCCATATTATGGGGCACAAAAGTGTCTTGAACTGTTTTAAGCGTGTTAAAATATTGGGGATTATTGTAATCAGCTGAAATATTGACTTCTTGTCCATTGAAATGAAACTTTAAGCACTAATGATAAGTTGAAGGTACTACTTGCATTTCATGAATCCAAGGATGTCCCAAGAGTATATTATATGTAAGCTCTTTGTCTAGCACTTAGTAAACTATATTCTTCACAATTGGTCCTACTTGAATAGGAAACACGATCAATCCTTTGGGGTATCTCTCTTCTTCATCATAGGATTTTATTGGGATTTTCCTTCTAGCATCAATAGCATTATCATAATATCCTAGTGCATGGATTAGTTTTAAAGTACAAATGTTTAAACTATCTCCACCATCTATTAGGACACATTTAACATGGTGTTTGTGGATTAAGACTTCAATATGAAGGGCAACATTGTGTAGATGATTAAGTGATATGTCATCTTGTTTAGAAAAGGATAGGCAGTGAGGCATGGTTAAGTGTCCCACCATAGCCTGGAATTGGAAAAATTCTAGATTATTGGGTACTATTGTGGCCACAAGAGCTTGTTCCAAAACCTCCTTATGAGATGGTGAGATTTTAAGTAGTTCTAATATTGATATTTGGGCTGATATTTTCTGTAGTTGATCAAATATGTTGTACTAATTTGAAGGGGAAATAGTGGTTTTAGATGCAACTCCTTTCAATATTAACTTGGATTGCCCCCTTGTTGTGATGTTGACCAGTTGGTAATCTTGCTTTTCCTTGATTTTTATGACATTACTCTAATTGTTGGATGTGACCATGTTCAGGATTAGTTTTAGTGGTATGATGTCATTGATTCCAATGTTATCAGTTTGATTATTAGTGGAACCATTCTTATCAACCACATAAATACAATCAATAATGTTGTCATAAATGTAGTTTGCATTTTTACCTTTACTATTTGTAGAGGAAGATTCTCCCTTTTCATAATTTGGTAAAGGATTTTTAAATGCACTATGATCATTGTTCATTTGATGTCCTTCTACAAATACTTTCTTGTTGTCAATCAAATCTTGTACTAGATGTTTCAACTGCATACAATCATTCATTTTATGTCCTTTGTTTGTATGAGTCACAATACTCTGTGTCATTCCACCAAGATGGCTTTACTTTTGGTTCCCAATTTCTTGGTTTAGGTAATGTGATAAGTCCATGTGTAAGAAGTTCTCTCATTGTTGATTCTAGTGTTTGTCTGAATGGTGTGAATCTTCTATGATTTGATGGTTTTTGATATGATTATGGTTTAGATTCTCCATTGTTTGGATTGTTGTTTTGATTGAAAATTTGGATGATGTTTTGGTCATTGTTTTGATTGGTCTTTGTAGTAGTTTCTATCAAATTAAATACCAGTTTCACATTTTGTGTCTCATTTGTAGCATCATTATTACTAGTATTTCTATTATTTTTCCAAAACTTTGGTTTATTATTTTTGTTATAGTGATTCAAGGAGTTTGTATTATTTGATCCTTCATTGTAATGTTTTATTACCCCTCTTTTGACCAAGGCTTCTTCAATCTTGACCCCATTTTCAATCACTTTCTCAAATGTAGGTGGGCATTGTAGTTCAAACTTATATCTCATCTCATCAATTAGGTTGTTAATGAATAGTTCCATATTTTCCTCTTCAGGCATGGAACAAGGATACCTAGCAAACAACCTTCAACATCATTGTAGAAATGAGAGGAATGTTTCACCTTTTTTTTTGTATTGTAAAGGTCCTCTATTGTTATCTCATGTTGAATATTATAAGAGAATTTTGAGATAAACCTATTGACTAGTTCCTCAAAAGATCGAATTCCTGATTGTAGTTTAGAGAACCATTCCATACATTGACCTCCTAAGCTTCTTGGAAATAACCTCATTAGATAATTTTCCTCTTGTGCAAATTCTAAACTCATGGTTCTAAATTCTCTCACATGATCAATTGGATCAGTTTTACCATTGTATTTGTCATATTTTGGGAATTTACAATGTCTAGGAAATTGTATCATGTCTACACTTGGATCAAAAGGATAGGGACAAATGTCCTAGTGCCTGTTTGTGGTCCCTTTTTGTATATCTTGAAGTTTTTGTTGCAAGTTATTCATTTGATGTGTTAGGACATTCACTTGATTTGTGTTTTATGTGTTTTGTGGTTTAGTTTTAGTTGCTATAGGTGCTTCTTTTAGTAGATTAATGTCAAAGTCCTTTGGAAGTTTTGCACCTAATTTGGCTAGCATTAAAAGATATTTTTCCCCATCCTTTTCCAAAACTTTTTCCATGAATTGCTGGAAGTTAGGATCTTGTTGTGCAGTTTGAATGTCCTCTTTAGTTATTTTTGCAGTTTCGGTTCAATTGAATCTATGAAATGGATTTTCTTCAACCATGATATTTAGAGATTCAATCTCTTTTTCTATGAGTTTCTTTCTTTGTAATCTTGTTAAAATGGGCATACAAGTGTTAGGATTTTTCACTAAACTTTGATCTTCTCGTGAAGTAGTGCCAAAGATAATAACTAAGTCAAATAGAATGATAAATTCTATTGATGTGACTAAGTTATATTTTTCTCTTTCCTATACCATTTTGTTTCGCGATTGTAGGATGACTAATCCTGATAATGAAACTTAACTTAATAGTCAAGAGTTGTGTCTGATGATAAGGCACTTTAAAATTGTAAGATCTTGGTTTAATTTAGAAGAGTTAGACTTGTAAGGTCCAATTTTCCCAAGATTAAGACACTAGGTTGATTGAGAAAATCCTTTTGTTTTGGTAAAGATCTGAATTATGATGTCAACTATTTGATAGGAGGTAAAAATAACTCTATAGTGTTTGGTTCTGTGTGATGGAGCTAGCAAAATTCTAAAGAATTTCAGCTCAATTCCCATGAACCTAGTTCCCATTTTTAAACCCTTGTCCCCAAAGTGAGTAGGGTTTTATTCAAAAGCATGCAAACATTATGTTTTTAGGTTGACCTGCTCAATCAGTCATTGGCTTCTTAAGTCATCTCTCAAGCCATTGGATACATTAGTCTACCGGCCCCATTGGCCTGAGCAACCGGTCATCCTTTTTACCACCATAACAAGTATTTTCCAAAAGTTAGGTTTCAAATTTTAACTCGGTGACTTAAACATTAAGTCATTAACCTGGTGGTCATGTCACTATCAGTTGAACCAAGTCCCCTCCATTTAATGCTAACATCACTTGGCATGCAGATTTCAAGATTTGAAGATTAGGGAAAAGATCTGAACCATATCTTGCTAGCCTGCGAGAGGTAGGTTCCAGCCAGATAAATGTAGCGAGGTTGGCGAGAAGCCAATGCATGTCCAAGGTACAGTGCAGGACCCACTCCTGACTACCACTCTTATGGCCCAACATCTTCAACAAATGATGGAGATCAATCTGTTGGAATGATCTTCACCATTCCCCACTGCCTTGCTGGATCAAAATGGAAGGTGGTTATGATTAGCGAGATCAGTGAGATCTTGACACCTATCCTAAGCTATTTGGACTGTGGAGCTTGCACGTTATGAAGGTGTCATATGACATAGAATAAATCTATTGGCTATGAAAATTTTGGTCAAGCACCACTGGAAATCAAAGGTGGTTAAACAAAATTTGGTTGTTTGATTATCCATAAAGGAAAAAGATTGATGGATATCATTCAATGTTGGCAACACATGATGGTCGTTTCTACTTTGCGTGACTAGCTTGCATTAATGGCTAACATTTTGTAGGGTGATTGAGTTGATCTCAATTTGTGTGGAGATGCAAATGATGGTAATCATGAAGAATAATCTATAGATTTCCATGCAAATGGGGAATAAACGGTGCCAATACATCTGTCAACAAGCCACCTAGGTTACACATGCATATCAGACATTGATTGTGAACATCATTGCTCCCCAATAAATATAGAAGGAATAACTGCTATGTTGATGGCATTTTCTACATAGCAACAACTTAGATAGAATATGGAAATCCTATCTCTCTTGAAAGGTAAATCTTTATCAGTAAACCTCAAGAGATAACCCCAAGGTCTCTAATGTCAGGTCTTATCAATGCATAAACAACTCAGATAATATGTTAAAATGTTGGTAATCACAAGGGGCCTTATAAATGAACAATGTTGGAAGTGTACTTTCATCAGATGCAACAATATGGTGATGCTTTTAATCCTAAAACTAAACCAGATTCAAAATAAATAACACAAGATGTAAGAGTTTCAGAGAGATTTCCAAGACTAAAACCTAAGATCAATCACAAAAATGATGAATGTTGCAGAAGGAAAAATCCCCAATGAAACCAATCTCTATTTGATCAAGGGCAAGCCTACAACTCCACATCATTAACATTTTACCATTATTGCAAAAGAACTAAAAACTAACATCTAACGTTGAGAATTGAGAACAAGAAACCATAAACTGTCAAAGATAATACAAAGTTTGCCAAATCAACAACTCAATTGCATTACTTCTCTAGTATTACATAACAATTTCAAGTCTCTCCTCTCCTACAGCTACTAACTTCTCTAACTTAGCCAATTCTATCCTTTTACAACCTCTAATCAACTATTCTAATCCCTAATCTAACCTCTTACAAATGAGAAGGAATTTTCCTTTTATAAAAAATTACATTTTGAATCAAAGGCCAGGATTAAATCAATCCAATGGCATAAATTACACTTCTAGAAGCATCCAATAGTTATATTTAATTTGGGAGCTCATGGTACATCATCATCCAATTGCATAAAAGTAGTTACATCATGGAACAATGAGAAAACAATATTATGCCAGCCTTTCATTAATGAAAATTCTGATTGGATGATGAAATTAGCTTCACATGTCTTCCAGAAACTCCTTCCAGCTGTAGGAAGTTTGGGCATGGATTTTGATGTAGGCCCCACTTTTAATATTTGAATTAAACACTTCCAATTTTTCCTTTTGGCACGAATCCATTTGCAAGTCCCCCTTTTATTTATTTATTTCATTTTTGGGAACATTTTCAAATTTCAAGAAAAAATTTCCATTTTGGAAAAATTGCATTTTGGGAAAAATTTCATTTCAAAAAAAATCATTTTGGAAAAAAATTCTATTTTTGGAAGATTTTGGGTTTTTGACAGGGTCTTGGAATTTTCCAAAAATGGAAATTTTGAGATTTTGAGGAGGTCATGGAAATTTTGGGAATTTCCATCAGGGATGGAAATACTCGAATTCCCTACAAGGTCAAAATCCCCTAAACCTCATAACTTTTTTTCTAAAAGGAATTTTCAAAAAATTCAAAAAACAACCCTGCCTAATTTTTTGTCCTCTATCCATGGGCGCAAGAAAGAAAAATTTCCATTTTTGAAAAATTTCAGGATTTTGAGGGGGTCTTGAAAATTTTCAAACATGGAAATTTCAGGGATTTCCATCAAGGACGAAAATCCCCCAATTCCTTGTAAGGTCAAAATCCCCTAAACTCCATAACTTTTTTTCTAGAAGGAATTTTCAAAAAGTTCAAAAAGTAACCAAGCCCAATTTTTCATCCTCTATCCATAGGTGCAAAAAATATTTGCATATAACATTGAAAATTCACTTCAAAATCCCCATTTTCAAATTCCAAGAAAGGAGAATTTCTCCTAGAGCTCAAAATATTATCCTCATCAAACCCAGTCTAGACTTAATCCCAAAATAACCTCCCAAGAAGAGCAAAACCAAAATTTGACCAATCCAAGAGGAAGAGATGCAAAAGAAAAAAAAAAAAAGGGCCCTCGCCTCCAGTGGGGTGTGTGTGCAAAAATTGCACAACATAATATTCTTGTCATTTGCATTTAGTAGGTAAAGGTGTGGTTGGTTAAGATAAGGTAGTGCGAGAAATTATTAGAGAAGAGAATGAACAAGCCATTAAAGAAGTCAGTTCACTTGAGTTCCTTGAAGTCTGGCCTTAGTGCACTAAAAGCTGCTCCAGCCATGGAGGAAAACACTTCCTCTGGAAAGCCTAGAATCGCACCTAGCAGGTGCAGTTGAAGGCTGCAGTTCCAAGGCGACATTGCAAGAAAGACAAATGACAAAGGAAAGAGCCCAGTGTGGTCTCCCACATGAACACAAAAGAAAATAAGATATGGGCATGACTCTTATGGATGTCAACATTCACCTATTGATCTTACTAGCAGCCCTTCTGAGACCTAGACCAACTTTGACTATTGTCGGTATCTAGCTCTGTTGAATGATGGTTTACCCTTTGACGAGGAAGTGATATTTGTTATGCCGTTGGTGGAAAAAACCTCGAGTGGGCGTACTAGGAGCGTATCAAGAAAAGTAAAGGAGGATGAAGCCGAGGTTTCCTCTCCTCTTTTGGTAATGACATGGAGTGGTTATGTATACCGTGGACATGGCATTGGCAAAGGTGGAGTAAAGGGTAAATAAATTTGTTGTGTATGGGATCTTATTTTTGTTTGTGTTTATGAAATTTGCTATGGTGGTCCTTTGTTGTGTGTGCATGCCACATTTTGATGTTCAACATCAATTGTGAGCCTTCATGGCATTTTAGTTACCTTGTTTGTTGTGGCTCGGGTGGCAACAAAGGGAATTTTGGTGGTACTTTGCATTCCCTTCTCTGGTGATGGTTACTTTTTAGCTTTCTCTTGTTACACCATATTTTTCAATTTTGGCATGTAAGGTTTTGAAACACAAGTTAAATGTAGCTAAAATTTTGATGAAATGAAAATTTGAAATGTAATTGCATTCGAGTGTGAAGCTTGTTGCTCCCTATAGGTATAAATGGAATTCAAGACTAGAATGCAAAAGGGAGAGAGAAGAGAGTAAAGTAGGAAAGGATAGATAAAAAAAGTTTCTGGTTAGGTCTAGGCCAGGTACATATATGAATTTTGTGATAGGAATAGAATAGTAGGCATATTTGAGCTATTTTGGATGAATATATACATACTATTTTAAATTGTTGTGTAGATTTGATTCATAAATATAAATGAAAGTTTATTTCTGATGCATTTTCTCTCCTCATGTGGATTTGAGTAAATCTTGAATGGAATTGTTAATAACATTTTCATTTTTCTTTTGAATTTCAATTTAAATGTATATCTTTGTTTTGTGTTTTGATTCAAGTAATCAATTAAATGCTCAAATAAAGCTATAGATTTACAATCATTTTCTTGGGATTTGATAAGTAGTTGTGTATCAAAAATTTTGAGCCTCATAATGCATTGTTATGTGGGTAGTCCATTCCATTAGGATTTGAAGTCATTTTTGTATTACTGGTTATTGTGCATATGACTCTATAGCCCAATTCAATAATTCACTAATCTGTTTCCTTGAAATATTTACCTAATGGGTTGATCAAATTATTGTAGGGTGGATGACCTAGAGTCATAATTTGAGATTACTCTAAAATTTCTTAAATCTTTACACAAATTTTACATTCATTTGTCATATGGGAAAGCATTGGCTGAAATGGTAGCGAGTTACTTAGAAACAAGCCAATTTCATAGTAAGCTTTGCATTTTTACCTTTCAATTAAAATGATCTATGAAAGTGATTTGTTCCATCAAGTGTAATTTAAGTGAACACTAGCGGGAATACCCTCCTTGGTCCCATAGAGCCAAAAGTGCAGAAGATCTCAGTTTATGACTAGATCTTGTCAGTTGGCTAGCCATTTTTAGAATTTTTGAATATAGGAATTGGCTATTCCTTAGAATTTCCCTTAGGTGCATTGGGAAAACCATCAACACTATGGATGTGCTATAACAGACCTCAGATGTGCTAAAACAGAATGTAAATGTGTTGGTAAACTAACTAAATGTGCCGAAACAGAGTAAATGCACTAAAACAGAGTGTAAATGCATTGGTAAACTGGGTATATGTGCTATTAAATAAATAAAATGCACTAAAAAATTGGGTAGACATGCTGAAACATAGTGTAAATGCACTGATATTCTGGGTAAATGTGTTGACAAACCATGTGTAAATGCGCTACAAAATTAAACAGATGTGCTGAAATAGAGTTTGGATGCATTGTTTAAACAATGCAGATGTAATAAAATAGAGTTTGGTTGTGCTAAACTGGAAGTTTTCAGTATGTTTATAGTTTTGTTCTACTTTTTCTCAGTAAAAAGGATTGATTCTAGGGTGTAATTTTATAACCAAAGAAAATTTTGGAGGGGTATTTTGCTTGTAAATCTTGGAATTTGATGATCTAATTGGATGATATCTTTGAAAATGAATTTACACACACAAAAGAAAGTTTGTAAACATTGTTTCTAACATTATGTATTAAACAAAGAGTGTATTCTAGAATTAGGTCTAATTCATTCAATTTCCATTGGTTGGACACAAATAAAGACAATTCAAGCACTTTTCTAATTGTCAAGTAGGTCACTTAGAATATCACATCCCACAACTTGCAACTATGTCAGTTCACACAACCTTGTCACCCCCTAGAGGTTACTCGTATTTTTTCCTTTCCCAAATATTAACCAAAGTCGAATCCTCCACTTTTTTCTAGGGTCTTTGATAGTTATATGGTGAGTGTCTTGGGGGAAAATTCTTCCGTCCCCTTGCATTGTGATATAAAAAGTGTTCAAAAATTAACATAGTTAGATTCTATTCTAAAGTTCATAGAAAGGGTATCCATTTGAAGTGGAACATAATAAACTCCCTCAGGAGACCTCCCAATCTTTAGAACAAATATTTTGGGGATGGTTATCTTGCACACTTCTGGTGAATGTGGGTTTCCCCAAATTCACTTTTTTTTTATAGTGGGTTGGAAAACCTGGCTTTGGCTGTTCCCACTCAGGTCATTCCCATAGGGTGAGTACTTTTTCCCACTACAATAGGCCTTCTAAAGGTGTCAATAAAGCAAGATATCAAGTCTAGCATTTTGATCACTAAGTTAAGAGGAGAGCATAATGTTAGGATTTATGTGTCATCAACCTTGTAAATCCTTTATTTTATTATTCTCCTATAGTGTTTTGTACATTTACCCATAAGAGGTGAAACTGTTTGACCAACAGTGGTGAAAGAGACTATGTAAATGTAGTGTTACCATTACCGTTTATCCTTATGGAAAAGGACAAATTAGCTAGGCGTCCCACCTTGGAATCTTCTAAAATAAGGTTGTGGGTCAAAATAGGGTGTTGTAAGAGAATCTATGACATGCATGCAAGTTGTCATAAGATGCTATGACAGTATGACAGATTCCCTATGACAGAATATGCTATTTTTAGACTCCAGGCGCCCATGCATAAAAGATGCCTTATGACAGCTGTAAGAGCATCTGTAAGAGGCTATTTTTGGTATTTTTTGACCATTTCAAGGAGGGAGGCGTGGGTTTTTCTAGGTGGTATTTCTGCCTATTGTTTGGTGAAACCATGGTGGTTTTCATCCTCACAAATCTCTATAAATTGGGGCCTTGAGCTAGTGTTATAAGAATTGAGTTTTGCAGGGTAACAAGGTGCTGCTGGATTTGCAGGGGATGATAAGAGAAGTCTATTGCTGCATGTAATATTGAAGATTATCAGTAATATACTTACCTCTCTTTTGGTGGTGGAGTTTTTTCCCTTCGGGGTTTCTCCACGTAAATCTGTTGTTGCATGTGTTATATTGTTCTATCTCTCTCTCATTCTTTCTTCACACTAAGGCTAATATTAATCTACATATTTCAGATTTGAATTCACACATTTAAGTTCATATTGCAAGATTTCTTCACCTTGTTTTTTAACATTTAGTATCAGAGCTAACGGTTATGTTAAGGAAGGGACGCTTTCCTTTTAGAGTGTTGAAGGTTTTTTGCTGCAGTGGGAGCTTTTGTGTTGTGGGTTTTTCAGATTTGTGAAAGATTGCATACCATGGCCTCCACTTCTCATCTAGATATTGAGAAGTTCAATGGAATTGGTTACAAGATGTGGAAGTTGAAAGTGGAGGACCTTCTTGAGGAAAGAGATCAGTGGTTACCAATTTCAGTTGAAAAGAAGCCATCTACTTCAACCTTGTCAGATGAAGATTGGAATAAGTTAGACAAGAAGGCTCGAGGGACTATTTGGTTGTGTCTCACAGATTCTTTCCTCCTGAATGTCTCTTCAGAAGACACAGCATACAAGCTTTGGAGGAAGATAGGTGAAATCTACCAAACTAAGAGTTTGTCTAACAAGTTGTATCTCAAAAGATGTTTGTATTCATTAAAGATGAAGGATGGTGAATCTATTGTTGAACATTTGAATGATTTTAATTTGATTATAAGTCAGCTTGCATCTATTGATGTTAAAATAGAAGATGAGGATAAATGCATTTTATTGATTTGCTCTTTGCCAAAATCTTGGGAAAATTTAGTTATTGCTATAACAAGTGGTGGTGCAGAACCTAAGTTGGATACTATTATTCCCATACTTATTTTAGAGGAGATGAGGAGAAATACCATGCACAATGGCTCCCAATATGCCTTGCATGTGTGAGGTAGGCCCAAGGAGAAAGAGCCTAAAGGGGATAAGAAGAAGGATAAGTCTAAAGGACGATCTAAGACCCCTGGAAAGAGCAGAGTAAAGTGTTGGAATTGTGGTAAATGGGGACATGTGAAGAAGGAATGTAGAAACAAGAAAAAGAATGCAGATTCCTCCATGGAAAAGTCCTCTGATAATGGTGATTCTGATGCTTTGATTATTTCAGCTAACACAGTTTGTAATGATGCTTGGCTTATTGATTCAGGTGCTTCCCTCCATATGACTCCTCATAAGGAGTGGTTTTCTACATACAAAGAATATGATGGAGGAGAGGTCTTCATGGGTGATAATAGCTCACAAAAGGTAAAGTTGTGTTTCAGTGATGGGAGGGTTAAAACCCTTGATGATGTTTTACATATTCCAGGACTTACAAAAAGTTTAATTTCAGTTTCCAAGTTGAATGATTCTGGGATGCATGTGACATTTGACAAGTCTAGTTGCAGGATGGTAAGGGGAAGTTTGGTGGTTGCTAAAGGATCTTGGACAGGGAATTTATTTACGCTACATGCCTCTACTTTTTGTAACTCCTCTTTTGTAACTAGCCTTGAAAATGCATGTATGTTGTGGCACCATAGATTGGGTCACATTGGTGAAAAAGGTCTTAGGACCATACTTGATAAGAAACTAGTAGACGGTATTTCTGATTATTCTGTTGGTAAAAATGATTTTTGTGAGGATTGTGTGTTTGGTAAACAAAACAGGTCATCATTTCCTAAAGGAACTAATAAAGCTAATGGATTGTTAGAACTTATTCATTCGGATGTGTGTGGTCCAGTGGATACAGATTCTTTGGGTAGATCTCATTATTATGTTTCCTTCATTGATGATTACTCAAGATATACTTGGATTTATTTTATGCATTCAAAATATGAAGTTTTCACCAAATTTAAGGAATTTAAGGCATTGGTTGAAAAGAAAACAGATTATAAGATAAAAGTATTGAGATATGATAATGGGGGTGAATATTGTTCTAAGGAATTTGATGAGTTTTGCAAACATGCAGGAATTGTTAGGCAAAAGACTACACCTTACACACCCCAACAAAATGGGGTAGCAGAAAGAATGAACCGTACATTAATGGAAAGAGCTAGGAGCATGTTAAGTAGTGCTAAGTTAGACAAATGCTTTTGGGCAGAGGCTGTTGGTACTGCTTGTTATTTAATTAATAGATCTCCTTGTAAAGCTCTTGTTGATAAAACTCCTTATGAAATGTGGTTGGGTAAAAAGCCTTCAGTTTCACATTTAAGGGTCTTTGGTTGTGAGGCTTTTGTTCATGTGCCTCAAGAGAAGCGGTCTAAATTGGATCCCAAATCTCAGAAATGCATCTTTGTAGGTTATGGTGAAAATGTTAAAGGTTATAAACTTTGGAATCCACTAACATGAAAGATGATATTTTCTAGAGATGTTATTTTCAGGGAATTTAGAGCTAACTCTGAAGATGTGCAACCAAAGGAAAAGTCAAAGATAGTGCATTTTGAAACTAAGCAAGAAGATGCACATGTGGAAGAACAGAGAGATGGACAAGAAGATGGAGAAGAAGAAGAGAGTTCTGGCGAATCCGTTGTAACAAAAGAAGTTGAAAACAATGAGGATGAACATGAGGAGGAACCTCTTACTCCACCTTTGAGAAGATCCACAAGACAACGAAATCCAGTTGACAGGTATAGCCCACCTAATTTTCATTGTAAACTTGCTTTGTTATGTACTAATGGTGAACCTAGATCTTTCAGGGAGGCTGTCTCTTCAGAAGAATGTGAGTCTTGGATGTAAGCCATGCATGATGAGATGATGTCTTTGAAAAACTGTGACACCTGGGATCTTGTTAGTTTTCCTAAAGGAAGAAAAGCCATTGGTTGTAAGTGGATATATAAAAAGAAGTTTGGTGCAGATGGAAAGTTGGAATGGTACAAGGCCAGATTAGTGGCCAAGGGCTACTCCTAGAGAGAGGGAATTGATTTTGGTAAAATATTCTCTCATGTTGCTAAGTTAACCTCTATTAGATTCATTTTATCCATTGCTACTACTTATGATTTAGAAATAGAACAAATGGATGTTAAAACTACTTTCTTGCATGGGGATCTAGAGGAAGAAATTTATATGCAATAGCCTAATGGTTTTGTTGTGAAAGGAAAAGAACACTTGGTTTGTAGGTTAAAAAGGTCTCTATATGGTTTGAAACAGTCACCTAGGATGTGGTACCAGAAGTTTGATGCATTTGCATTAAATATGGGTTTTGTTAGAAGTGAAGAGGATCACTGTGTTTACTTTAAAGTTATTGATGATCAGATACTGATTATTGTCTTATATGTGGATGATACGTTGTTCATTGGTAACAATAAGGCAATGATTAGGGAACTTAAAACTCAGCTTTTTGGCACATTTGATATGAAATATTTAGGGGCTGCTAAATATATTCTTGGGATGGAAATCATTAGGGATCGAATTCACAGAAAGCTTTGGTTAAGTCAGAGCAAGTATGTTAACACTATTTTGCAAAGGTTTAATATGCAGGACTGTAAACCAATAAATATTCCATTTCCTATTGGTACTAAGTTGAGTTTAGACATGTGTCCTAAATTGGATGATGATATTGATGAAATGACTAAAGTTCCTTATGCTAGTGCTGTCGGTAGTTTAATGTATGCAATGGTTTGTACTAGACCAGATATAGCCCAAGCAGTGGGAGTTCTAAGCAGGTTTATGTCTAACCCTAGTAAAGAACATTGGACTTTTGTCAAAAGGGTATTCAGATATTTGCAAGGCACTTCTAATTACTGTTTGGTTTATCATGGTACTGACAATGTTGATAAGTCATTGGACATACAAGGTTTTGTTGATGCAGATTGGGCAAG
Source organism: Sequoia sempervirens (assembly GCA_007258455.2). Lineage (NCBI taxonomy): Eukaryota > Viridiplantae > Streptophyta > Pinopsida > Cupressales > Cupressaceae > Sequoia > Sequoia sempervirens. The sequence continues at coordinate 21,692,849 of VDFB02379711.1, read as the reverse complement.
TGACTTGGATAGTCGAAGGTCCACTAGTGGCTATGTGTTTACTTTGTTTGGAGGAGAAGTGAGTTGGATGAGTAAAAGACAACCTATAGTTGCTTTGTCTACCACTGAAGTAGGGCATATGGCTGCTACACATGCCTCTAAGGAGGCAATTTGGTTACAAAGACTTGGTAATGGTATTGGTTTTGATTGAAGGATAGTGAGGATCGGATGTGATAGTCAGAGTGCCATATGTTTGGCTAAAAATCCTATGTATCATGCTCGTACTAAGCATGTTGATGTTCAGTATCACTTTGTGCGAGAAATGGTTGAGAATGGACAAGTCTTGATTGAAAAAGTTGACACTTTGGATAATGTTGCAGATTCTCTTACAAAGCCAGTCACCACGGAAAAGTTCTCTTGGTGCAGAAAGGCCATGGGCCTTGATCACTATACCTAATTCTATGTAATTGTATCTCTATGGGTGTAATTTACAATGTATGATGTCAAGTGGGAGAATGTTAGGATTTAGGTGTCATCAACCTTGTAAATCCTTTATTTTATTATTCTCCTAAAGTGTTTTGTACATTTACCCATAAGAGGTGAAACTGTTTGACCAACAGTGGTGAAAGAGACTATTTAAATGTAGTGTTACCGTTACCGTTTATCCTTATGGAAAAGGACAAATTAGCTAGGCGTCCCACCTTGGAATCTTCTAAAATAAGGTTGTGGGTCAAAATAGGGTGTTGTAAGAGAATCTATGACATGCATGCAAGTTGTCATAAGATGCTATGACAGTATGACAGATTCCCTATGACAGAATATGCTATTTTTAGACTCCAGGCGCCCATGCGTAAAAGATGCCTTATGACAGCTGTAAGAGCATCTGTAAGAGGCTATTTTTGGTATTTTTTGTCCATTTCAAGGAGGGAGGCATGGGTTTTTCTAGGTGGTATTTCTGCCTATTGTTTGGTGAAACCATGGTGGTTTTCATCCTCACAAATCTCTATAAATTGGGGCCTTGAGCTAGTGTTATAAGAATTGAGTTTTGTAGGGTAACAGGGTGCTGCTGGATTTATAGGGGATGATAAGAGAAGTCTATTGCTGCATGTAATATTGAAGATTATCAGTAATATACTTGCCTATCTTTCGGTGGTGGAGTTTTTTCCCTTCGGGGTTTCTCCACGTAAATCTGTTGTTGCATGTGTTATATTGTTCTATCTCTCTCTCTCATTCTTTCTTCACACTAAGGCTAAGGTTAATCTACATATTTCAGATTTGCATTCACACATTTAAGTTCATATTGCAAGCTTTCTTCACCTTGTTTTTCAACACATAAGCCTATTGCTTCCGAAACATAGTAGACATGGGGTTAAAACTATTTCCTTAATTAAGCTAGATGCACTATCTTAACCAAAGGAAAAACATTAATAAAATCAAATCCATGCAAACACCATTAGTAATTTGTGAATTTTTTTCTTTGACTAGTGTAAGTGTTTCCAAGAATCATCTTTAACAAGTGTATTTAGTACCTGCAACACCAAAAAATAGTGATTAATTCATAGATTTTTAAAATTATACTAAAATACTCAAATGTGCCACAATAGTTATTATATGCACTAAAATATAATGTAAATTCACTTAAATAAGTGTTCAATGCACTATAGAAATTGGTGTATGCACCAAAAGAAAAGGTCAATGCTTTTAAAGAAAACCCCCTGACTAGTGAAATAAGGTACTTGATGCACCATAACAGTGGTCGTATTGCTCAAATATCTATTGGATGCACTATAATAGTACTTGGATATGCTAAAATATCTATTGTATGTGTCATAAAAGCTCTCAATCGTGCTAAAACAAAACACACCAGAAGCCTGTGAGCATACTTTTCAAAAAAAGATGTTAAAAAAGGTATTTTTGCAACCTCACAGTGGGTGCCAATTTATATGTGAGTAAAATATATGTGAATGAATAGAAAACACAATCAATAAGACATTATATCAATAGATTTAAACAACAATTAAACTAAATAAAGAAGGAATCCATTGAAAGCATCTTATTGCTCTCTATCGCCAAAGATTTATCAAATCACTGTGGCTCTAAGATTTGTTAAGAATTGTGACTATTAAAATGCCAATCTAGAGAATGAGATGTTATGAATATGCAAGAAACTAATCTTATATGATGATTGCTAAATTATTATGATGTAATACTATAGCTGAGAATGACAGGAAACTGATAAGTTAAACTACTATAAACTAAGATGCATCTAAATGAAAATCCATGATTAAGATTGTTATACTAAAATGATTTTCTATTGATATTTCTTAATTGATTGATTGTTCTAATGTTATTTCTATAGAGTAAGTTTGCACAAAGTTGGGATCCATTTCCTATAGAAAGAAGCTCTACTTATAGATTCTTGGTAACATATTTGTGGTGTGGCAGGAGGTAAAGGTTTGGATTTAATTTGAAACATTCAATGGTGAAGGATGAAGAAATATGAGATGATATGGAGATTGTTCCTCCCCAAAAAAAATTCAACCAGAGGATAGGAAGAATCAATGGAAGAAAATGAAGAATTTTTCTTGTAATTTGTCTCCAATTTGTCTCCAAATTTGTCTGTGAAGGTTGTGTTGAAACTAATTAGATATATAATATCTAATTTGGTAGGTGGATATGATGAGTGAACAGAGGAAATAGCTGTAGAAATATACTTTTATTTGAATATTTGGATTTATTTAATTTAGCAAAAGAAGATATTTAATTTAATAAAACAAACTATAGAAGTTTGTTTATTAAATAAATATGAAAGAAATGTGGTAAATTAAACAAAACAAAGTATGAAAATTGTTTATTTAATTAAAATATAATGATATGATTAAGATAGAATTATGGAAGAATTATGGAAGAATTTGATAATAATAATCAAATAAAAAAAAGTATGTGATTTGTTTATTTAATTAAGATGAAATAATATGATAAAGATAGAAGAATTAGAAGTGAACTATATAAATAAATAATTTTATTTATTTAATAGTAGATGAATTAAAGATTAATTAATCAAATAAATGTATTTTATTAATAAGATTTATCCAAACCATTTTTAGGTGTATATAGACACAATTCAAATCTTTGTGTCAAGCTCAATTTTATGTTTTGATGTTGACTAGGGTGATTGGTGTGTTTTAAATGACCTAATGGCTTAGTTACCGTGCTACCTCATGTAATTTTCCACTCCCCTATAGTATTGTGGTATGTCTTTAGTACCTTTCTTGAATGTACCACTCTACCACGAGCTGTGTCTTGACCCCCCAAGCTATAGCGGTATAGCGTGGAGGGTGCATTATATGGTAGTGGCTCCTCTCCACGTCCTACCATGAGCTTCTTGGTGATGAACTATGGTAGAGAGGTATGGTATGGGTTTTATGAGGTGTGGCTAATGTGATAGTGGTATTGCGGTAAAGGGTAAAAATGACTTTGTGAATGGCAATAATGTGATTTATTATGAAAATAAGAGTGGGAATTTTGGATTTTAATTGATAAAATACTTAGAATTTTTATGAAAATTTTGGTTTCAACAAGAGGAACGGAAGGAACCACAGGAGGTTTTTTGACCACTTTCTTTTTGAATTTGTATACCTATTTTACTCTAGCAGGTGTGGCAGGGTTATTTTCAATGTCTCCTCATCATTTGTAAGATGTAGGTGAATGTTCTTTCTTAGGTTGGTCTTGGTTGTTTGGGACTTCTTTAGGTTCAAGCATGGTTTCATCAAGGATAGTAGGCTCAAAGGTGGGTAGGGACATGTTTCAGAGAGATAGTTTGGCTATTTTCTTTGTTTTGAATTTTTGGTAGGATAGGAAAAAGAAGTCTTCTTGCAACTTTATAGGTTCCATAGGCTCAAGCCAAAATGAATCTAAGGGAAAAATTCCTTTGGATTACAAATGGTTGAAGCCACTTTGTTGAACAATGAATATTTCATTTTCAAAGGGAAACTTTGAACATTTAATCACAACCAAAGGTATAGCTTTCATGGAGAAAATCCAAGGGTTTCCTAGCTTCACATAAAATTGGTTTGGTTGTGGGATGATGGAGAATGTTACATCTAATGTTTTTGGTCCTATTTTCAGTGTTAAGGTGATTGATCCAATCATAGGGAAAGAAAAACCATTATGTGTCTTGATCTATGCTTTCATTTTATCATATATATCTTGATAGAGCTCATGCAAAAGTAGGAATTCCTCTATGACCACATTCTCTCCATAGGAAAGATCTATTAGTATCCCATTAGATTTCTTTTCATAGATATGGCCTATCGGGTCTCAAAAATGTTGGTTGAAAAACCTTAATAGGTAGCCAAGCTCTTGTTATGTTTCAAGCTAATGAACAAGGCCAAATAATGTATTTGAACCTTATCTTTAGGCTATACTAGACCTAGGTTGGTATACTTATGTAAATGATGTAGACTTAAACTATGTTATTCCTACTTGTGCAATCTATCAACAATGGCAATTGCAAGTGGAGAGATGTGAGCCTAATTTGGTATAAATTGTATAAGCAATACCAAGGTGAAGTTTATTAATATGTTCAGTTAACAAATGTAAGGTATTGAAAATAGATTTGATTAAATGAAATGGTGAAATGGTAAGACTAGTGCTTTTTTGGGTAGATGGATTCAAATGAAAGTCTAGGACAAGTGGCTTGTATATGGCAGTAACTCAAATTGTTTAGCACACTTATATTAGTTTATATTTTGTATAAACATGCAACAAAGTGATTGAAAAATTCTACTTATATATCCAATTGACACAACTAGATTACTTATAACTTATCAAAACAATTTTAATCCCTACTTGAAGGAACCAATTGAATAAATCATGTAGGAACAAAATATGATACAAAATTGGAGACAAATTGGCAATCCTAATTATATGGCTCTTCTTACTGATCCAAATAACATTTCCAAATTAATTGTGATAGACTAAAAGGGTTTGAATTCTTTTAAAGAAACTAATTAATCACACCACACAAGAACAACAAATGTGCCTTGATAAACTTAATATATCCTTGATACACCAATTTAACTAATAAGGAAATATTAAATTGGAGACAACCAAATAACTATATAATTTCAACAAACAATTGATACCAATATGAAGCCACAAAATCAGAGATCTTTCATTGATTTCCTCAAAATTATATTTGCAACATAGTCTTTTGAAATGTAAACATCATGAAAACTCTTCTGCTATTTATCTATCCCTATTTTCCTATATCTTCCTATCGCTATATAATTGATTTATATATCAAAGCTTTGAAGAGGATGCACCCCTTCATGAATGTCTTTTTGAAACTAACAACTAAAAATAATTAAACATGAACAATTAGACTCTAGCAAGCCATAGATGGACTCTAGTAATATGATCTAGATAATCCTATCTTAAGTGAGTTTCGACATCTTTTGTGGCATTTCTCACAGTGATCTCCATAGTTACCATTTTCTCCAAGTGCTCAAATGATTCATCCAATGTTGATTCTTCACTTTTGGCTACTTCCAAGGCTTTGTGTAATATCATCTTGCAATTTCTTACCCACTCATCCTGATCCTTCAGCTCTCCATTATCTTTAAACAATTTAGGAACTCCATCTTTTGTAGCATTAATTAATCCTTTTGAATCTTCCTTCAGCTCCTTATAATAGTCCTCATTCTTTTTCATTATATCTTCAATGGAAACTCCACTGTTAGAAACATGTCTTTTGTATTTCCTGAATTTTCTCTTATATTTGATCATTTAACCTTTTGTGTTCCTAAATTGTAGCATGATTTTTGGAATGGGTTGACCATAGCTTATTCATCCAAATCATTAAAAAAGCATGTCATTTCTAAAATGTTGTAGAGATTGTATCAAACCTAGCTTTATTTACTTGATCTTGTACATATGATCCTTCACCCTTATCCTTTGATTGTGAACTATCCCATTGAGTTAGTAACTTAGTTGATTCCTTCACTGTATTTTTAACCATATCCTTTAGGAAATCATTTTCCTTCAGTATCCTTTCATTATTCATTTTATGCATTTCCTTTTCCTTAATCAACATTTGGATCTGAGCTTTATTTAATTTAGTAACATTGATGTCAATCTCAGTTGTAGCTACAAGATCAACCTCTCCAAATTTTAGTGTTATGACATGGACAAAGGGTTTTTCAATGTCAATAGTTACAAAATTCTTGTGTGGTGGGTACAATTCCTAGATCATGAGAGAAATTTCATTAGGATTATACTTTGATCCCGTGTACACCTTTATAACTCCTTCAGGACTGAGCTTATGTGTAGCACTGTTATTTTGCAAAAAGTTGTTAAAAAAAAGAGTAGAATTTAGATCCAAACCTAGGAAAATCATAACACCTAACTCCTCCAATAATTTCCTTCCTTGTTCTGGAGTCATATCTTTCATCTCTTTCTCTACACTTAACTTCAATTTATTCAACAACTGATCCTCATTGTTTGATGTTATGTTTGCAACAGATTCTCATATTGATTTTCCTTTATATTTGTAAAAGAAGGCTCTAAATTCTAGGGATTTTACAAACTCATCATCACAACAAAGGACCTATAAGCCATCTTCCTTCTATCTTTGTCAAAACCCTCTTCAATTTCTAACTCTCTAAGAGGAGAGTTATAATCCTCAATTCTCAATCTGAAAAATTTAATCAATAGGGCATCTAGACTCTTCATCATTAGATGAATCCTCACTAGAGGATAATAGCTCTACTTATTGAATTTATTTCATCCTTTGATCTACCCCCTTGTTATATTCATCAATAACCATTTCAACTTCTTTCTCCTCCATGTTCTTGATCATGTCATCATATGGATAAGGTATGTGATCATATCCACCCAAATTATCCTTTTTTTTGGAATAATCAATGTATCCTTTGGATCAAACCCTTTGCTTCATGGGGCCCTTTTCAAATTGGAATGCATTAGATTATCCAAAATCAAGTCATACCCCTCTTTTGACAATACAGTGAAATCTCCAAAGCATAAAGTACTAGGCATGAATGCCTACTTTCCAAAGGAACCTAGATTCATAACACTTGAGTAGTCCATCTTCCTAACAATCTCTAAGTATGAAATTCTATCTGTTATTGTCTTTGGAAAAATGAATGGTGTATCCTCAAAACCATAAACCCTGATCATGCTAGCATCCTCAAAATAATACCAATCACCCCAATTGTAATCAATAGGTCGATTGAAATCCTTGGGCTTGAGGAACCTCTAAATTTCATCAGATAACAAGTGATCACAAGGATAGTTGAAAAATTTGTACAATGGTTTGACAAAAGACTCTTCAAAATGAACATAACTTGAATTGACAAATCTATTATCCCAAATAGTAGTCCATAACTGAATTGGTAGTGGTTTACCTTCTTTTTCAAATTGTGAAATCCTTAATTCCTCTTGCCACATCCCTATTTCTTGCCCATGATACATTATTATATGCGTGAAAAGGAAATAATGCTCGAAATGGAGCATAGGGGATCCATTTTTAATTTCCATTAGTCCTAAATGAATTTCTTTGAAAATATGTGAAACATAGTCAAATTCCCTGGCATTATGGAACTGAACATTAGCGGAAATCACTATTGGTGCAATTGACATAAACTCAAGGGTTTCCATCCCTAACACCTGACACACTAAGAAGTATGTTAATTTTAAATAAGGTTCAAATAAGTTGATGTGAAAGTGAGGCCCATCATTGTCATCAAGTGGGACTAGACTCCCATCCATCTTAGGCCTATTCAATGCTAATCTCCATCCCCTATAGGTTGTGTCCATTCTCTAGTATTCTTTCTCTAAAACCTCATGTACAATAGTTTCATCACATGTGTCGTCTAGGTTAAAAACTTCACAATTTTCAAATTTAGACATATGTATAAAAGGTTTACCCAATGAATTGTAGATAGCCTTTGAGGTTTGGATTGTAGTGGGTCAGCATGAGTTTTTCTAGTTCCACATTTACAAATACGATAAGGACAATCAATTTTCCTAGATTAAAGTTCCAAGGATTACATAGTAGCTCAAACCTATCCTTCTGATGATAGTGAAACACAAATAGCTCATAACCTCGAATAGGGGTCCACACATCTCCTATATTTTTGCACTTGTCTTCAAATATTTCTAATTCAACCCTAAGTTATGTAGAACATCTAGCTTTTGGTCCTGATCTAGGTAATTTGTCTATAAGATCCCAGTTCAGTTTTCTCTCATTTCTTTTTGATTCATCCCTTGTTTCAATTTTATATTTCTTGCCACTAGGTTGGCTACCCTCACTCTATTGTTTTCTACTCTTTGACTTCCCAAAGCTTGAACCCTCCATTTTTATCTTCTCAAATTGATAGAATTGGAAATATAGTTACAAGGAATTCACAAGCTTACTGGAAAGTTTTCAGTGGCACTACATTCTCTGACCTTTGCCCATTCTCTTGTTCCTTTCACTACCAATCCTGAAAAATCCTTTTGCATTATTCTTTTTTCAATTAGAGAATTATCTATACAATGTAAATCTATGTGGCCATTAATGTCCAACTTTGAACACGAGTATAATAGGTTTTATGAATTTATGACTGTCAGATTGAATGATTATATTGGCGAGACTTATTCAAACTCTATTCGATCTATGTATTTGAACCAAGCCAAATATTCATTAGATAGAGTTCATATTTCATGGTTGATAAGATCAAAATTTTCTCCTATCGATGCTAAATAATTGGTTTTTTATTTGTCTTTTAATCCACATCACCTTCTGGAAGAGATTTGTGAAGTCACTTATATATCAAAGTTGTCACCAAGTGTTACTCCAATGAAATTTGATCCATTCATATTACCATTGACAAGAGAATAGGTATCGTTGAAGGATCTAAAAGTTACGTTGATGTTAATAGTATCCCTGACGTGTTTCTCTCATTACCCTCTTCCTTTGGATGAATCGGTAAGAGTCTCACTGAAATCACCTTCATCGATGTAACATACGAAGTTAGAAGGAGAAGGAAAACTCACTTCAATTGCACATGTCTCCCTGACATTTTTCTCTTTACTTTATCAGTGAGACAAAGTGAATTTCTTACTAATGAGGGTCCATTGACATGACATGTATGCTCGGGCTGAATTGAGGATTTCACTTCGATAGTATTGTTCTTTTCGATAACCTTTTCATTGGTGAGACAATAGGCGTTGTCTTCCTAAATATGTATCCTCCTAATTTTTTGATTGCTATGACAATGCTGACCTTTTGTCGATATGCAAAAAATTCTTGAATTGAAATGCTATAGCTTATGGATTGAAGAGACATGGACCTAGTCACACTGATATAAACTATTTGTTAGAAGCTCTTATCCAATGATGAATAAAGTGATTTCGTTGTGTCAAAATGTCAAATATGATGGGATCATTGGTGGATGTGGTATGTGGAATGGATTATAGCCATTTGTGTTGTTCTCTACACTTAGAATGTGGCTACTTTGTGGAATGGCCATTAAAAGTGTGAATTTTTTTTTATAGTCCCAATAGTGGCTCCGACTGGGGATGTATACCCCCTATGGGTATATCAATAATTCAAATAACTAGAAGAGTAGACTAGGTGGCTTGTGATATGTGATGGCAGTGGAAATGAGGGAAAACCAAGAGTGGTGGAAATGATATGAAGTCCTATACTACTATGCATGGAAAAAACTTATTTTAGAAGGTTATCTTGGAATTATCCATGCACTGGTAATTCTTGACCATTATCTAAAACTACCATGCATGGAAAGAATTATTTTGAGAGGCTTGTCAAGAATTGTCCATGCGTTGAAAATCCTTAGTCATCTAGGTTCTTCAAGAAAAGAAATGTTTTAGGAACTACCCATGTACTAGAAATTCTTGTCCTTCTCTTGACATGTTCTAGATATAGTATGAATCCTCACCTCCATTTCCAATAATAAAAAAGGGTCCTACCCATAAGGCCTCAAAGTTCCCATGCTTTCCTTTGACTTGACTCCTAGCATTCCACATGATAACTATATCATCTACTTCAAACTTATTGCTTTTAGCCTTCTTGTCATGCAAGTATTTCATTTGTAATTGTTTATTTCTATTATGTTGTTGAGTTGTTGGAATATGGCTTCTAATGTTGTCATTGATGGCAACTAAAGTCATTGATCTGGTCTACACTATAGTATCTGACTATACCAGAAGGTAGAGTGAAGAACATGGTATTTGGTTGAAGTTGAATTCGTCAAGTGGTTTGCATTATTAGTTTAATAGTTTTGGTTGTGGATCTCAAGGAAGGTCGCTGGATATATGAAATATGTTATTCTCAAGTTTTTTTTTGTCACATAAAGTGGTGTATGAGTTATGGGATCTCGTTGTTTGAATTTTTGTTCATCAATATATGAAGGTTGACTAAGTGAATGTAAGGTGTTATAGATGTTTAAGGTAGAATTGTTTGAAGTATTTTTGTGTTGGAGATTTATTTTTAGATCCTAACTATGCTATGGATGACTTTGATGGATGTGCATTAAATCTTACTCATTATTTGAGTTGACAATTGGAAGATATTTTCTATTTTATTGAAGCCGACATATAGCAATTGAATTCTTGATAGCGAATATATATATGAGATAGTTTAGTTTATTTTGGTGTGTGTGTGGTGTTAGATATCTGTGGATGTGTATTGCGAATATCAAAAGAGTAGTTAAGCAATTTTCATTTGTGGAAAAGAGGATTTTGTGAAGTGAATTAAGGTAGAGCAGAGTGAAGTGCATAATAAGATAGAAGCTCTAGAATCTGATCTATGAACCTAACCAGAACTATAATCAGGAATTTATAGATGTTATTTTATTAGTTCAAAGTTTTTATGTAATCCAAATCTTTTGTAAGCTAATGAGCTCTAGGTAGTGTGCCTGAATGCAAGTGCATTCCTCATTTTGTAAAACACTTATATTTTGAGTACTCAAATTATGGATTGACCTCCACTGTGGTTTTTTCTTTAACTGGTTTTCCACGTAAAAATCCTTGTGTTATGGTGTTGTGCCTTATTTTTCTATGTCCATGTATCTTTCTTTTGATTGAATGTTACAGCAACTTGAAGAGAATAGATTAATAACATTAAAAATTGCACAAGACTGATTCACCCACCTCTCAGTGTTGCTTGAGTCCAACAATTGGTATAAGAGCTAAGTTCCTTAGAAGAAGTTTTACAGCTTGAGGTGGATCTTGGAATGTAATAGAATTTGGTAGTCTTTAGCAAAAAAATTTGGTGGCAATTGATGACCTTGATTAGTCTAAATTAGAAGTCCAAGAATTGAGAGCAAATGTTAAGGATGCTGAGAAATTCATTCAGAAGCTGAAGGATCAGATTATTAAGTCTAGGGAAAAGAGAAAGGATCTTTGTGATCAGATTAAGTAGAAAAAGAGAAAAAGCATGGATGATGTTCACTTGAATCAAACCTTGAGGGAAATAACTAAAGAATATGAAAAGATTGCTATAGACAATGACACCCTAAAGCATGAGATGGAGTCTATGGCGATGAAGATTACTAAGGAGATTGAAGAAAGAAAGCAGAATGAGAAAAATCTTGTCCAGTCCCTAAAAGAGAGATCTAATGAATGTAGTAGAATTAATGGAGAATTCATTCAATTAGAGATTGAATCGTAGCAATCTAGAAACAATGAAGAAGAGCTTGAAAAATAGATTGTTATTCTTAGGGATGAACTCACTACTACAAATGAATACAAGGAGAAGTTCAAGATTAGCTTTGTTAAGCTTGATGAGTTGACTCAAGGACAAAAGAATGCAAATTATAAGTGAGGTCTTGGTTATGAGAAAGGAGAAAGTTTTGGATCTTGACAGAGGAATTTTAAGCAAGGAAATCTGATGAACAAAGCAAAAAGGCATATAGTAAGAAAACCTAACACTCAAAAGTTTAATGGATACTATTTTTCTTGCAATAAATTTGGTCATATGTCTACTCAATGTAGAAGCAAAATGAAATTAAGTGATTCATCATTTTCTAATCAATGTTTCAATTGCAATAAGTTTGGTCACAAGTCAATTGAATGTGGAAATGTGTCAAACAAATTTGTTAATAGGAGTGTTAGATGTTATACCTATGGAAGATTTGGGCATATTGCTAACTAGTGTAGATAGAGAAGAAATCAATGGAGTAGTTTGAAAAAGGAAATTTTGTAATTGCAACAAATATGGTCTCATTGCAAGATTATGCAGAAACAAGAATATGGATAAAAGAGGTCTGGTACATACAAAGCCAGAAATATGTAGAAAGATGATAAAGAAAAATGGAAAGTGAATGTGGATGAAATAAGAGAATATATGAAGAAGCCATGGGTGAAGAAGTGTCCCTCTATTATAGGAAATGAGCCAGCACTAGAATTTTCTTTTGGTAATTCCTTCGAGAATTAGTTTTAGGCCTTTGGATTAGGGGGGGCTATCAAGAAAATATTTCAAACCCCCTACTAGTAACTAACATTGAGATGTGGATGAGTGCAATGGCTACACTGATGATTTATAGATGTTGGAACAATTGGAAAGGATGTCATGTTGAGTTGAGGATATGCAAAAGAGTTATCTTTCACAGATTGGGAAAACAAGGTATCGAGATAATTTAGGGAAAAAGCATTTATTACAACAAAAGTGTGTGAAATATAAAAGGAAACTTGAAACCCTCATTTTCCACTTTGTGTTAAAGAAAAGAAGTAAGAGAGCGATCTACACCAGGATTTTGAATGTGTGAAGATAATTCAACAATGAAACCCTAATCCATCAGGTACTTCTGTTATATTAATAAATTTTAATTTGATGTGTGGTTGAAGAACTTATTTGGCATTTTCGAGACATGTATATGGAAGGGGAAATGGAACAAATCAAAGGAATGGTAAAACTAGATGAATATAGTTGTGATAAGATCATAGCTGAAAGAAACATGTTGTTGCATGATGAATTAAAATGGTTGAAAGAGGAAAAGCACAAAAGCTTGGATATTTGGAGTGAATTTCCCTATTTCGGAAGCACATAATTCATTGAGTTTATTTTGAACAAATTGAATGATGATATTTTGAATCTAGATAAACCCTATCATATCTTAAAAGAATTGATTGTAGTTGTAGCTGGGTTATGCAAAACTGGGGATGTTCCAAAGAAGTCAATTCAAAACAAAGAAGTTGAAACCCTAACCAGAGTAACTAGAGATCAAATGACAATGATAATATCCACAATCAAAGATTTAGTGACAAGGTACATTTCACATAGAATATCCTACAAAATATTTTTCAAAAACAGAGAAGGTGCAACTTCAACAAGTGTTTACATTTGACACAAGACGATAATGGAAGATCGGGATTTTGATCTTTGTGGATTACTAAAGATCAATTGATGGAGAATGTACAATTGACAAAGGAGACATGTTACCCTTTCAGGTTTGGTACTTTGGTTATATGCCTTGTGATGTATTTTCTGAATTGCTTACTCCTGAATAACAGTGTGATGTGGGAAGAAAGTGAACCAGTTTGCAAGAAGATTTACATATACTCTAATAATTTGACAAACTGTGATCAAGTGTATGAAAGTTTTTGTAAGGGTTTGCTAAGAAAGTTTGGATCAACTGTATTTCTAGTCTAGTAAGAGGACTTGAAGTTGGTTCCTCCTCTAGTGAGATGGAGAGAAAGAAGAGAAGAGCAAAAGAAATTGATATCAGTACTCCACCAACATGCAAGGCTCTAAAAGTTTAAGGGAAAGGGAAAGAACAAGTGATTGTGGAAATACCAAATGAGGAATCTGATAAGGAATCTAATGAAACCCTAGGAAAACAATTGGAAATAGCTAAATCAGAAAAAGAAAATGAAATGGTAGAAGGAAGTGAAGGAGAAGGTGATTTAACCAAGGAAGAGCTATTACAACTTATTCATGAGGAAGATGGAATGTAGAAAATTAAAAATATATGGTCTATCAGACCTTCATATGAGCAAGACATGACCTTAAGCATACTAAGTGATCATTTTGTGCACAATCATATTCAATTGGAGATTTTGCAAAATAAGCTACCAAAAGAGCTAATTGAATGTATCAAGGAAACCACTGACTCTAAATATTAGAACAAGGAGGAAGGAGAAGTGATCCTACACCTGAAGAAGCAATATAGATTATCACTTAGCAAGCTAAAAAGGCATGTGAATGAACGAAGGTAATGCATAAGCTCAATAAACAACATTTATAACTATTGTCTTTGATGGCCTTATGCAATCAACAAGTATAAGGAGAAGATGGAACAAATTGAAATAGAGCTACAAAATATTGGACAAAACTTTAACATGTCACAGGATCAAGATGGTGCAATCAGGAAAAGGATTCAGGAATTGTAGTGAGAGCATACAAATGTTTAGTACACTAGGAACATGATTGTTGACACCTTCTAGAAAGTGAAGGACATAACTAAATGTGGGTTGGAATAGTTGATTGAGATACTGAGCAAGGGAGAAGTAATGGAAGAATCCCTTACCATTCCAAAATCCCTCATCAAGATTATCAACCAAACATCTAAAAACAACATAATCATAATCACCAGGATTACAGTGGAAGCATGGAAGCAGTTTCTTTCGGAGATGAAGGAAAATTATAAAATAATTTTCAAATAGTAGTTGTATTCCTTTAGTTTTTGCATAAGTAAGTTTTTGGTTTCACTTCATAGAGAGAGAAGAAAGTGTTTCTTGAGTCCAACACTGAGCTTGGTTTCATATTTCATTGAGCTCCATCAATTCCTCCATCCTTTCCTCCATTATTTTAGCAATGTCCAAATCTTCTTGCAAAATAAGCTTGCAGACTAGTATTAGATTATGCAAATGGAGTCTAGCCTGAGTTCAATGCACAAGCTCTAAAGGTGATTTACCAATAGCCTTTTTTATAGTGGGGTATGTGTAGGACCATGATGGACCAAAAAGTGGCAATATGTAAGTGATATGATGGCCCATGTGGCTAATGACTTTTTTTTACCCAAAATTGATGAAACAAAAAGGTTTTTAAAGGAGATTCTTAGCTTTCCACCAATATAAATTATGCTTTACTTTGAATTTAATAAATAATTATTATTCATTTTTTATTTGAATTACAACTAAATTCTTGATTGATAGGTTGATTGAAAAACATCTATAGCTTTCAAACAGTATCACATTTTTTGAATCCAAAACATGTGTCACATTCTATGCTTCATATACTATATGTTTAAAAAAAGAAAAAAATGAATTTCATGAGGTTTTGACCAAGTTAAGGTGGTCAGACATATGAGTTTTTATATTTTTTATAATTTTTAATAAAAAAATCATAATTAATTATTTTCTTGGAAAGAAATTACAAAAGAATATGCATCACATCCAAATGTGAGTCCTCCACTTATATCTAAAATCTTATAAAAAAATATTATCATTTTATTTTGGTTAGGGTGGTCAGATAGACACTTACTTCTTATTTTTTCCCTGAAATTTAAGTACTACTACATTGAAATTTCAAATTTTTGCCAAATATATATTTTTTAAATAAACCTAGTAGTTTAGAAACTACATTCAATTTGCTACAGATTCTATTCTTACATATTTTTGAAATAATATAGATGACTTATTCAAATTTTTACGTCAAGTTGCCTATGATTTTTCTAAATTTTTTGCCACTTTAGGGCCCATTTTTTCCATGATGATCCTACACATACCCAGTGATTCTATCATCCCATAAGGCAAGCCTCAACTTAGAATCCCAAGCCTTTTTATTGTTATCCAACATTCTTATTATGATCTTCAAGATACTCTTGTTGTTGGATTTTGCCTGCCCATTTTCCTGTGGGTGATATGGTGAAGAATATGAGATAATGATTCCATAAGTTTGGTAGAATTATTTCAACTCATCAGATCTAAAAAACATTCCATTATTAGTTACAATCCTTTCTAGGACTCTGAATCTTGTGATGATGTTATCCAATAAGAAATTGGTCAGAACCTTACTAGTTGCATGTTTGGTGGGTATGGCTTCCACCCATTTTGTGAAGTAATCTATGGCTATCAATATCCATTTGTGTCCTCCACTAGATTTTTCTATAATTCTCCCTATGAATTCAATTCCCCATTGGTGAAATGGAGCCTCTACCTGCATGGGTCTCAATGGTAATGCTCCTTGATATTTTAGTTGCTCAAAAAACTTCTGGCATGCTTCACATTTTCATGTATAGTTATGTGCATCATTAAAAACCTTGGGCCAATAATACCCTGCCCCTTAGTATCTTATGAGTAGTGGTTTTCGCTAAGAAATTCCACCCACATACTCCTTCATGCATCTCCTTCAAGACATGCCTTGATTTTTTTCATATAAGAACAACAATAGAACACCATCCCTATTCTTCCAATAGAAATATCCCTTCATGAATACATATTTTGAGTCCTGCAACTTGAGTGTCCTTTTTCTATTGTTATTAAACCCTTATGGACATTTCAAATGTTTAAAATAGTACACAATATTAGTATACCATGATGTATGCTTAATACTAATGACAATATTTTCTTTATCATTCACATTGCATACTTGGGAAACTTCCAAATTTTTTTCAACCATCAATTTGGCCAGTCCTTGTCCCCTTACAAGCTTGGTGATCTGAAACTCAATATCAAACTCCTGGATTCTATTTATCAATCTTCACCTACACCCTATTGTCTTTCTTTGTATGAATGCATGCTTCACTACAGCATTAGGCACATAAGCTATTACTTTTTCCCCCACTATATATTCTTCTAAATGCCTTGATAACTCTTACCAATGTGTAGGCTTGTTTCTCCAAAATATCATATTTCAATTTTACACTTTGGAAGGATTTTCTAAAGGAGACTGGCTACTCATACCCTTCATCATTCTTTTGGAGAATCACTGTAGCAACTGTGTGATAAGATGTGAATGAGAAGATTTAGAAAGGTTTGCTAAAATATGGAGATTTCAATACTGGAGCTTCCTTGATTGATTTCTTTATGGATATGAATTCATCTATAGCCTCAGCAGTCCAATCAATCTTTGCACTTTTCTTTAGCATTTTTTATATTGGCTTTACTATCTCAGCAAAATTTGATATGAATCTTCTTACAAAATTGATTTTTCCAAAGAAGGATTGAATAGCCTTAATCGTCTTGGAGATAGGTATCTTGTCAATGGCCTCCACTCTTTCAGGATCAATCCTTACTCCCTCCTTAGAAACTATATTCCCAAGTAACTTTCCTTCCGTTACTACAAAATGACACATTTTTGGATTGAGTCAAATGCCATAGTCCAATGCTTTTAGAAATATTTCTTCAAGGTGAGCCACATGCTCCTCTGCATTTTTGGAGTATGCAGTTAAATCATTTTGGTAGACTACCATTATCACATTGATAAGGTCAACAAAAACAACATCCTTGACACTTTGGAATGTTGCACCAACATTTGTGATTCTGAATGACATCCTAACATAAACATATGTTCCCCATGGCATTGTGAAGGTTGTCTTATATTGTTTTGATTCTTTAACTTTCACTTACTTATAGCCTGAAAATCCATCCATCATGGACATTAACTCATAGCTTGTGACCCTTTGTAGCATAGTATCCATGTTTGGAAGTGTATAATTGTCCTTGAGAGAGGATACATTCAAGTTCCAAAAGTCTACACAAATCCTTTTATCTCCATTCCTTCTTTTGATCGGTACTAGATTAGAGATCCAAGATGAATGTCTAATCGGCTTGATAATACCTCCTTCCCTAAGCTTCATAAGCTCTTTGTGGATTTTAGGCTCCAAAGTTGGGTTTATGGGTCTTTCTTTTTGCTTGAATGGTTTTTCACTTGGCTTTAATGGGATCTCATGTTGGAACAAATCTTCTCTATATGCCTTAAGATCCTCATAAGACCATGCAAAAACATGCTTGTATTTCTTAACAGTGCAATCAACATTTTTTTGATTGTTGGACTTATCTTCTTTCCAATATATACCCATTTTGGTGCCAATTCAGTCCCAAGGTTGACCTCTTCAACATATTCTCTCTTTAATGGTCTTTGTTTCATGAGAGCATGATCATTTCCATGAAATACCCTTTCTAGTGCCACAAGTCCTTTAGGTAGTTTGTTGGTTTTGATCTACACAATTTCTTTTCCAAACACAGTCTATTTGACATCTACTTCTTTCACAAATGCATTAAAGTCAATCTCCTAAGATTCATACTGGTCAAGGCAATGTAGAAATTTTATGAGATCAGTATCATCATTGAAAACTTGCCAATTATAGATGTTATCAAGAATGGAAGGTCTTATTTTGAATTCAACTTGAGACACTCTAGCGAGGGTGATATCCTCTCTTTTTAGGGCTACATTGGCTAGGAAATATGCCATCAAGTTCTTAGACCTATCTATCCATTCAATAGAAAAAGCATCAAATAGTTCAATTGTGTCCCAAACAACATTTCTATATTGTTTTAACCTTTTTGTTTTTAGTAGCATATTTTGATCTGATCTATGAAATGATCAACTCAGAGTCTCCAAGAATAGTTATCAGTTTGATTTTGTGTTTAACAACCATATTCAAACTAATTAGCAGGGCCTCATACTCTACTATATTATTTGTACATTCAAATGTTAGCAAGAATGAATACTTGAATGTAATACCTTCAGGTGAGATAAAAACTACCCCTGCTCCATTTCCTTCTTGAATATACACTCCATCAAAATACATCTTCCATACACCATGTTGATTCTTTGAAACATGCTTATCAATTGGATCATAGTTTACAAATTTAAGTTGGGAAGGCTCTATTCTGGAACTTCCTAAATCCACATCACAAAAGTAGTTTATTTAAATTTGGGCAACATAGTCAATAGTCTAATTCATCCTTGTCTCTCTATATAGCTTGACCTCATCACCATTTACTGGTATTGTGGCATAGGACAAGTCAAATTGCACATTTCCTCCAACTGCTGTAGTCCACTACCTTGACAAAGAGTATTCCAAAATGAGGGGGTGTGTCAATTATAGTTATGTAAATAGTATATACTACCTATGGATAGGCAACCAACTTCACCTCTACATCTTTCATAATTCCTACCACTAAGACAGGCCTACTATCCATAGCATAGCATTTTCCACTAGTAGTGTCTACCCACATGCCAAGTTGTTAGATGACCCCTACTGGCATGATGTTGATAGCAGTACTTGAATCTATCATTTAGTTTCTTACCAACTTATTATTTATAAGTAGTGTGGTGAAAAATGGATCAATTTGTGAAGGATTCACTATTGCATCACCTAGACACACTTCAAGAACCTCTACTTCTCCCTACTTGTTGTTACAGATCTTAGTGGTCTCTTTATTCTCATAGTTTGTATTTATACTAGTTCTATTAGATATTAGTTGAATAGCACTGTCCCTATATTCCTTTATCTTCATCATCTCTAATAATGACACATAAATCTTTACCTGAGTCAAGGCTTGTGTGAAATCAAAAAAGGTAATTTTTGTTTTGGTTATCTTCTTTTTTCCCATTGGATCTCCTTTGTTCTCCTCTTTTTCTCCTTTTTTTATTTCATCATACTTTTTCTTGTCTTTATGAAATTCTTCTTTTTCTTCTTTTTGAGCATGTTTTTGTTCATTTTTATTGGATTGCTTATTTTTTTCCTTTTTTGGTGTCCCCTATGTTGTTCCTTTATCTTTCACAAATATCCCTCTTGGAACACCCTCATCTTCATTTATTGTTCTATTTCTTAATCGATATTTTCTTTTTTCCTATTCTACTACAACAATGGTCAATTTATTAATCTCTTTCTCAGTTGGTCTTCTTACATTGTATTTACTTGACTAAGGTAGTGCACAAAGAGAATATCGTTTGTCATTTCTTTCATCATAACTAGAAAAGACTTATTTTTCTACCATATGAACATTGTATCTTTGGTTATCAACATCATACTCGTAGCCTTCTTCTTCTAAAGATGAATATCCCTCCTCAATGGGATGAAGGGTGTGGGAGGTCAAATATATTTTATGATCCTCTTCATCATTGTCCACTAGTATTTCTTCTTCTTGTATTGATTGAGCTACAACACAATGATAAGGGGAATGTGGTAGTTTGTAAACTTGACACCAAGGATTGTTGTTAACCATGTATGCTCCATTCTTCTTTAAGGGATCAAGAGTCTCCTTATTCTTAGGCCTATCAATTATGGGATTTCCATCCTTCTAGCTTGTGTTATATGGCATATCATGCAACCTTGGTCTTTCATTTTTGTATGCATTCTCTTGCCTATTCTAAGGGTTGTTAAAATTTTGGGGAACCCTGAGATTATCTCTCTTACCAATCATCCCAATAGCCTTTCTATTATTTTCAATAGTTATTATCATTTTTTTTGCTTCCGTTAGATTTCTAGGGCACCTATTTCTGAGCTCATATCCTATCTTTGGATCAAAGGATTTTAGGTAAATGCTTAATGCTATAGGGTCAATCAGTTTGGACCCAAGTGGTATCTTATTG
Organism: Sequoia sempervirens; assembly: GCA_007258455.2. NCBI lineage: Eukaryota > Viridiplantae > Streptophyta > Pinopsida > Cupressales > Cupressaceae > Sequoia > Sequoia sempervirens. The sequence continues at coordinate 21,672,298 of VDFB02379711.1, read as the reverse complement.
TGCAATTTGGAGAACCTCTAGTTGAAGTCATAAACTGACTCATTCTGATATTTCTAGATATTTATCAATTCATGCAAGGAAAACTCGGGGGCACACTGATTCCCATATTGCTCCAAAAACTAATCTTTGAATTTTGATATATAATTAATTGAACCATTAGGTAGGCCATTGAACCAATCCCTCACTTATTCTATTAGGGACATCATGAAAAATCTCATATTCACATCCTCATAATCCATTCCAATATCTTGAACAAAGGCATTAAAATTTTTGATGTGTTCTTCAGCTAATATAACATTATTCCAGGTGAACTTGGGAACCATATTTCTCCAATTACTATCCATTGGGTATGGGTACAACTGATACCTTGTTAGATCAAATTGTCTACATGGGTTTGTAGGATTTTATGGAGGAAAGTTCAAGGCTGGTAGATTAAGGCAGTATTGGCACCCATAATGAGGCTGATGATAAGCATTTTGTTGGGCGTGTTGTTAGGATTACACATTTTTATGGGGCACATGTTGCTAATATTGTGGGGAATATTGCTGAATCGGTGTAGGATAATTTTGGGTAATATTGCCATGATTTGAAGGATGGGGCCTTGGTGGCACATTTTTTTGAGTATGTTGTTGTAGACTACCCCCTATATTATGTGGTAGTATAGAAGCACCAACAACCTAAGATGAACCCACGTTAACATATTGCTTGTTTGGAGGCACATACTTGGGTGGTTTTGATGCCTGTATATTTAATTGAGCCAATTGTTGATTCATCGCTAGAATTTCTTGTATCATCTATTTCCTCCTTATGAGTTCTTGTCTTTTCCATTCAAGATGTAATTCAATTTCTTGGTTGGTCATGCTGTTGAGATCAACAATAGTTTGATCAATCAACCCTTCTTTGTTTTCATCCCTTGTTGTGATGAAAATCCCATATCATATGCCTCTTGTCTTGGCTTCCTTCTTCTAATTGTTCCTCAAATTCCCTTACTTTATGAGGGTCTAACTTGAAGCTGAGGACATTATTATTTGTATTGCCTCTTTCAGGAAGTGTTGAGGGATATTCAACATTAGTGTGAAATGGAGAATTAAATATTGTGAAAGGCTTTTCTGATGTGTTTATGTTATACTCATGTTGTTTAGACACTGTTTCACCTTTATTAGTGTTGTTTTTCCATGAGGAGACCCATGCTTATCTGTACACTTAACACCACTTTTCTTAGGACTATCCTAGTGCAAGGATCTTCTCCCATTCATGTTGGATGAGATGAAATATCTATGATGTCTATTGTCTATCCTTTCTAATCTAACGTTCACTTTATCACTCATAAAATCTCTTCAAAGCCGCCACCTACTATTCATAAGTAGGAAAATAATCTTCTTCACAATGGAGTATTTACCTTCTTGATATTTGAATCAACTCTTATAATGGAAGGCTTGGGTTTAGAATTGGCTCCCTAGTAGAGTCGCCAATCTGTTAGGTCTCAAAAATGCTAGTTGAAAAACCTCAAGAGGTTTCTAGGCTCTTGGTACATTTCAGGCTAATGAACAAGGCCAAATAATGTATTTGAACTTTCTTCTCTTCAGGCTTTGCCATACGTAGGTGGGTATACCTATGTAAATAATGCTGACTTAAACTATGTTATTCCTACTTGTGCAATCTATCCACAATGGAAATTGGAAGTGGAGAGATGCAAGCCTAATTTGGTATAAATTGTATAAGAAATATCAAGGTGAAGTTTATTAATATGTTTAGTTAACAGATGTAATGTTTTCAAAACATATTGGATTAAATGAAATGGTGAAATGGTAAGACCAGTGCTTTGTTGGGTATATGAAGTTAAATGAAAATCTTAGACAAGTGGTGTGTATATGGTAGAAACTCAATTTTTTTGTCACACTTATATTAGTTTATATCTTGTATAAACATGCAGGAAATTAATTGACAAATTCTACTTATAGATCTAATTGAAAAAACCAGATTACTTATGACTGATCAAAAGGATTTTAAACCCTACTTGTAGGAACCAATTGAATAAATCATGCAGGAACAACATATGATACCAAATTGGAGACAGATTGGCAATCCTAATTATATGACTCTTCTTACTAATCCAAATAACATTTCCAGATTACTATGATAGACTAAAAGTGTTTTAATTCTTTTAAAGAAACCAATTAATCACACAACAAAATAACAACAAATGTGCCTTGATAAACTGAATATATCCTTGATACACCAATTTAAATAATAAGGAAAAATTAAATTGGAGACAACCAAATAACTATATAATTTCAACAAACAATTGATACCAATATGAAGCCACAAAATCAAAGATCTTTCATTGATTTACTCAAAATTATATTTGCAACATATTCTTTGAAAATGTAAACATCATGAAAAATCCTCTACTATCTATATATCCCTATTTTCCTATGTCTTCCTATCACTATATAACTAATTTATAAATCAAAATTTTTAAGAGGACACACCCCTTAGTGAATGTCTTTCTGAAACTAACAACTAACAATAATTAAACATGAACAATTAGACTCTAGAAACCCACAAATGGACTCTAGTAATATAATCTAGATAATCCAATCTTAAGTGAGTTTTGGCATCTTCTATGGTGTTTCTCATAGTGATCTCCATAGTTACCATTTTCTCCAAGTGCTTGAATGATTCAACCAGTGATAATTCTTCACTTTTGGCTACTTCCAAGGCTTTGTTCAATATCATCTTGCAATCTCTTACCCAATCATCTTGATCCTTCAGCTCTCCATTATCTTTAAACAATGTAGGATTTCCATATTTTGTAGCATTAATTAATCCTTTCACATCTTCCTTGAGTTCCTTATGATATTCCTTGTGATTTTTCATTATATCTTCAACATTTGTGGTAGCCCCACTATCAGAAACACCTGTCTTTTGTATTTCTTGAATTCTCTCCTATATTCGATCATTTAACTTTTTTTGTTCTTGAATTGTAGCATGATTCTTGGAATGGGTTAATCATAGCTTATTCATCCAAATCATTAAATAATCATGTATTTTATGAAATTATATAGAGATTGTATCAAACATGGCTTTATTTACTTGATCCTATACATATGATCCTTCACCCTTATCCTTTCATTGTGAACTCTCCCCTTGAGTTAGTAACTTAGTAGATTCCTTCACTAAATTTTTAACCATATCCTTTAGGAAATCATTTTCCTTGAGTATCCTTTCATTATTCATTTTATACATCTCATTTTCCTCAATCAACATTTGGATCTGAGCTTTATTGAATTTAGCAACATTGATGCCAATCTCGATTGTAGCTACAAGATCAGCCTCTCCAACTTTTAGTTTCATGACATGGTCGGAAGCTTTTTTTAGTGTCAATAGTTACAGACTTCTTGTGTGGTGGGTAAAATTCCTAGATCATGAGAGAACCTTCATCAAGATTATACTTTGATCTCGTGTACACCTCTGTGACTCCTTCAGTGGTGAGCTTATGTGTAGCACTATTATTTTGCAAGAAGTTGTCAAAAACAAGGGAAAATTTCATATAAAAACTTTGGAAAATCATTACACTTGACTCGTCCAGTAATTTCCTTCCCCATTCTAGAGGCATATCTTTCATCTCATTCTCTACACTTAACTTCAATTTATTCAACAACTGATCCTCATTGCTTGGTGTTATGTTTGCAACAGATTCTCTTATTGATTTTCCTTTCTGTTTGTACAAGAAGACTCTAAATTATCAGGATTTTACACACTCATCATCAACAACAAAGGACCTCTAAGCCATTTTCCTTGTGTCTATGTTAGAACCCTCTTCAATTTTTGGCTCTCTAAGAGGAGACTTATAATCCTCAATTCTCAATTTGAAATTTTTATCAGTTGGGCCCCTAGACTCTTCATCATTAGATGAATCCTCACCAAAGGATAATAGCTATGATTCTTGTATTTCTTTCATCCTTTGATCTACCCCCTATTATATTCATCAATAACCACTTCAACTTCTTTCTCCTCCATGTACTTGATCATGTCATCATATGGATAAGGTATGTGATCATTTACACACAAATTTTCCTTATTTCTAGAAAAATCAATGTATCCTTCTAGATCAAACCCTTTCCTTCATGGGGCCCTTTTCAAATTGAAATGCATTAGCTTATCCAAAATAAAGTCATACCCCTCTTTTGATAGTACAATGAAATATCCAAAGCATAAAGTATTAGGCATGAATGCTTTCTTTCCAAAGGAACCTAGATTCAAAACACTTGAGTAGTCCATCTATCTAACAATCTCTAAGTATGCAATTCTATTTGGTACTGTCTTTGGAAAAATGAATGGTGTATCCTCAAAACTATATACGTTGATCATGTTGGAATCCTCAAAACAATACCAATCACCCCAATTGTGATCAATAGGTCCATGAAATCCTTGGGCCTAAGGAACCTCTTAATTTCATCAGTAACGAGTGATCACAAGGATAGTTGAAAAATTTGTACAATGGTTTGACAAAATACTCTTCACAATGGACATAACTTGAATTGAAAAATCTACTATCCAAAATAGTAGTCCATAACTGAATTGGTAGTGGTTTACCTTCTTTGTCAAATTGTGAAATCCTTAATTCCTCTAGCCACATCCCTATTTCTTGCCCATGATACATTATTATATGCATGAAAAGGGAGTAATTCTTTAAATGTAGTATAGGGGATCCATTTATAATTTCCATTAGTCCTGAATGAATTTCTTTGAAAATATGTGAAACATAGTCAAATGGCCTAGTATTATGGCACTAAACATCAACGACAATCACCATTGGTGCAATTGAAATAAACTGAGGGGCCTCCATCCCTAACACCTGACACACTAAGAATTATGTGTATTTTAAATAAGGTTCAAATAAGTTGATGTGGAAAGGAGGCCCATCATTGTCATAAATTGGGACCAGACTCCCATCCTTCTTGGGCCTATCCAATGGTAATCTACATCCCCTATAGGTTGTGTCCATTCTCTAGTATTCTTTCTCTAAAGCCTCATGTACAATAGTTTCATCAAATGTGCCATCTAGGACAAAAAATTCACAAATTGCAACTTCAAACATATGTATAAAAGGTTTACCCAATGAATTGTAGATAGCCTTGAGGTTTGGATTGTAGTGAGTCACCAGGAGCTTTACAAATTCCACATTTACAAATACATTAGGCAAAACCAATTTTCCCAGATTAAAGTTCCAAGGATTACATACTTGCTCAAACCTATCCTTCTAGTGATAGTGAAACACAAATAGCTCATAACCTCTATTAGAATTGGCTATGGATGCAAAGATCTATGGACCAAATAGAAAGCACAAAAAGAGAGATGAATATGAAAAGAATAAACTATATTCAATGTCAATGATATGATTATTGTGATTATACAATGAGAGATATTCCTTGGTTATATAGCCAAGGTGAGATGCAAGATGTCATAGGATTATGACAAGTGTCTTAATCATATGACATGAGACAACTAATTAGACTTACCTAGGTTCACATGTAGTAGTTGTCAAAGATAAGATAAAAACTAATGATAACTAACATCTTCTAGAAAGATTCCTTCCTATGACCTAAGTAAACTAAGGTGTAATTATGACCTAGGACAAGGTACAACATTTTTAATTACACCAACATTCCCCCTTAAGTGCAACTTAGGGAGTAGAAAATTATTATGTAAATGACACAAAGATGCAAAGATGGGTCCTGACTACTAGGCCATGTTAGGTACCCATGTACAATGCAATGCAATGAAAAAGAAATCTCTCACAAATGGAGAAAAGGAGAAAACCCAGTGGGACAAAAATCCTCCTCAAAAGAGAGATGAAATACAAAATAGAAATTCTCTCAATGAAGAATGAGAAGGTAAAAACCCCATGTGAGGAAAAAGACCCCCCCATAAGAGATAAGTAGAAGAGAGACAAAGCAGCCCCCCCTCAATGTTGAGTCTCCTGCAATGATGGTAGAAGCTTGACATTGAATGTTGAAGATGATCCAATCTCACCAAAAAATGTGCCTCCTCTTAGGAAGAAACAAAACCATGGCTGTATGCAGGATATCAGGAATATGGATGATGTGTGATGGTGTCTCTGAAGCATGCTCAAGTGTCTCCATGTCGATGCCAAAAACTAAAACACTCCACATAGGCATTCTAGGCCACATTGTTGAAGAGGAAAATCCAACATCTAGTAGAGATGAATGTAGAACATGATCGAAAGACAAAGAAGACTCCTCCAAATGTTGTCCAAAAGTATCCACACTCATGCCAAACTATAAAGAATGATCATGTAGAGAATGAACAAGAGGTTCAAGGTGTTCCCTCACAACAACTGAAGAAGGTGCATCTTCATCAAATAGAAGATGAATGCTATCAATGGTGTCCTCCAAATCTACAAGATGAGACTCCACAAACAAGTCTAAAATACCCATCAAGAATTCATCCCAAGTAGCCATATCTGGAAGACAATGAATATCCTACTGCACTGAATCACAAGGAGTCAAAACTATTGAATTAAAAGCATCCTCAGGTACAACAATAGATGAAGATGTGATATCAATAGGAGGAGGAGAATCAAGAAGAGAAGTCTCTTTGTTAGCTGGACATTCAAGACATTTATTATACTCAAGCTCCTCTAAAGTATCATCTGGGAATGGAGAGATATGATGGTCTCCAAAAATCCCCCAAATCTTGGTCCAAAGTGTGTGTGGGCACTCGATATCTGAGATATCCATGGGAATATCAATACCAATATATGAACCAATTAAACCAACAATGTGATCATTATTATTAGCCCAAACTGATTGCTTCCAAGGTGTGTCTAGTTCAGGTATGAGCCCATAAAGCTATGGAAAAAGCTTAAGCAACCTGAGATGTGTCACTATACCTTTCTTCAAAGACACATAATTATCCTTATTCAACATAAACACATAAGGATGAATAGAAAAACCCATGATACCTCTTCAAATGATCAACACAAATGAATCAACCACAAGATTAATCCCCCAAAATTCACTCAATCAAATAACCCCCCCAACAATATATGAGCTTGGAACTTTATGATTAGTGTGTTTACAATTGCCACTTGCCAAAAACAACAAAGTGGTCTTTGATCTTGGTAAATGAAAATACAAAATTTGGCCATAGAATCATGTACCATTTTTGGTACAAAATAAGATCAATCTGATTATACCATTGATAAGTACACAAAAAATCATACACTTTAAAAAAAAACTGCACCCAAAAATGTTACCGTAGGAGAAAGATATGAGCTCTCGAAGTTCCCAAAATGAGGACGAAGCAGCAACACCTATGAGAATCTACAATTTTTGGAAAAAAAAAGATAGAAAAACAAAAAAAATTATTGCACCACTATGAAGAGCATGAAAAATTAGCCCAAATAAAAAAAAAAATTGCTACAAAAAAGGAGACAGAATGAGCAAGATATAGAGCTTCAAAGTTCACCTTTAGAAATCAAAATGCAAATAGTGAAGGGGGCAAATTTTTTTTTTAAAATGATGACACAGGCTGACGCCACCAACACATGAGCTTAAATTTGATGGTTTCTTTCCCATCAAAATAAAATGCACCTCCCTACCAGAATATTCTTCAAATCTACCAGATTGTACCTTGCCAGAATATTCTATTTCCCAGAATCTTCAATTTTAATCACCGCTGATTAATAGAGTGGTCGTCGGCCGAGATGTTGATTCTACCACCGGTGATAATAAATAGCCATGGGTATTAAGGGGACAAGGGCCTATGTGTCCCACTAGCGTGTGGCCATGTGGCTTGTGTGATTGGGCCTACAGGTACCCTATACTTGTGCGGTGCAGTACGCAGAAATTTTATGCAATTTTTTTATTTTAAAATTTTGCAATGAAATTTTTCAATGAAAAATTCAAACGGTGCAATAAAATTATTCTAAAAAAAATTTCAAAATTTTTCAATTGATTTTTTTTTAATTTTTTAGAAAAATTGTACCACTGTCATAATGACGCGAGTTGGGAGCCATAGGGCTCTATGGGCAAAAATGTTTTGCCTCACCAAACAACTTCTCCGATTTGGATAAATTGATAGTCGATCTTAGGGTTTTTGGCCCTTCTGGATGCAATGGTAGGGTCGGATTTGACCCAAAATGCTCCAAAAATTGCAGCTACCTTCTGGATCTAGTAACCACTCTTCAACTTCAAACCCTCATAGATTTGGCCTCGTATGTCTGATTTGGACAAAACGAAAGGAAAAATCAACTTTGTCGAACCTTCCAAACATAATGGTGAGCTTAGATTTGCAACAACAATCTCCTATATGAACCTGCAACAAAGAGCCAAAAATGGAACTCCCCCAAATCTGAGATCTCTCTTCAGAAAAAGACTCTCTAATGGCACCCAACCCGCTCTGATACCATGTTAGAATTGGCTATGGATTCCAAGATCTATGGACCAAATGGAAATCACAAAAAGAGATAGATGAATATGATAAGAATTAACTATATTCAATGTCAATGATATAATTGTTGTGATTATACAATGAGAGATATCCCTTGGTTATATAGCCAAGGTGAGATGCAAGATGTCATAGGATTATGACAAGTGTCTTAATCATACGACATGAGAAAACTAATCATACTTACCTAGGTTCTCATGTAGTAGTTGTCAAAGATAAGATAACAACTAATGACAACTAACATCTTCTAGAAATATTCCTTCCTATGACCTAAGTAAACTTAACTAAGGTGTAATTATAACCTAGTACAAGGTACAACACATTTAATTACACCAAAAACCTCAAATAGGGGTCCATACATCTTCAAATCTTTCTACTTCAGCCCTAAGTTGTGTAGAATGCCTAGCTTTTGGTCCCAAACTAGGTAATTGGTCTATAAGATCCTGGTTTAATTTTCTCTCATTTTTTTCTAATTCATCCCTTGTCTTAATTTTTTGTTTCTTTCCCCTAGGTTGGATACCCTCACTCTTCTATTTTCTACTCTTCAACTTCCTAGAGCTTGAACCCTCCATTTTTATCTTCTCAAATTGATAGAATTAGAAATATAGGTACATGGAATTTGTAAGCTTACTTGAAAATTTTCGGTTGCACTAAATTCTCTGACCTCTGCCCATTCTCCCATTCCTTTCACTGCCAATCTTGAAAAATCCTTTTTGCATTATTCTTCTGTCAATTAGAGAATTATTTATACAATGTACATCTATGTGGGTATTAATGTCTAGCTTTGAACACAAGTGTAACAGGTTTTTTGAATTTCTCACTCTCAGACCAAATGATTATATTGGTGAGACTTATTCAAACTTTGGTCGATCTATGTAGTTGAACCAAGTTGAATATTCATTATATAGAGTTCATCTTTCATGGTCAGGAATATCAAATATTTCTCCTACCGATGTTGAATAATTGGGTTTTTATTTGTCTTTTAATCCATATCACCTTTGGGAAGAGATTTGTGAAATCACTTAGATATCAAATTTTTTTCCAAGTGTTACTCCGATGAACTTTGATCCATTCATATTACCATCGACAAGAGAATGGGTATCATTGAAGGATCTAAAAGTTACTCTGATGTCAATAGTCTTCCCGACATGTTTCTCTCGTTACCCTCTTCCCTCGGGTGAATCGGCAAGACTCATGCTGAAATAACTTTCATCGATGTAACATATGAAGTTAGAAGGAGAAGGAAAACTCACTCCGATAGCACATTTCTCCCTGAGGTGTTTCTCTTTGCTTTATTAATGAGAGAAAGTGAATTTATTACTGATGAGGGTCCATTGACATGACATGTATGCTCGGGCTGACTTTAGGATTTCACTTCGATAGTATTGTTCTTTTCAATAACCTTTTTGTCGGTGAGACAATAGGCTTTGTCTTCCCAAATATGTATCCTCCTAATTTTTTGATCACTGTGACAATGTTCACCTTTTACTAATATGAAAGAAATGTTGGTGTAATTAATTATTAATTATGCTTTGCATAATTTTACTTAGGATTTATTTAATTCCTAAGTTATAGGTTTTCATCTTTATCTTACTTGAGCTATCTTGTTAGTCAAGATAAGATTAGGGTTATGCATCTTTGCTTTTATAAAGAAAATTATCTCTTGTAATATTTTGTACTTCAAATATATCAATTTGCACATCTTTTGCAAATCTCTGCTTTTTTGTTTTTCTCTTCTGTGGAAGGTGATTTTTCTGGTTTGCAATCAGATCTTGGTTTCTAACATGGTATTAGAGCCTCGATTCATAGCCCCTTCTCAACTTTTTTGGAGGATTTCATTGTAGAGCTCATTCGGAGTCCCTTGAGGGTTTCATTCCTTGAGCATCATTATGCAGCATCTTGGATCAGATCGAGGTTTTCCATTGGGTTCATAGCGCTAGAAAAAGTCAGAAATGACTTTTATTTCATTCATTTTCATCACCGTTTGCCAGATCTGTGAGGGTTTCAAGCTTAGTAATTTTTCTGATAGATCTGGGGGTCGCCTAATTTTTGGAGCACTTTGGGCCCAAACGAACCTCGCCATTGGATTCATAGTGCCCAAAAACCCCTATTTTGATATAAATTTTGTCCAATTTGGACACAGTTGTCTGGAGAGGAAATTCTTTTTGCCCAAGAGCCGTACGACCCCTAGGCACGCTCTACAAGGCACAGAAATAGAAAAAAATTCAAAAAAATCATAAAAAAATCAAAGGTTTTTAAAATATTTGGTGGCACCTATTATAAAGGGATCTGCCACCCAGTAGCCACTAGGCGGCCACCAGGCGGCCACTGGTGGCTTCCCCATGCAGCGCCACCAGTTGCACATCAGCCCCCGTGGGCTTAAATTTGCTAGCTGACGGTCATTTGGTGACCGAGAGCTCAACTCTCAGCCCCTTGCCGGGATTCCAGCCCCGCACCCCAGTTGTATGGGCAACCAAGGGCTCAGTCCCAGGAGCCAACCGCTAGCCCCCTGGTCTGCACAGGCAACCAGGGGCCAAAATTCTTTAACCCTTGAGGGCTTCACATGCCCAAATCAGACATTTTCATAGCAGTTTCATGGAAACGATCATAACTTTCACATACGGCATCATTTTTTTGCAAACAAAATATCATCGAAAAGCTGTTTCTGAGCTCTATGCAATGATGCAAGTTTTATTTTCTACTTTTCCTTTTTGATGCCTTTTTCGGCCTCAAAAGTCAGATGTTGTCATTTCCACTCTGGGGTGCATATCTTTGGACTTGCTTATCCATTTTTCACAATTTTCGCGGCATTGGAAAGCTAGTTTCAGCCTCTATGTAGATCTAAGGTCATTTACATAATATTTTTACCTTATCTTGTGCATGCATTCATTTTTGTCTCATGTGCTAGGTTTGCTTTTTCGCTCATGTTTATGTAGTTTTGCATTCTCTCCTTCTGTAATAATTGGGTATTGTAATAATGAACTGATATAAAGTTCCATTAAGGGGGGTTCTTGCATCCATATATTTATTGGTAACAACTTGAATGAGTTTTTCTGGTTTCCTATTATTTCCTTTTAGCTTCTTTCTTGCTTAGTTGGACACATCGTTGGTTTGCATCAGTTCACACTTCACATTGGGATTTTATAGTTCTTGATCCGCATTGGTTCAGATATTTCTCATTTAAGGGCCATGTTCTATGGTTAATGTTCTAGAATCTTGATGGTACTCATCCTATGGGTAGTTTTAGTTTCAGTTTGGCATTGGCTTCGAGAGACACAACTTCTAGATTTGTCATCATTATGGGTCCTTTCATCCTTTCATCCACTGTTGCTTACAGATTCCAGGGCTGATCCAGTATGTGAGTTTCTAGTGTTCCTTGGCATCGGGTCTACTATTACATTTTTGATTTCATTTTTGGTTTCAGTTGTAGACAAAATTATCTTTCCTTGCTTGCCAAATTTGGGGTTCCAGTGTTGCTTCATCAGAGTTCTTCCAGTGCTTCTTCACAGTAGTTCATCTCACTGAAGGGGGGGTTTTTCCCACTGGGTTTTCTCTCTCTTTGCATTTGTACATGAGTACCTGATCAAGCCTTATTTTCAAGAATCATATTTTCATAATAATCTGCTTATCCCTAAGTTGTACTTATGGGGGGGTGTTGGTGTAATTAATTATTAATTACACTTTACATAAGTTTACTTAGGCTTTATTTAATTCCTAAGTTATAGGTTTTCATCTTTATCTTATTTGAGCTATCTTTTTGGTCAAGATATGATTAGGGTTATGCATCTTTTCTTTTATAAAGCAAATTATCTCTTGTAATATTTTATACTTCGAATATATCAATTTGTACATCTTTTGCAAATCTCTGCTTTTTCATTTTTCTTTTCTCTGGAAGGTGATTTTTCTGGTTTGCAATCAGATCTTGGTTTCTAACAAGAAATTCCCAAATTGAAAGGCTATAGCTTATGGATCAGAGAGACATGGACCTAGTCATGCTGATATGAACTATTTGTTAGAAGCTCTTATTCAATGATGACCAAAATGATTTCATTGTGTCAAAAGGTCAAATCTGATGGGATCATTGGTGGATATGGTATGTGGAATTGATTATAGCCATTTGTGTTATTCTCTACAGTTAGAATGTGGCTACTTTGTGGAATGGCCATTAAAAATGTGAAAAAAAATTTAACAGTCCCAACACGGCTAGCTATGTAGAGAGGACCATCCGGTGTATGTTTAATTATATTGTTAGAGGAGAAAGAAATGTCAAAAGGACTCTTCGTTTAGACCTTACGTTGAATTATGTCTATCATCCCTACCATTTCATCTATAGGATTGTTAGTGATAGTATCATGTTGAATAGAATCATTGTTATCATCATCTATGTCAACATTCATCACTTCATTCTTTGTAGTTTCACTGAATTTGATGAATGAAATATTATGTTTTGGCATTGGGTTGGTGAAAATTTGTAGTTTTTGGTTAGGAGGGGAAAATGACTTATTTCCTTGATCACTAACACCTCCAATGGATAGATGGCCCAAATCAATGAGGTATTGTACAAGATGTTTAAGACACTTGCAATGTTACGTGTCATGTCCATTTCATCAATGATAGTGGCAATAAGAATTAAGTTTAAAGCTTGGGGGTAAAGGCTTATTAGGATCAAGTGTTTTGACGAGAGTTTTGGATGTTGTGGTTGTATTTCTGATATGTGGTTATCATTGATGTCAACAATATTGGTATTAATGCATTAGAAGTTGTATATGTCAAGGATATTTAGAAAGTTGTAATAAATAAGTTGCAGGTTGTCAGTGGTGAAGTGAAGTTCAATTTGCCAGTTATCCTAGTATGATGATGTTCAAAGTTTTTTGACTAAATGGTTTCTTGTTGAGTATATCTAGTTTATCCATGTTAAGTTTTAGAGATCTGCATGAAGATTTGATCAAGTTATGAACAATTGTGTTCTGACAGGTTTTATATTACTTCAATTGGTGTTCCTGAATGAAGATAATGTGATTTCAGTTAGTTCAGTTGTTTCAGATACTTCTTTGGTGATTCATGATATTTGTGGATGTTTATAAATCATTATCTATCTATGTTACACATCCTCATTGATTGTTGTGCTTGCGAGTGGTGATTTCTCTTGAATGTTCATGTTTTCATGTTCATGGCTGACAAGGTGATGGTAGCATGTTGTGGATCTTTGAGGAGTGATTTTTTGAAGTTTTTTCATGTTTGAGATGTTGATTTGGGTCTTCACTATGCTATAGTCAACTTTGGTTGGTGTGCATTGAAAATTATTTGTGGATTGAGCTGATAGTTTATACTCATTTTATTATTTTGTTGAAGCTGACAAGTAGCAATGTAATTTCTTGTTGTGGATATATATAAGCAATTGTTTACATCATTTGAAGTGTGTGTTTTCATGAATAATGTTCTAAATATTTAGAAGGTAGAGCAGAGTGTGAAGAAGAGTGAAGAAGTTTGAAGAAGAGTGAAGTTTTCATGTGCTTAATTGAAAATGTAATCAAGAATTAGTAGATGCTTTTTTCTTAGTTCAAATCCTTGCGGATGTAATCCAAATGTTTATGTAAGAAGTGTCTCTTCCTTTGGGAAGTAAGCCTTGTTGTAATTAAGTAGTGTGCTCTAGGAAATGTGCCTGAATGCAAGTTCATTCTCATTTATTCTTTATACTTTTAATAGGGTATAATCATGTGCACTGACCTCCACTGTGGTTTCTCTCCTAACAAGGTTTCCATGTAAAAAATCTTAGTGTTATGTGTGTTTCTAATGTGTTGATGATTATTGCTTTCATTGTTATTAATCAGATCTGAAAATAAGGGTTAATAAGTTTAATAGGTTTTAATTTCTATGACAATTGATTCACCCTCCCCCTTAGTTATTTTCCCTTGTGTTGCCAATAGGAAGGCAAGGTAGTCATTTTCTTTTCTAAAATTTTGGACATTGTGTTATGAAGGGTATTGGGTAAGGGAGTGAATTTTCTTTTTGGGTCTCCATAGCTAAAGGGTATTGTGGCTTTGATAGAAGCTACTTGATTATTGACATTTTGGGTTGGTTGCTGAAGGGGATTAAATTTAAGGAACCCTTAGTTCTATTTTCTAAAAGGGTATGTGTAGGATCATGGTGCGCCAAAAAGTGGCAATATTTGTAGGGTATGTGGCTGATGACTTTTTTTTCACCCAAAATTAATGAAATGAAAAGGGTTTTTAGAGGAGATTCTAAGCTTTCCAAAAATATAAATTATGATTTAATTTGAATTTAATAAATAATTATTATTCATTTTCTATTAGAATTACAACTAAAGTCCTGATCGATAGGCTGATTGAAAAACATCTATAACTTTCAAACGGTATCATATTTTTTGAGTCCAAAACATGTCACATTCTATGCTTCACATAATATAGGATTAAAAAGAAAAATTAAATTTCATGAAGTTTTGACCAAGTTAAGGTCAGACAGATGAGTTTTATATTTTCTAAAAGTTGTAATAAAAAATTCATAATTAATTATTTACTTGGAAAAAATTACAAAAAAATATGCATCACATCTGGACATGAGTTCTCTACTTATATATAAAATCTTACAAAAATAATTATCATTTTATTATGGTTAGGGTGGTCAGGATAGACACCTACTTCTTATTTTTTCCCTGAAATTTAAGTACTACTGCATTGAAATTTCAAATTTTCACCAAATAGATTTTATTTATTTTTAAATAAACCTAGTATTTTAGAAACTACATTCAATTTTCTACAAATTTTGTTCTTACATATTTTTGAAATAATATAGATAACTTATTCAAATATTTATGTCAAGTTGCCTAACACTGATTTTTCTGAATGTTTTGCCACTTAAGGGCCTGTTTTTTGCATGATGATCCTGCACATACCCAAAATCTTGGTGATTATTATGGTTTGTAGGCTTAGATTTCTCAATTTGGCTAGAAGTGGATTTTGTATCTCGACTACTAACTAAGTTTTGATAATCTCATAGGTTAGTAGGAATTTCATCATGGTGATTTTATCTTGAATTTTACTTTACAAATTTTGTATGAACATCTTTTGGAGATGAGGGTTGGTGACCTTGACATCGATTTGGGAATAAAGAGATTGATAGTGTGAGATAAATTCATTTATCTTTTCCTTCTTATTTCTTGCATCTCATCATATTCACTTGGAAATAGTTTACAAATGCATCAAAAATTTCATTGAATGAATAAATTGAGTTATTCAGTAAAGAAGAAAACCATTCCAAGGTGGTATCTTCAAGGACCTAGGAAAAAAGCTTTTCCAATAGTTTAAAATCAAGGAAAAAGTCACTATATAAAGCAATATATGCATTAACATGGTTATAGGGATTTCCTTCCCTCCATATTTCTCAAATATAGGAACCTCTTCACCTTATGGCATCAATTTTCGCAATATCTCCAAGGACAATGGACTGCTTTTGACATAATATGTGGGTTGGCTATTTTGGTTTTGGTTTATGGTGGAAATTTTTTTTTGAAGGGATGAAATAGTTTTGAAGATTTAAGCTACGAGTTGGTCATTTTTTATGTTATAAGATGGAAGAGAAAGTGGGGAAGGAGTATATGCTTTCATAGGACAAGTTAATGGAATACTTATAGGTGGTAAGGTGGTAGGAGATATAACTTGTGATGCCACAAAGGAACTAGGGATGATAGCAGGAATACCTAAGGAAGGAATCACATTACTAAGTTTTTTCCTTGTTGTTGTGACTTGAGGCGTGGTATAGGTATCTAGTGAGGCTATTATTGTGGGAGGAGGGATTTGAGTTCCTCCTTGACATTTAACATTGCTTGTTGGCAAAGGACAACTAGTGTTTGAGGTGAGATTTTTTCCAAATATTTGAACTATGTTTTTCACAAGGTCAAGTCCTTCTTCACTATTAAGAATGTGATTAATGTTATGTATAGTATGGATGGTAGTAGTTGAAATATTGTCATTTTGCACTTAATTTTTTAGGTCTACTAGGTCCTCATGAATGTGAATTATGTTTTCTTGTGGGACACTATCATTCATTATATCAGTTTGTATCACACTACTTGAAGGCAAGGAGTTGTTAAAGGTATTGTCCATATATAGTGTATTAGTGTCAATACTAGGAGTGAAAGAGCTAGACAACCCAAGATTCACAACGATTGCACTAGCATGGGATGACATGAGTCTCAAACTTTGTCTCACCACTGTATTAGCAATAGGACACCAAATACTCATGCAAAGGTTACTAAAAGCAAGGTGAATGCAAATGCAATGTAAGCTAAGAAAAATGAAATGATTATAATTGAAATTATGGAAATTGAAATAGAAAATCAATAACAATAAATGGAAACATAGAAGCTGAACTATAAATGCTAGAAAATGCAATGCAAAATATGAAGAGTGACTGATTCGCCTAGGGTGGCGAATGAGTCCTAGTGATGATTTTTTTGAATTTTTTTAGAATTTTAGAATTTGATTTTATGATTTATATGATTTATGATCTATGTGTGGGATGAAAGTGCAATTTTTGAATAATTTTCAATAAAATTAAGTGCAAAAATGCAAGCTAAATGAGCTTTCACTAAGGCAAGATTTGAAACCCTAGAATGCTAATTAACCAATACAAACCTTAATGCAATGTTAATGCAACCTAAATCTAGGATGAATATGCACTCCAAATAAAAATTATGATGTCCTAAATGTAGGTTCATGAAAATGGAACCTATGAAAAAATGAGGGAGTGATGATGTATTTGCACCCACTTTCAAAGATGTTCCACTCAAGGATAACCCTAGATATCTCAATGCAAAAGAGAAAGAGATCTTGCAATAGGGCTATCCTAGGGGTTGAATGTGATCTAATGAGGGTTTCACCACCAATTTTAGACTTGGAAAAACAAATGAAATGTAAGATGAAGTGTAAAACCCTAATGCATGCAAACTTCAAATTAATGACCTAAAAATACAAGTGAAACAATACAAAAAAATGCAAAATAGAAAGTGCGCACCTAGGAAACTGAAGAAGGTAGAATGGAGGTCTAGATCACTCAAAAATATATTTTCAAGTTTTATTGGGACTCATTTGCCAAGCTGGATGAATCAGTCCAGTTTCTAGGAAAATGTGTAGGAATAGGTTTTTGTCAAAAGGGTGTCCAGATTTGAAAAAATATTTGTTAGGCTTGTACAATGGGACTCATTCACCACTTGTGGTGAATTATTCCACTTATTATTTTCTAAAAATTTTGAACTTGATTTTAATCCTCTCAGTATGCTCTGTTCTTCCCAATTGGTTTTCGGATTTGAAATTTTAAATTGCCACTTGTAGGTCTTCTCCAAGTCTCTCCAAGGTTTGACGACAACTTTAGCAACTTTGGATCAGTTGAAAATTTTTCTCTAATATTTCTCCTTATGAAATATGCAACATAAGTCTACAAATCACACACAAAGGAAAGGGGAAAATTTTGTGGGGTTAGTGAATAGTGGTTTTCCTTGGTCAAACCCGTTGTTGGAAATCAATCCTTGAAATGAAATCAAATATAAATGGAGAATGATGAATGAAAAAATAGCAATGTTGCAACTCACCAAACCCTAGCAATAAGGTGCTACAAATATGCTTGAAATGGCTGCAATGTATGTGGTTCTTGACTCTTGCTTGAATGGAGTTGATCTTGCTTGGAACACTTAGTTGAATCATAAACCCTATATCACAATTGTTAGCACAATAACAAACATGATGAATGCAATCTTTGATATGATGATTGGCACTTGAATGATGCTCTAAAATGCTTGATAATCTTCCCTTGAATGTTCTTGTGAATGCTCAAATTCTCTTGTGAACTCTCTTGAATGCTAGGTGAGAATATGAGTGAAAAAACATTGTACTTATACTTGATTATGCAAGAATTCCCAAGATTACACTAAAGGCAACATAAGATCTAGGAGAATAAAATCCTACCAAAAATTTGAATTAAATTTGAATTTTGGTCACACAAGACTCATTCACCCAAGGTGGTGAATGAGTCCCATCAGGCATAATGTATGGAACCAAAATGAAAAGTGCTTAGAAATGTGTTAAAATTGGTTTGGAGCAAAAAGATCCAGGTGGGACCCATTTTCCTAAGCTGGAAAATGAGTCCCAAATCCCTAAATCTGGGCCACACAAGCTAGAAACACCTAAATTATGATTGGTGTTGGGATTATCCTTGAAAACATGTAATAAATGAGGCTTGTGGATGAAAAATGGGGCCAATTAAAGCATAAGAATCCCAATTATCAATGACAAGCCTAGAGAAGTGTGAAAGTGTGTTACAAAACTTTACAACATTCTAAATAAGGCAAGATTAAAGTTGATTTGATTAAAAATAGGTTTATTATGTTTAATTATTTGATAAAACCCTAGAAAAGTGTGAAAGTTGTGTTACAACATTTCACAACACTTTAGCAAGGTTCCATTAAAATTAATTAGTTCACAAGGGCCTAAGACCTAATGTGAATGTGTCAACCACATTACAACACTAAATCAAGGAAACATTAAGCCAAAATAAAAAAAGACTTGAACAAGCCAAAAAGCTTGAAGGTTTACTTTATTAGTGACTCCAATGATGCTTAGGCTTCATGAAATGGTTTAACCATCTCTTGTGGATCTTGGATCTTGTATAAATTGAATGGATGAGTCAAGAATTAATAGGTCGATCTTTTTATGCAATGATAGCCACCTGTTCAACAAACTTGGCATGAATTTCTCACTAAGCCACTTTCCTGGGGGCTCACCTTGTGGATGGTCTGAAGTTCCATTAGCCTAGAGTGAGCACATATCATCATTTGCATAGTGGACATCGAGTTATACATATGAATATTCCTGGAAAAATAGTTGAGGCTTGATCCACATCGAGTTGGAAAAATAGTCGAGGCTTGATCCACCCCTTTTTATTTCTATTTTTGTTTTTCTTTCTTTTAGGAATTGACATTGTATATTTTTGTATCTTATCTTGATGTTGCATATCATACACCTTGTTTCTATCCCTTTGTGATTATGTTGGTTTGACATGGGATCTTGGACCTTGGGGGCTTGATCACCCTCCTTGATCTTTATCATCTTATACCATCCAAATTGGTACACATGGACCCCTCTTGACGCATATTTTTCTACTTTAGTGCGAGTTTGATGCATGTTCCTTCTCTCACTAAAGTGGGGGCTAAACGTAGTGTAGGAAAAATGTATCGCTTTACATTTTCACATGTAATTAGTAATTAATATTAAAATGAACTTAATTAAGCCTTGATTTAGTGTTGTAATATGTATTTTACATATTCACATTAAGTTTAGGGCACTATAAATTAAAATGGACGTAATTGTTCCTTAATGTGGTGTTATAAAGTGTACCGCTTTACACTTTCACACTTATCTAGAGCTCCCTTAATTAATTGAGGTTAATTAATACCTAAACATAACACTTTTCCTTGAGTAATGTGTGTCCTAGGTAAGTGACCTAGGACCCATTCACCCATGCATGAATGGGTCCTCACTTAGACCTAGGACCTTAATTTAAATTATGTTTTTGGTGGTATATTAATGATTTCAAATCTATATTTAAATTTTGGCTTGTGATATTTGAATTAAGGATAAATTACTATAAATACAAGGTTATTTTATCAAATCAACATTAGATTTCAATTAGAATTTTGAGGGATCAATTAAAAGAGCCAAGATTATTTTGAAGAGAATTAAATATATGATTTCTTTATCAGTTTTTGTAGCAATCAAGATCCATTCATCATTTCAAAGTTATGTCGAATCATGCATTTTTTTGGAGATAACATTGTGATGTAGGTTGCATGATTCAATCAAGTATTCAAAGTATCATTTCAAGTAAATATTCAAAGTTAAGATCCACATCCATTGAATCCATTTGATACAAGTTGCATACATCCATTATGAAGGTTCATCCAAGGGTTTGGTGAGTTGTGACATTTCCTTGTTTATTCATCATCCCTTTCATTCTATTTTATTCATTTCAAGGTTTAATTATAAAAATAGGTTTTAACCATGGTAAACCCCCATTCACCAAAATAAACATTTTTTCCCTCTCTTTATGTGTTGCAAATTTGCAAGTTGAAGTAAAGTTGAAGACCTCAAAAGAAAAAAATTACAAAGTTGTCACATTTGTTGTCATCTCATAGAAACTCATATCGTAAATTTATTTTTGACAGTCTAGTGGTGAAAATTGGGAATCTAGAAGTACAAACATACTCAGAAATAGATTTTGAAGAGGACTACCCAGGGGTGAATGAGTCCTCAGAAAGCTTCTAAAAACACCCTTTTTGTGAGAGGTACACAAGATTTATCTATTCCAGATTCTCTAGAAAGTATGTAGGTTCCATCAATGTTAAACTAAATCTTCTAAATTGACTTTATAGATTACAATTTGGAGTTGATTCTCTATTTTTAATCTTTCTCCCCAAAGTTTTGTTTGACCTAGACCCCTGTCCTAACACAAGAAGGAAATTTGCAAGATTCCTCAAATAATTCACTCACCTAAGGGTTTCAAAGTGGATTTTAACTTGAGGTATCTCATTTCCTTAATGAAATAGAATAATATGTAGGTGAATTTACCCCATTTTGACCTTTCTATTTATAGTAAGTTTGGTGAAATACTCCAAATTTAGTACAAAACCCTATGCATTTGAACCCTAACCACATTTTTTTATGTTTCACTTCTCATATTGATATTCTCTTTTTGTGCTTTCCATTTTTACTCTAGCTCTTGGGAAAGCTATCTCCATAGCCAATTTTCACAATGCACACTTTCAAGAAACACCCACCTAGTGTGACATTTTCTAACTTCTATACAATCTAAAAAACTATGTATTTTCCTTTTTGATAATAAGTATGAGGAGATTCCTTATTAGGATGAACATATAAAAGTTCATGAAGAGGAAATTGACTAGCTACAAGCATTTGGAAATGGATCCTTGGATTCTAGGAAGTTGGATATTTTAATGAAGAGAATTTTCATAAAATAGTTATAGTGGATATTCTGAATGTTGATTGTAATTGGCAGATAATGAATGTCCAAAGCTTTGACTTACAATTCAAGCTCATTAGCATCTATCGTCCAACATCTATAGAGGATAAAAAGGGGTTATGGGATTGTCTAACGAATGTAATTCAAGGTTTGGGAAGTCACAAGGTGATTGTTGCTGGGGACTTTAATACAATTGTGTCTCTTAAAGAAAAGTAAGGAAGGATCTATTTGTCAAATAAAACAAATGGTTGAATTTGTGTGCTTTATATTAGACAATTCTCTAAGGGATATATTTCCAGATAAGGGGAGATTTGATGGAGCTTCAATTTTAGGTCCCTGGTTTACTTTTATTACTAGTTTGTCTTGATTATTTGGAAGGCACCTAGGGCTGGAATTTTGCTTTGCTTTCATGAACCCTTGGTGTTCTATCTTTGGGTTGGATCTTTATTGTCGTTACCTTTTGGAAGAGGTTTTTAAAAAACCTTATGTCCCATTGAATCATATAGGCCTAGCCCCTTTTAATGAAAATATTAAATATTTCGCTGGCTTCTTTTTATTTATTTACTAAGGTCTGAGTCGGTCTATGCCCTATGCTTTTAAAACAACATTGAGTCATCAACTGTTGTTGCCCTAGGTGGTGTCCCCTTCCCCTTATTTTCTTCTAAGTAACTTTAATTTTTTGCAGGGGTTATTTGATCACCGTTGATTTCCCTGTAGTTGATCCTGACCGCTCCCCGCGATCCCATGATGACATCACTGTTGGCTATTTGGTGATTGTGATATTGTGGGCTGGCGCCACGTGTCCCAGGTTGCTAATGCTGAAAAAGTAAGTAACGTGTTTAATATGTGTGTAGGACTATAGTGCATTATCAAGCGGGTTACTAAACCACATGTGAGATGCATGTGCTCATAATCAACGACAATGTTTTAACCTTGGTGAAAAAGCTACTCCATGGATAGGTATTCGTGATGTTCCTTGATATGTATGATCGTGATCACCGATGAAGAAAATCAATGGTTGCCCACCATCACGTGATCCTAAACTGAAGGGAGTTTAATGATCGTGATATCGCGGGCGGGCGCCATGCGTATTCTTTTGGAAGTGCATATTATGGTGGGCCCTTGACAATGATGTGGAGACATTGTCAGTTTTTTTAAGGATGACCATTCGATGATCTGACGGAAACAAGAGATCGACGGTGAGGTTTTAAATTTGCATCAAATACAATTGAAGTCATTGGTGTGGTATGCAAGTGACCTTTAATGGAAAATGAGACATCTACAGGCAATTTTTCATAAATTCTAAGTATTTAGTTTCAAACTATTTTCACCACTGAGGCATTCAAGTGTTTTCAAAGTGGTCCAAAGCCAAAGATAGTGTTTTCAAAGTGATTACAACAAGGGTTTGATCTTTTGCAGGGCACAAATTTTTGTGAGTTATTTTCTTTATCACTGTTCTATTCAAATGTGATTCTTGTGGAGGGTTATGTTGTGTTAATCAAGGTATTTCTTGATTAAGGTTCTAGGGTTACTATTTCTTTTGAATTTTGGGAAATTGCAAAATTCTACTATAATTTCATTTTGGGTAGCCCTAGTTTGTCCACAATTTGATCTTAGAAGAAGTCGTAGTTGTTTGAAATGGTACCCACAAAGCAGCATTCTGACCATATTGATTACTTGCAAAGGAATCTATATGACGATTTCCTTGACCAATTCCCTTTGTCAACAAACGACAAGAAAAGGGGTTTGGTTCTAATGAGAGGGACAGCCTTAGGTGAAGGATTGAGATATAAAACCTATAATATTGTGGATGCTATGGTACCAATGATAGGTTTGAAATTGTTTAAAAGATGGTATGGGCAGTGAAATAAATCTCATCCTTTTTCAAATGGTTGGAGGTATCATATGGGAAATATTTTGGTACTGAATGTGTTTTTTGATGTTGACCTACTCAAGGTAGTGGCTGCAAGATATGATCCTATCACAAGGATTATCAGGGACAATGATGGCAAGGTTTTACTAAATATAAATGTAGATATGATTAAGCGGGTTTTTGATTTGAGTGAATATGGCTCATTCTTGGTCCAGATAGACCTTGAGGAGATGAAGCAAGAATATGATAGAACACAACCTCTTTTCAGATCAAAATTGCTTCCTCCTCATCTAGCCAGGGTGGGTAGTTCAACGATTCACATCAGCCCGATTGATCGGGAACCTTTCAAGTTAAGTTGTTTTGCTAATCATTTCTTGGCAACTTTCTATTCACTTTGCCAAATTTTAGGTTTCAGCCCTAATACTATGATTCCCATTACCTATATGTTCATGGGGGCTCAAATTCAACATCCTAACTTTTCTATAGTGTATGACTATGCTTCTTTCCTTGCTAAAAGGATCCATGAGGGTTTTCTGAACTTATATGTGGGGGAAACTGGTACTCCTTTCTTTTGGTACTCCTTATTAATGCGTATGTTCTTGTATGAGAATGCCGACTTCTTCTCAGAGAAAATGGAGTTGAGGCAGGAGGTGAATGGAGAAAGATTACCAGTGCAAGCTTGGAGTGTAGATTTGTCTTGCAACAAGGGTGGTGCTAACTATGTGCAGTTTGATAACTTCTTTGCTTCCCAGCTTAGAGCTAGAATGATGGTGAATGTGCCAAGGATTCCTAAGGATTTGCGCATTTTCCTCTGACTCAAAGTAAGAAAGTCTGATTTGAAGGTATGTCATAATTGGGGTGACATCATTCCATACCCTATAAGTACTATCCTAAGGGTTTATGGTTTCCAGGGAGCTCCTCATATTCTCCCATATAATGTACCATCAAGGATGGGATTTGTAGAGTTCTTGTGGCAACTAGCTTGCATCCATGAAGACAATTTGATAGGAAGGGAAAATGGGACTTTGTTCCCTGATTATTTTGTTGTTTCAGACTTTGTATTTCCAAGGGGGGATGGGTTCACTTTGATAGATATTTTGATGATTACCATTTGAAGAGTGGATCTATAAGGCAACATGACCCTGAGGGATTCTTTTCTCTATTTAGACAAAGAATTAAGGGTGGCAAGTTTGTTCATGTTTTCAATTTTCCTGAAGATTTGATTAGGAATGAGTTTGATTTGAGCCAGAAGGAATTAAATAAAGAGAAGTGGATTGCTTATGAGAAAATGTTGGCCATGGTGCATAAGTTGGATCAAAAACATGATCCACTAATGGAGTTCACTCCATTTCACAAAAGAATTGATTTCCTGATGAATAATTTCAGAGAGATCATGAACACCCTGAGAACTAAGAAGATAGATTTGGAAGTGGACTAGAAAATTCAAGGATTGGAGGTGAGGCCTGAGGAAGAAAGGCCAACCTATCAACCACCAAGGGATAGGCCTTTATATAGAAGGAAGAAAAATGATAGTAGTGATGAAGAGGGAGGAGATAGAAAAGGCAAAAAAGTAATGAAAACATCATCACAATCAAGTCATGGGATTAGAAATCCTGGAGAGATAAAGATTATGGATCTAGATTCACCACCTAGGGATGATCGTGTGGAGCTGCCAATAGAGCCAAGCCTTAAGAGGCGAAGATTTGAGGAATCACAAGAGGCTCTAGTGGATGAGATAATTGTAGCTAATTAGGACATGTAGGTTTGCATCCCCTCTCCTCCTAGATTAGCACAGTTGGTGCTAACTAATATGGATATAAAGAGATAGTGTGTACAAGATGCCAGGATGGTGGCCTACAAGGCATTCTTGGATGATGATGCCTTTGTGAAAACTCCTATATTTTTGCAATTGATATGGAGGCTGGAACTTGAAGAATATTAGGACAAATGCAAGAGGAGGGAATCAACACCTGATAGGTTTGACCAGGAGAATGATGATGAGGTCAAAGCTGAATTAATGGAACAATTCAAGAACATCACTCCTAATGAAGGAAGGAAACTTGTGTCTCAGGATGGTTTCTTACTTCTCCCTGAATGGGACAAAGCTGATGTTGTATCCTTCAATGCTATCATACAGTCCAAGCATCCTATGCAAAGTAGTGAAGAGGAAGTCAAGGCAACCCTACAAGACTCTGCCTTTACTTAGGAATATGAGATTTAGCCATATGGGCATTGGCACCTCAGGGTAGAAAATCGAATGTGGCTGATATTAGCCCAAATTTAAAGGGTGGGCTTATCATTTCTAAAATCTCAATGACAGAGGCCACAAGTTTGACACTGAATGTGGCTAAATTGGCTTAGAAGACAGCTGAAAGAGATGAAGCTAAAAAGAAAGGCTTGATGGAAAAGTACAATGCAATAATTGGGGAGTATAGTAGAATGTAGCAAAAAAATGTTGGCTACAATCTGAAGTAGATAGACTAAGACATAGGTAGGTGGGAGAATCCTCTAGTGCCTTTACTACTAGAGAAATATATACTACTTCGAGGTCATTTCCCCTTGTTTTCCCAATCATTTCTACTCTTGGATCCCCAATTCAGACACCTGTTGATAGCTTTGCACCAGGGCCAACTGAAGAGGAAGTTGAGTATTTTGTAGATCCTACCAAAAAGTAGATGATGAATAAAATCACATAATTACAGGCTGCCCTAAGGGCTAGTGAGGATGATGTTGTAGCTAAACACGATGAGGTGGTTGACACTATTTTGAGGCATTTAAATGAGAAGGTTGATTCTAGGTTGCTAGTTGTACATTATTTATATTCTTTATTTCTGGGTGGAATATAGAACATTAACAGAGATCAGGAAGTGGTTCTACCTCTGGTTGAGAAGTGGATCCCTAGGGCCACTGATTTATATGTTATGTTTAAGGCTTCTAGATTTGATGTAATAAGAAGCCTCAATCTTTAAAGCCTACTCAAATCTTTGTGAAATCATTGAAGGGATTCTAGGCCTTGCCTGATGATTTGAGTAAGAAAATTAGAGAATTAATAAAGGGTTTTGATGATTGGAATGACACTTTTCTGCCAGATATAATAGATACACAGGGAAATGTTAAGACACTACAGTAGTGGTAAGAAAGGGAAGAAGAGGTTATTAATGCACAAATCAAATTAATCTGTGATAACTCAGATCATGACTTGTTGGTAAGCAGCATGGATAAAATAATTAATACCAGCATGTTCTTAGAGTCATTTGAAAGAGAGGCCAACCAGGTTGTGGTGAAATTCACACCTTACAGTACCAAGATGAGGGAGGTGGTGAACTTTAATTTTCCAATGGATGAGGAATATCAGAGTTGGGTTGACAAGTACTTAACTGAAGAGGAATGAAATGGTGTATATTACTGGCAACTGACAGTTCATCAGTTATTTTGTAACTGATTTTGGGTTTGTTCCATAATGGCTTTGGGCACAAGTTTTGAGATGTAACAAATGTCGTGGCTATTTCGTGATGAGTAGAATCAACAAAAAGATGCTCCGGGACTTGGTGGTTGTGGTTTTAGTTTTGAACTAGCACATAGCGGTCCAATTGATCGGTGACATTTGTAATTTCTAGCCCGATGCTTGTTGCTCCTTCATTTTCTATAAGCAGGATTTCAAGGCTAGAAAGTTGGTTGGCAAGTCAGATATTTTGAAGGTCGAGTCTAGGAATAGTTGCAGAGCAAATTGTTAGAACTTTTTTGAATTTTAAGGAAATTTAGGTTTGGGGTTATCTGGCAATGGGTTTTAATTCAAAGAATTAATTAAAATGCTAATATAAGCTCTTTTGATGAGAGCTTAATAGAGTTTAACCTTAGATTTTAGAAAGAAATGTATAAGTTGTTTCAAGTGATGAGGCTTAATGAGAATGTTTATCTAACTACTTATTTCAATGCTTTTGATGCTAAAATGTCATATCTTCTTCAAGACAAGGACCCCCAAACCATAAGGGATTCTTTTAGAGTAGCTATTAATATTGAAAGCAATAGGAGAGCTTTTGGAAAGTATGGTAGAAGGAAAGAAACTACTCTTTTGAAAAATTCTATGGATAAAACTGAGAAAGTCTCTATTGCAGGTATTAAAGATGATGAGAAATGGGATAAGGTCATGAGTACTTTGAAAGATATAAAATATACTATTGCTAAGCAAGAAAAGGGTATTGTAGGTGATAAGCAACTGTATAATAGAAGTGAAAAACCTCCTAGATTGCAGAATTATCCCTACAATACAAATTGGAAGGATGGAAAACCATTACTATCTATCTAGAAGCCTAAAAATGATCAACAGATACTAGATCCTTTGCATAAGCATTCTATAAATCTGGCACAAGATAAACCATGGTGTGAGGTGTGTGAACACCCACATGATTAGAATTATTGTGGTGTTGCTCAGCTAATTGTTGTTGAAGGAAAAGAAGATAATGTTCATCAGCCGACTCCTCATTTT
Source organism: Sequoia sempervirens (assembly GCA_007258455.2). Taxonomy (NCBI): domain Eukaryota; kingdom Viridiplantae; phylum Streptophyta; class Pinopsida; order Cupressales; family Cupressaceae; genus Sequoia; species Sequoia sempervirens. The sequence continues at coordinate 21,644,411 of VDFB02379711.1, read as the reverse complement.
GAGCAAGATGATGTAGGTTGTTGTATGGCCCATTCATATATTGATGAGGTTAAGTTTTCTTCTAATGAGGAATTACAAGAGGTTGATGTGAATAGTCAACGATAGAAAAGTGACCTATACCATCAACAAGGTTTTTCTAATGAAGAAGGTGAATGTGGCCATCATACCTGCAATATGGAACAGGCTGATGATCTAGTATCCTTAAGAAGACCATCCGAAGATGAGATTACCCTGTTAACTAAAGAGATGGCTACTCAGATGAGTACATTACAGTTAAGAAATAGGGCTATGGGCGGTGAGCAACGTAAACCTACTGGCCTTTTCATTGAGGAACAAAAGGGCAAGAGTAAAGATGCTAAAGAAGATAGCAAAAATGATGTCAAAATTAAGGATGTCAAGAATGATAAGATATGGACAAAAAGGATGGAGATCCAAAAGCCCAGTGAAAATGTTACTCCTCTATTGGTAAAAACCAAAGTGATTGCCAAACCTATTGAGTCAATTCTAGAGGAAAAATAGAGGAAACTTGAAGGAAAACAACATTTGGAGAAGAAAGAAACTAATGATGGTATGATTCCTAACCTATCCAAATACACACCAGTGGATATATTTCAAGTGTTGTCTCAAGTTAAAGTTACTGTACCCTAGCTCGAGATGATGAGAATAGATGAGCATAGAGAAAAGACAATTGCTTTGATTACTGGAATTCCAAGCAGTAAAGTTGAACAAGGAAATTGTAAGGAAACCAGGGAAAAGGAAGAAATAAAACTGAAATTGTTGGAGGGAATTATAACTCAAATCCCCCTTGTATACCTAGGGAATTCTGTCAATATGTGCTTGGAGAATATCACCCCTTTTTTCTTAAGTATTGATATAAATGGGAGAACTCTGAGGAATTGCATGATAGACTTAGGAGCATCAAATAATGTCATGTCAGTAAAGATTCTGGATGCAATAGGCTTGACAGTTGATACTACTCAAGGTAAATGTTATGCATTAGATTCGAGAGAGGTGCCTATTATTGGGACCATCAGGGTGTTGCCTTATGTGTTGAACCAATATCCTGATAAGGTTTTGGCCATGACTGTTTTAGTTGTGGACATTCCTCCTCATTTTGGAATGCTATTATCAAGGAAGTGGAGTGCATCAATGGGAGGCAACATACAGTGTGATCTATCATTTTCTACCTTTTGCATTGATGTAAAAGATGTCAAGATCGAAAGAGAGTCAAAGGTGCCTCATATGATTGAGCATGGTCTGACGAAGGATTTGACATGTTTTATTGACTATGGCATAAATGAGTTCAAGGTTGAAGAATCCCCTAATAATTGTGATAAGTTTGTTGCACCAATTGATACAGAGGTTGAAAATCTGTTAGAATCTGATGCTGTGGACCATGTTTTTTGATGGTGCTAATTCAAGGGAAGGATCTGGTGCAAGTGTGTTGTTAAGGTCGCCAGGTGGAAAAACTTTCAAATTTTCTTTCACCTTGTTATTTGAATGCACTAACAATGTAGCCAAATATGAAGCATTGTTGTTGGGTTTAAAATTGGCTCAAAAACATGGGATCAAGAAGCTCAAGGTGATTGGTGATTCTGAGCTTGTGATTTCCCAAGTCAGATCCATGTATGTGTCAAAGAATAAAAGATTGAAACAATATAGAAATGTTGTTTGGGATGAATTGGAAAGTTTTGATGCTTTTGGGATAAATTGGATGGAGAGAGGTCATAATAAAGTGGCAGATTTGTTAGCAAATATCGCACTAAGGTCGGATGACATGACTTATGCTGGAATTTCAAAGTTCAAAGTACAAACTAGACAATCTATTCTTGATAATATTGAGCATTGGCATGCTTTTGATAGTGATGATGATATATTAAGATTTTTAAATTGTGTGGATGAGTATGAAAATCAAGAAATAGATTTTGGAGCCTTTGTTGAAAATATTGATGGTAAAGATATTGTGTTTAGAAATGAAGTTATTCAGTTAAAAACTAACACAATTCCTAAGGGTTTAGTTGTTCTTGAAAAAGTGTTTGACAACAATGATAGGACTAAGGCTAATTGTGTTGCTTCCCATCCTAATGACTTGGAGGAAATAAACCTAGGGACAGACGTATTACCAAAAAAGGCATATATTGGAAAGAAATTGTCACCAAGGGTGAGGAAGATGCTAGTTGATTTGTTAAAAAAGTTCAGACATGTGTTTGCTTGGTCTTATGATGATCTTAATGCTTATAGGCAGGATTTGTTTCAACATGAGATTCCTTTGAATAGTGATGCCAAGCCTTTTAGGAAAAAGCAAAGACCTATTAATCCCACCTTGGCTCAAAAAATGCAAGAAGAACTTACTAAGTTGAGAGATGCTAGAATCATCAAACCAATTAGACATTCATCTTGGGTATCTAATCTGGTGCCCGTGAGAAAAAAGAATGGAGATATTAGATTATGTGTGGATTTCAGAAATTTGAATGTGTCTTCATTAAAGGATAACTATCCATTGCCGAATATGGAAGCCATGTTGCAAAGAGTGATAGGCGATGAGTTAATGCCCATGATGGATGGGTTTTTTGGCTATAACCAAGTCATGGTTAAGGAATTTGAACAATTTAAGACAATTTTCACTACACCTTGGGGGACTTATGTATATGTGAGAATGTCTTTTGGTCTAACAAATGCAGGGGCTACTTTCCAGAGAGCTATGGATGTGGCATTCTCAGATTTCATTAATTTGTTCCTAGAGATTTTATCAGGATGATTTAACGGCATATTCCAAGAAGGAGGATGATCATTGTGAGAATCTTGAGAAAATATTCATTAGGGCATTGGAATATAGTATTTCCTTAAATCCCAGGAAGTGCACTTTTGGAGTAAAGGAAGGAAAATTGTTGGGACATATTGTTTCTATGAATGGAGTTAAAATTGATCTAGAAAGGGTAAAGGCAATAGATAAGGTCTTGCAACCCTGAAATTTCAAGGGAATCTAGTCTTTCTTCAGGAAAATAAATTTTTTAAGAAGATTCATTACAAATTTTGCTGAAGTGGTTCACCCTATTTCTAAGATGCTTAAGAAAGGGGCCAAGGTCGAATGGGAAGAAGCATCAGTACGAGCTTTCCATGATATTAAGCAAGCTATTAAGGAAGCACCTGTGTTGAGGACCCCTAATTTTTCCAAACCTTTGCAGATTTTGTCATTTGCTTCTTTCCACACAATTGTAGCTGTGTTACTACAAAAGAATGCTAGGGGTTTTGAGCAACCTATATCTTTTTTTAGCAAATCCTTGCAGGCTGCAGAACTTAAGTATGACATAAATGAGACACAAGCATATGCATTAGTAAAAGAAGTCGAAGCTTTTAGGCCATATTTGATGGGAGCTACCATAATTGCTTATGTGCCTAGTGTTGCTGTGAAGGATATTTTTACACAACAAGAAGTGTTAGGAAGAAGATGTAGATGGATTAATAGGATCCAAGAATTTAACATTGAAATTTAGATTACCAAGTTACTAAGGGGGCAAGGATTAGCCAAACTTATGACCCAAAGTAATCTTGAAGCAAATCAGATAAATTTACTTGAAGAAGAGGAGAGACCATACATATGTGACATGGAACATTCTGACTGGTACAAGGGAGTGGTATATTACTTGCAAAAGATGAAATTTCTTGATGATTTGAGTGAGAATGAAAAGAGGACATTGAAGTTACATGCTATCAAGTATGTTATCATAACAAGAAGACTCTGGTGGAGAAATGGAGAGGGTGTTATGCTAAAATGTGTAGACCAAGAGAAAGCAAAGGAACTCTTGAATGAAATGCATAGTGGAGTTTGTGGAGGGAAGTATATGGCCAAAACTACTGCACACAAAATAATGTGGATTGGGTTCTAGTGACCTACTATTTTTAGGGATGCACATCAATTAGTAAAGACATGTGATGCTTGTCAACATTTCTCTGGTAAGTTAAATTTCTCTAGTAACTTACCTTTAAAACCAGTTGTAGTTCAATCTCCATTCCAACAATGGGGTATTGATTTTGTAGGAGAGATAGCATGCAAATCAAGTGGGCGCCATTCATGGATATTGGTGGCCACTGATTACTTTACCAAGTGGGTGGAAGCAATTCCAACAAAGAAATCAACTAGTAAGGTGGTAATTGATTTCTTAATGAACAATATAGTACCTAGATTTGGATGTCTTGAAAGAATTGTGTCGGAAAATGCAATGTGTTTTAGATCTAAGGAATACATGGAATTTTGTGAAAAATATGGCATACAAGTCTCTTATTCATCACCTTACCACCCACAAGGAAATGGACAAGTGGAATCAAGCAATAAAAGCTTGATGAAGATAATCAAGAGGATCTTAGATCAGAATAAGAAGGCATGGGATTCTAAATTAAAATTAGTAGTCTGGGCAGACAGGGTGATAGTAAAGAAGGCAATAGGATGTGCTCCATTTGATTTAGTCTATGGGATAAATTCAAGGTTGCCTCAGAATAATCTCATGGGAATGTATAGATTTGTCCAGATGTATGATGATGAGATAGAAGATGAAATGTAATTGAGAGTGGAAGCTCTCATAGAGCTGGATGAAACTAGAAGGGAAGCTCATATGAGAAATGCCAAATTATAGTTGTAGGTGAAAAATTTGTATGATATAAGGACAATTGCAAGAACTATCCAAAAATGGAGATATGGTTTTGATGTGGAATGCTAGGTTGGAAGACAAAGGGAAACATGGTAAATTTGATGCAATTTGGCTAGGACCATTCTTGATAATTAATAAATGGGGGAAGGATTCATATTTCCTTCAAGAAATGACAGGTGATATTCTTGAATTTCCAGTTCATGGACAATTCTTGAAGTTATACTTCAGTTGAGGTATTGTTTTCCATGAACAGTAGGTTTAGGTTTGTATATAGGTTTGTTTCTTTTGTTGTGGGGTTGTCTTTTCTGGATAATCCTTTTGGTTGTCTCTTCAATTGGTCTACTCTACCTAAGTTTTTGTTATTCTCACTTCATTCTAGTCGAATGAATGTCCCCAACTGGAGCCATTGATGGAGCATCAATTTTAGGTCCCTGGTTTCCTTTTATTACTAGTTTGTCTCAATTATTCAGAAGGCACCTAGGGCTGGAATTTTGCTTTGCTTTCATGAACCCTTGGTGTTCTATCTTTGGGTTGGATCTTTATTGTTGTTACCTTTTGGAAGAGGTTTTTAAAACAACTTATGTCCCATTGAATCATCTAGGCCTGGCCCCTTCTATTGAAAATGTTAAATATTTTGCTGGCTTCTTTTTATTTATTTACTAAGGTCTGAGTCGGTCTGTGCCCTATCCTTTTAAAACAACATTGAGTCATCGACTATCATTGCCCTAGGTGGTGTACCCTTCCCATTATTTTCTTCTAATTAACTTTAATGTTTTTCAGGGGTTATTTGATGACATTGATTTCCTTGTGGTTGATCCTGACCACTCCCCGTGATACCGCAATGACATCACCGCTGGATATTTGGTGATTGTGATATCATGGGCTGGCACCATGTGTCCCAAGTTGTCGATGCTGAAAAAGTAAATAAAGTGTTTAATATGTGTGTTGGACTATAGTGCATTATCGAGTGGGTTACTAAACCACATGTGAAATGCACATGGTCATAATCAATGGCAATGTTTTAACCTTGGCGAAAAAGCTACTCGATGGATAGGTATTCGTGTTGTTCCTTGATATGTATGATTGTGATCACCGATGAAGAAAATCAATGGTTGCTCGCCATCGTGTGATCCTAAACTGAAGGGAGTTTAATGATCATGATATTGTAGGCGGGCACCACGTGTATTCTTTTGGCACTGCATATTATGGTGGGCCCTTGACAATGATGTGGAGACATTGTCAGTTTTTTCTAAGGATGACTATTTCATGATCTAACAGAAATAAGAGATCGACGGTGAGGTTTTAAATTTGCATCAAATACAATTGAAGTCGTTGGCATGGTATGCAAGTGAGCTTTAATGGCAGACGAGACATCTACGGGCTATTTTTCATAAATTCTAAGTATTTAGTTTCAAACTATTTTCACCATTGAGGCATTAAAGTGTTTTTGAAGTGGTTTAGAGCCAAAGATAGAGTTTTCAAAGCGATTACAACAAGGGTTTGATCTTCTGCAAGGCAAAAATTTTTGTGAGTTATTTTCTTTATCATTGTTTTGTTTGAATGTGATTCTTGTGGAGTGTTATGTTGTGTTAATTAGGGTTTTTCTTGATTAAGGTTCTAAGGTTATTGTTTCTTTTGAATTCTAGTAAATTGCAAAATTCTACTATAATTTTGTTTTGGGTAGCCATAGTTTGTCCACAATTTGATCTTAGAAGAAGTCGTTGTTGTTTGAAATGGCACCCACAAAGTAGCATTCTGGCCATATTGATTACTTGCAAAGGAATCTATATGATGATTTCCTTGACCAATTCCCTTTGTCAACAAATGACAAGAATTGGTGTTCGGTTCTAATAAGAGGGACAACCTTAGGTGAAGGATTGAGATATAAAACCTATAATATTGCGGATGCTAGGGTACCAATGATAGGTTTGGAATTGTCTAAAAGATGGTATGGGTAGCGAAATGCATCTCATCCTTTTTCAAATGGTTGGAGGTATCATATGGGAAAGCTTGCGGTACCAAATATGTTTCTTGATGTTGACCTACTCAGGGTAGTGGCTACAAGATATGATCATGCCACAAGGATTATCAGGGATAATGATGGTGAGGTTTTACTAAATATAAATGCAGATGTGATAAGGTGGGTTTTTGATTTAAGCGAATATGGCTCATTCTTGGTCTAAATAGAACTTGAGGAGATGAAGTAGGAATATGCCAGAACACAACCTCTTTTCAGATCAAAATTGCTTCCTCCTCATCTAGCCAGGGCGGGCAGCTCAATGATTCACATCAGCCCAATTGATCAGGAACCTTTCAAGTTAAGTTGTTTTGCTGATCATTTCTTGGAAACTTTCTATTCACTTTTCCAAATTTTAGGTTTCAGCCCTAATACCATGATACCCATTACCTATATGTTCATGGGGGCTCAAATTCAACATCCTAACTTTTCTGTAGTGTATGACTATGCTTCTTTCCTTGCTGAAAGGATACATGAGGGTTTGTTGAACTTATATGTGGGGGACACTGGTACTCCTTTCTTTTGGTACTCCTTATTAATGCATATGTTCTTGTATGAGAATGTCAACTTCTTCTCAGATAAAATGGAGTTGAGGCAGGAGCTAAATGGAGAAAGATTACTAGTGCAGGATTGTAGTGCATATTTGTCTTGCAACAAGGGTGGTGCCAACTATGTGCAGTTTGATAATGGGTTTGCTTCTAGGCTCAGAGCTAGAATGATGGTGAATGTGCCAAGGATTCCTAAGGATTTGCACGATTTCCTCTGACCCAAAGTAAGAGAGGCTGATTTGAAGGTATGTCATAATTGGGGTGACATCATTCCATACCCTGTAAGTACTATCCTAAGGGTTTATAGTTTCCAGGGAGCTCCTCATATTCTCTTGTATAATGTACCATCAAGGATGGGATTTGAAGAGGTATTATGGCAACTGGGTTGCATCCATGAAGACAATTTGATAGAAAGAGGATAAGGGACTTTGTTCCTTGATTATACTCTTGTTTCAGACTTTGTATTTTCCAAGGGGGGATGTGTTCACTTTGATATATATTTTGATGATTACCATTTGAAGAGTGGATCTATAAGGCAACATAACCCTAAGGGATTCTTTGATCTATTCAGACAAGGAATTAAGGGTGGAAAGTTTGTTCATATTTTTAGTTTTCCTGAAGATTTGATTAGGAATGAGTTTGATTTGAGCCAGAAGGAATTAAATAAAGAGAAGTGGATTGCTTATGAGAAAATGTTGGCCATGGTGCATAAGATGGATCCAAAATATGATCCACTAATGGAGTTCACTCTATTTCACAAAAGAATTGATTTCCTGATAAATAATTTCAAAGAGATCATGAACACCCTGAGAACTAAGAAGATAGATTTGGAAGTGGACTGGAAAATTCAGGGATTGGAGGTGAGGCCTGAGGAAGAAAGGCCAACCTATCAACCACCAAGGGATAGGCCTTCATGCAGAAAGAAGAAAAATGATAGTAGTGATGAAGAGGCAGGAGATAGAAAAGAGAAACAAGTAATGAAAACATCATCATAATTGGGTCATGGGATCAAAAAGCTTAGAGGGATAAAGATTGTGGATCTAGATTCACCACCTAGGGATGACCTTGTGGAGCCACCATCAGAGCCAAGCCTTAAGAGAAAAAGAGTTGAGGAATCACAAGAGGCTCTGGTGGATGAGATAATTGTAACTAATCAGGACATGTAGGTTGGCATCCACTCTCTTCCTAGATCAGCATAGTTAGTGCTAACTGATATTGATATAAAGGGGCAATGTGTACAAGATGCTAGGATGGTGGCCTACAAGGCATTCTTGGATGATGATGCCTTTGTGAAAACTCTTGTATTCTTGCAATTGATATGGAGGCTAAAACTTGAAGAATATCAAGACAAATGCAAGAGAAGGAGGGAATCAAGACCTAATAGGTTTCACCAGGAGAATGATGATGAGGTCAAAGTTGAATTAATAGAACAATTCAAGACCATCACTCCTGATGAAGGAAGGAAACTTGTGTCTCAGGCTGGTGTCTTACTTCTCCTTGAATGGGACATAGCTGATGCTATAGCATTTAATGCTATCATATAGTCCAAGCAACCTATGCAAAGTAGTGAAGAGGAAGTCAATGCAACCCTGCAAGACTTTTCCTTTAGTGAGGAATATGAGACTTTAGCCATATGGGCATTGGCACCTTAGGGTAGAAAAATGAATATGGTTGATATTAGCCCAAATTTAAGGGGTGGGCTTATCATCAAAAGAGCTTCTAAAACCTCAATGACAGAGGCCACAAGTTTGACACTGAATTTAGCCAAATTGGCCTAGAAGACAGTTGAAAGAGATGAAGCTGAAAAGAAAGGCTTGATGGAAAAGTACAATGCAATAATTTTGGAGTATAGTAGAATGTAGCAAAAAAATGTTGAGCTGTAGTCTAAAGGAGATAGACTAAGTTATAGGCAGGTGGGAGAATCCTCCAGTGCCCCTGCTACTAGAGAAATATATACTACTTCGGGGTCATTGCCCCATGTTGTCCCAATCATTTCTACTCTTGGATCCCTAATTCAGACACCTAACAATAACTTTGCACTAGGTCCAATTGAAGAGGAAGTTGAGTATTTTTTAGATCCTCCAAAAAGCAGATGATGAATAAAATCACAAAATTATAGGCTTCCCTAAGGGCTAGTTAGGATGATACTATAGCTAACAATGATGAGGTGGTTGACACTATTTTGAGGCATTTAAATGAGAAGGTTTATTCTAGGTTGCTAGTTGTACATTCTTTATATTCTTTATTTCTAGGTTGAATACAAAACATTAACAGAGATCGGGAAGTGGTTCTACCTCTGGTTGAGAAGTGGATCCCTAGGGCCACTGATTTAGATGTTATGTTTAAGGCTTCTAGATTTGATGTAAATAACAGGCCTCAGTCATTAAAGCCTACTCAAATATTTGTGAAATCATTGAAGGGATTCTAGGCCTTGCTTGATGATTTGAGTAAGAAAATTAGAGAATTAATATAGGGTTTTGATGATTGGAATGACACTTTTCTGCCATATATACTAGATACATAGGGAAATGTTAAGACAATATAGTAGTGGGAAGAAAGGGCAAAAGAGGTTATTAATGCACAAATCAAATTAATCTATGATGACTCAGACCATGACTTGTTGGTAAGCAACATGGATAAAATAATTAATACCAACATGTTCTTAGAGTCATTTGAAAGAGAGGCCAACCAGGTTGTGGTGAAATTCACACCTTATAGTACCAAGATGATGGAGGTAGTGAACTTTAATTGGCCAATGGATGAGGAATATCAGAGTTGGGTTGACAAGTACTTAACTGAAGAGGAATGAAATGGTGTATATTACTAGCAACTGACGGTTCATCAGTTATTTTGTAACTAATTTTGGTTTTGTTCCATAATGGCTTTGGGCACAAGTTTTGAGATGTAACAAATGTTGTGGCTATTTGGTGATGAGTAGAATCAATAGAAAGATGCTCTGGGACTTGGTGGTTGTGGTTTTAGTTTTGAATTGGCACATAGTGGTCCAATTGATTGGTGACATGTGTAATTTCTGGCCTAATGCTTGTTGCTCCTTTGTTTTCTATAAGAAGGATTTCAAGGCCAAAAATTTGGTTGGCAAGTCAGATATTTTGAAGGTTGAGTCTAGGTATAGTTGTAGAGAAAATTGTAAGAACTTTTTTGAATGTTAAGGCAATTTAGGTTTGGTGTTATCTGGTAATGTGTTTGTGAAACTATTTGTCTGTATGTCTTTACTTAGGGCTTGCCTCCAAATTGCAAATGAAATGACTATCATAAGTTACAGAATAATGTTGTGATTATCTCACACTCCAAGTAGGCAATATTATATGTGAAAGGCCAATTCATTTTAGTGGTATCCTATTCTGTTGAGCTATTTGTGGGATTATTTGTGAATTGTTAATGATTGTTTATGAATTTGGTGCAAAGATCATAAACAAATTATAAGGACCACCCTCCTGGGTTTTGCAGAGCCCAAAGTGTATGAGGTTATTATTAAATCCTCGTCAGTTGGTCTAGGTCCTCTGAGCTACCCTTGATTGGAATTGGAAATTCCATAGGTAGATTAGGAGACAAACCTAGTTTACAGGAAAAAACACCAACAAGATTCACATGGACAAATTGGAGGAGAGACTTCTCAAAAATAGTAGTATAGTTAGATAGATTTTTAGTCTTTAGAACTGGTCTATTACATCATGTAATTTATCTTCTCAAATCCTACCTCTTGTAAGTTTAGATCATTATGCTATATTTCTTTCCATATCAAGTTCAACTGGGATAACAATGCATAAACCTTCCTTTAAATTTTAGAGGATGTGGTTCAAAAATCCCCTTTTTTTGCCTCTATTGAGGTAGTGGTGGGTGAGTACAACTCCCCAAGTAGGCACAAAGATGTTCCAGTTCTTCAAAAAATTGCAATATGTTAAGGGAAATATTAAGGAATGGAACATGAGTACCTTTAAGAATATTTTTCTGTAGAGGGAAGATTTTGATAAGAAATTAGAAAATATGCATGATCATATTATACAGAATGGAATGGATTCTACCACATATTAAAAGAAGGATCTTTAGTAGTTATGGGTAGAGCTAGGTAAATGAGAGGAAATGTATTGGTAACAAAATTCTCATGAGTTATGGTTAAAAGAGGGGGACTGAAATATCAATTTTTTTCATGCATCAACTCAACATAAAAGAGCATCAAAAAATATCTTCTCCATTCAAGATGCAATCTTAGGAAAAAAAAATTTATAATGCAGAAGAAATTCGAGTAGAAGGGGTAAAGTTCTTCATGAATCTCCTTGCCCCACATAATGAAAGTAATCTACTCAATTTCCCTGGATAAGGCTCTGAGCCTAGATGGTTTCATGGCATTGTTTTTTCAAAAATATTAGGATGTGTTGGGGTTTGATCTATTATTGTCTCTAGAGGAATCACACAAATCGAGAAAACTGTTAAAAATTTCAATGTAATAAATATAGTTGTGTTTCCCAAAGTAAAGGATCCTAAAACATTTTCTAACTTTAGACCCATAGCTTTATGTAATACAATCTACAAAATCTTTACAAAAGCAATCTATTTGAGGTTGCAACCCTTGATTCCAAAAATAATTTCTCTAGAACAAGGAGGATTTGTTCTAGGGAGAGAAACTATAGAAGAGGCTTTAGTGGCTCATGAGGTACTTTACTCGATCAAGTGAAATCAATTTCCTTCTATCATTGTAAAATTGGACATGATGAAAGCCTATGACAGGGTGGACCAGGATTTCCTTCTCAAGGTGTTGTTCAAGTTTTTCTATTCTAATAAATGGTGTAAGGGGCATGTGTTGGATCATCATGGAAAAAATAGGCCCTTAAGTGGTGAAAAATTTAGAAAAATCAAAGTTAGGCAACTTGATGTAAAAATTTGAATAAGTTATCTATAATATTTCAAAAATATGTAACAATTGAATCTGTAGAAAATTGAATATATTTTCTAAAAAAATAGGTTTATTTAAAAAAAAATCTATTTGGTGAAAATTTAAAATTTCAATGCAGTAGTACTTAAATTTTAGGGAAAAAATAAGAAGTAGGTGTTTGTCTGACCACCCTAACCACAATAAAATGATAATATTTTTTTATAATATTTTAGATATAAGTAGAGGAATCATGTCTAAATGTGATGCATATTTTTTTTGTAATTTTTTTCCAAGTAAATAATTAATTATGATTTTTTTATTACAACTTTTAAAAAATATAAAAACTCATATGTCTGACCACTTTAACTTAGTCAAAACTTCATGAAATTCATTATTTTTTTAATCCTATAGTATGCAAAACATAGAATGTGAGACATGTTTTTTATTCAAAAAATATCATACCATTTGAAAGCTATAGATATTTTTTAATAAGGCTATCAATCAGGGCTTTAGTCATAATTCAAATAAAAAATGAATAATAATAATTTATTAAACTCAAATTAAACCATAATTTATATTGGTCGAAAGTTGAGAATCTCCTTTAAATACCCTTTTCATTTCATCAATTTTGGGTAAAAAAAAAGTCATCAACCACATACCCTACACATACCCATCATATTGTCACTTTTTGGCCCATCATGATCCTACACATACCCTAAGTGGATATTATCTTGTCTATCAGGGCCATATTTTTTAGTTCTAATTAATGAATCTCCTTTGGGATTTTTTAGGGAAACGTATGGAGTGAGGCAAGGTGATCCTTTGTCACCGTTTATTTTTATAATTATGGTAGAGGCATTGAGAAGGGCTATCAAGGAGAAACATCATCAAGGATTGTGGTAGGGTATTCTAACTCCTAATGTTGATGTATTAGTTACACATAATTTATTTGCATCTATGATAATCTTTTGTATGGGAAAACAACTATTTCAGAAGGTAAACAGATAAAAGAGGTTTTGGATAAGTATACACAGGGGTCAGGCCAAAGAATAAATGCCCAAAAATAAAAAAAAAATTATGTGTTCAATGCTGTTGGCATAACAACTAGAACCTTAGGAGTAAGAGTTGGTACAGACAGCTATGCACACTACCCAATGAGTGCTCTTCAAATTATGAGGGGAATCCCCTCGTTGTGCTTGAAAAAAGTGCTTTGAAAAAGAAATTAAACTAAACTATATCCTATCTTTTTGGCTCAGCTGTAATAGGTACAAGGCCTTCTCGAAAACTATATACATTGCAACTAAATATTTTCTAGTTTCGCAGATTACTAATTACAACTGCGCTAATTACTTAAAATCTATCCAATTTCCTCAAGAAAACAGAGCGTGAGGAAAAGGAGCAAGGATGACTATCTAATGATAAACAAGTATAGATTCTCAAATTGAAGGCAAGGTGGCACATCTATCAGCTCAATCTAAACAAGTTTATTATTCACAAAACACCATACGATAAACAAGAACATATTCTCAACTTGAAGGAAAGGTGGCACATCTATCAACTCAATCTAGAAAAGTTTATTGAACACAAAATAGATTTGATATAACTATGGAAAGAATTCACAATTACAATTGCATGAAACCCAAGTGGCATAACAATTCATCATAATAGTAAATACACATGAACAAATACAGAATGAGCAATATTGAAGGCAGGGTAGGCACAACATATATTCCTCTCTCGTGCAAAATTTATTTACAAATGAGAAAAAGCTCTTATTTATAGACATCAAAAGGTGTAGGGAACCCTAAAATCACCTTGATTCAACTACAATCTTGCAATGCATGCAAGATTTGTTACTAAACCCTAATAAAATAAACTATACAGTTAATTGGAAAACTACCATCAGTTAACTAAAAAATCTAATCTAAAAATGGACAAGGTGCAAGCATGCACATCCTTATTTAAAACAAAGTTAACTGGACACTATCTTCAGTTAACTAGAAACCCTAACCCTAACTCTTGTAAAGATAATCCCAAGGAAGAGATAAGCATGTATGAAGTCAGCAAGAGAACTTAAGACTGAAATTTGAGTTAACTATTGCTCATGACTCTACCCTTGAAACTAACTATAGGTCCCAACTGGCAGATCACTCAAAGTCATCTCGGTTCAACACCTCATCTAGGAACTCATCAATCACTCTATCTTCTAGCACTTTGATGCTATCCAAAGCAATAATCTGTTTCTTCAACTCCTTATCACTTTCCCTGATTGTATGCATGCATTCTCTGACATCCTTAGCCTCCTTGAAACTAGCTGAAATCACTGTAATATTCTCCAAATTAGTCGCCACAAGATCAGCCTCAAGGCTATCACGAATCAACTATTCAAACTCAGCTTGTACTATGTCCAATTCAATATACGTGCCATCCTCAAGAAGATAATGACACAAAATCCAAACAACAAAACCACTAACAAGTGAATGCACTCCAACAACATTATCTTTCAGTGAAAACAACTTGGTAGAGACCTTTTCACAAATCTTCATTTCGAATAGGTGTTACTCCCTCCAAGTGAAAAAATTCTCTCAATCTTATTCACGCTCCAAAGCATCATATGCAATAGAAAACTAAGAAACAAGAACTTGATCCTTTCCTAAACTCTCTGCAACTGAAATTTCAAGAAACTGAACACCTTGACAAAGTTTATGTGTGTCACTCCTCAACTGATATAAATCTGTAAGCAGATGCTAACCTATAACAATTAAACTCTCAATCCAGCTGTCCAAAAGTCTACCATGACTGACTAACTAATCTAATTTTTGTTGTTCTACATGTGTACTCTAAGGAAGAACAAGTGCTCTACTCGAATTTCCATGAAAAAGATCAGAGATATATTGACGAAGTTGACTGTTTTAAGCCCTAAGCAGTGCCTTATCCTCTCCATCCTTCATGATGCATTCTTTAAGATTATTAGTGACAATCTTAAGAAGAGTCGCGTCTATCTCCTGAGTTGTCCTACCAAGATTTTCCTTAGTGAAATTAAAGTCACCGACTTCAACTTCATCTAGGCTCTTACCCTCTAAAGGAATAGCAACCTCTATAACAATCTCTGATTCTAGAGTCTTTTCGATATGCACCTACTTCTTGATTTTCTTGTTTGATCTTCTCTGATAATGTTTTTTGAACTCAGATAAATCAAGATTATATGAAGGTTGTCACCTCTATCTCCCCAAAGACTTCTCGAGCCAACAAGACTAAACAATGTTATCAATTCGACAAGAGATTGTCCCAGATGCATCAACCTATGTTGTTTTGGTTGTCTTTGATCCTACTTGAATTGGTATCTCAGGCTCTCAATCTACATCAATAGGTTGAACATGTGGTGAACTAGGAGGTGAAACAGGAGGATTAGCCTGAATGACTGTCTCTACTGGAATCTCAGGTACATTATCAACTTGCTTCTGCTTTCTTTTATGAGTAGTCCTTTTTCCTGTGTTTCCACTGAGTCTAACTCCTTCAGGAGGTATCATAATAGCCTTGACCTAAGGCCTTGACCTCAAAGTATAAGGTAATGAAGAAAATTTTGTTGGCGGCTCTGTCACAGGAACTGACTTTTGCCTCTATTTACTCTCCAAGAATTGCTTGCTGGTCTTGATAACCAATTTGGATATCTCCTCAATAGAATTATTCTCTTTAATGTACCAATCTGGTTAACGAAGTGGCTACTGAGCAATCTGATCTCTAACATATAAATTGAGAAGAACCTCTCCATCATCATCTGATAAACCATCAACATCCTTTGATAGGTAATCAAAAAGCTGAGCGATAGTGAGTCTACAATAGTGATGACGACAAACCTCAAATTCATCTTCACAATTACCCCAGAAATCTTCAAGTGCTGGCTTATGTGCAATCGCTCACTCTAACCTGGCTGCATAATAACCCAAAGGATCATAAGAATGCCTCTCAATATGTGTTTTGAGTTTGGATCTTTCCATCTCAGTTGACATATGCCTGGCATCCGCTGCAGTTCTGCATGTGAAAATACCCAGTCCGAATGGAAAAGTAGTCATAGTCTTATGATGATTATGAAGAAAGGAATGAATGTGTTGCATCTATCTAAGAAACTCCATAAAGATAAGCCTATCTGAAGGGTACCTTGGAAACATCAGAGGCTTTCCAATATATCCATAAACCTAGATGTATGTGAAAGTAGGGAATTGGATAAACCAATCTGCTCAAGTCTCCATCACTGATTTTGCTTCTCTAGAAATTTGAATGTGCATTTCATTATCAAGATCTCTGACTATCCTCATGGAGAAATGATCATTCACTACCTGGAAATCCTATTCAGACTTAGAAAAATCCAACTGAGAATAGTACTCATGAACACGTTGAACCCCAAGAGTGCCATTGGTTTTTAAATGTCTATAGCTGCCTAGGAATTTGACTAAGTAAAACAAGTAGGATATCATATGAAACTCATGAAACCTGAGAAAATCAGAAATTTTCTGATGTAGGAAATCATTAATCAACATAGCCCAGTCAAAATGTTCTGTGCAATCAAGGATCCTAGAAATAAGGTAAAAAATCCATGGTTGAAAACTGCTAGCATCCTCTTGACCTGTAACTCGATTGAGAAAAGTTATTACAACAACAATCTCGTCATTGAATTCAGCACAACCAACCTTTTTAGGTATGTTAGTCTTTTGAAATTTCAACCATCTCTGAGCCACTTTTCTCTGTGAACGTTCTTGATCTCCATCCCATATCTTCTCACAGGCCTCAATAACCATAGTGAAATTATCTGAACGAGGAGGAATAGCAAATAATTTCTCCACATCCTTCAGCTTGAGACTAGAAATAACCCTCCCATCAACTGATCTAATTTTTTGAGAAGATGAGTCATAATGCTTGATACAAGCAAGAAAAAATTCAAGATCAAAAGTGGTGATAGGAATAGATGCCACTGCTAGTAAACCGAAATGTTCAAGATTTCTCAATGAATTGTTGTTCACACCCTCCAAACTGCTCAGGTTAATGACTGGATAAACATGACTCAAGTCCGTGTCTGAAGTTTTGGTAAAATTATGTATAAGAACGGATTTGGTTCTATAATCAATGAGATTGAATTACATTTTGAAAATGAAAAATTCTGACTATAAAGTCGCATATACTTGAAGAACTTTCTGGAAAAGCTAAAAATCTCTAAACAAGGCTAAAAATAGCCTATGGCAAGAAAAAATTTCAATTTTTTTTTGAAACATAGGTTTTGTGCAAAATCAAATTCTAAGACAACCAGATAGCTCAATTTGCGAAAAAATGTGTTTTAGGCCCACATGCAAACAAATTCAAAGAAAAAAGCACAAAGCTTTAGAAAGAACACTATGGGGCAATTTTCTCAAAAAAATCTAAGATATGGGTTTTGTTGTTGATGCTAAAGTATGCAAACCCAGATGATCAAACTCTAAAAACAAGTTGAATTTCTTTGACATACGAAGAAAGTACCTAAGATGACAAATAAAAGAAATAAGATAGAAGAAAGAAGGTTTTATTTGCTCTGCTTCTACAGAATTCACCTATCTCTATTTTGGATTTGATGAGAACCTACATGCAAACTAAAAAAAAGTCTGGAATATTCTTCTTCTAAACAAACTGAATTTGTTGCTATGAAGAACGCTAAAATCTAACACCTGTAGTACCTTCAAATTACTGCTTTGCTCAAGAAGAATGTATTTCTCTAACCTTGTGATGAAGAATAATGGATGCCTAAACTTGAATAAATAGACTTTCATTACCAAAATTCATAGAAAATGCATGCAACCTTTAAAAAAGTCACTTGAATTATGATTGGACCTCAAAAACCCACGCCTGGCCAATGATTGGTTTTCAATTCTATTAATTGAAGACTAAAATGGTCTAAATAAAGCACCATGCTTTAAGACTAAAGTCGCCATATTAAGACTTCAGTTTCAAAATCCACTAAAGCGCCATGCGAATTAAACTTCAGTTGACAATTCATATTGAATTTTCCATACTTCATTACTTCAAAATTTATGCTTTAGGAACTAAGGCATCACCCTTAAAGACTGAAGTTAAAATATATAATGAAGTGCCAACTTCACAAAATCTTCACAAAACTTCAACTAATGAGCCATGCATTCAAACTCAAGTTGACTCTTGACATGCACTTTAGTTAAGTGGACATGCAAACTAGTTAACTCAACATGCAAAGTTAGTTAAATCGACATGCAAACTAGTTGACTCGACATGCAAAACTGAAAGAACACTCAACATGTCAAAATGTTAACTGGAGATGACAACCTAGAAATCATTCTGTCTAATTGGAAGTCAAAATTCAAATATTCAAAATTCTTCTTTAAGGCGCACATGTGGTTTTGAAAAAACATTTTTGACTTTAGGCATTTTTCTCCAAACTTAGCCATTTTTGATGAAAACTGAAATTTAAACCTCTTTTGGGACCTCTGTTCATCCCCTAACACTGGCTGATAGGTGCATCGCAGAGCAGGACAAAATTTGATCAAAAGATACCTTGAGACTGAATATCATAAAACTAAGATCTGAAGGGTAAAAAATCCAAGCATCCTTTTCAAAAGATGATCTTTTTTCCATACTTAGTCAAATTTTCTCATCTCCATGTCATACGAAGGGAAAAACAAATCCTCCATAACTTTTGACTAACCAAGATTTAGGATTGGCTCACTGGCTCACTGCAGAGTTGACCTTATTCCACATGATAGTTGCAAAGGCACATTTCTCCAGAAAACATTATCTGAGGGGTGAAAATCAAGGGTGCCTTTTTGAAAAGTTGCTCTTTTATCTCCAGACTTGGCCATTTTTGGAACTGACAAAAATAACACTAAAACTTTGACTGTAGACTGATAGGTCATCTTTTGATCTGATGGAGACAGGCAACAAAAAGCTGAACATAACACAGACAAACTAAATATCTGAGATCATCAAAAAGAAGGCATTAAGGTCTTCAAAAGCTTAGGCACCTTTATGAAAATGTGCTCTTTTGTTTTTTTCTTGATATTTTGACCAAGATCTGACCCCATGTTTGACCTTTGGTTCAGGCAATCTAGCAACTTAGATTCACCTACTGAAGGATGCTCACAAAGCTTGAACAGACATAAAACAAACATTTCAGGTGGCATTTAGTCAAAAATATGGGCGCCTTTCTGAAAAGTTGCCCTTTTTCTTAGTGTTAAGCCAATTTTGATGTTCCTCTCATTTTGCACTATATCTTTCGTAATTTACACGAAACAGGTCTGTTTGAGAAACTTAATAGCCCATTGCAAAGCTAACATGATGCCAAACAAATGTCTGTTGGAGGTGACAAACCCTAAAAGCAAGATCTGAGCCCCTAAAAGATAGGGCGCCTTTTTGAAAATGTGCTCCCCTCTCTAGAGAGAAAATTTTGATGATTTTCCATTAGATTTACACTTTTTTTGAAATTACTCAGTAACAGACTGACACAAAACTCACAAAAGCTCCATATTTGAAAAGCCCAAAAATGACCTTCCAACATCACTTTAACAAATTAAGACTCAATTAAGCAAAATTCCTTATTGAAGCAAAAAATTTGGTTTGGGTACAACATGAGGCTTCGTCTGGTGACCATGTCGGATACTTACGACATAGGAGATCCCTAGAATCTCAGTGTTTTCATAGACCAATGACTTATAAGTTGGGTATATGGAGTTAGGACTTCCCTAATCACCTAAAACAAGACTATCCTAATCACCTAAAACATGACATAACATCACATAGCGGGGAAATACAAAACAATGTAACAATAAAGCATAAAAAACTACTTATAAAAATTTACAAAGAATCACTCCTCCCCCGAAGGGTTGAAGTGTTTAAGATATTTCCCGCTATGGGGAAGTGGGAAGATTCTTCCATTTGAATAAGAGAGAATATATGTGTTTTCTCCTACTGATTCATGGATTTGGAAAGGCCCTAACCACAAGGAATCGAATTTACCATGCATTCCTTTAGGTTTGTTCCTTTTGTCCCACAAAAGGACTTGATCTCCAACTTCAAAGTCTCTGTGAAAAGCCTTCTTATCAAAAATATTCTTCACTCGCTCTTGAGGCTGAGTGAATTTATCAAAAACCTCTATCCTTTCCTCTTGAAGTTTCATCAGGAGCAAATTTCATTTCTGAATAGGATCATTAAACTCTTCATCCTCTACTGTAGATGCCAGTTGTAAAGTAGACAACTCCAAGGTAATAGGAAGAACTACTTTTGTACCATACAAAAGAATAAAAGGCGAGGTGCCAATAGCTCTCTTAGGAGTTATACGATCAGCCCAAAGAGTGTCATATAACTTGGTATTCCAAGTCCTCTGATTTGACTCAACCAACTTGTGTATAATTGTGACAATGTTCTTATCGGATGATTCAGCCTGTCCATTACCCTAAGGGTAATAATCTGACAAGTATGACAACATGATGCTGTGATCAAAACAAAAGCTCAAAAACTCCTCTGATGAGAAGCACGTTGCATTATCAATCACAATTTTCTGAGGAACTACAAAGTGAGAAATGATATTTTCCTTTAGGAAGTTGCAAACCACTTCAGATGTAGCTTGCTTAGTAGGAACCTCCTCAACCCACTTCGTAAAATAATTTGCTGCTGTAAGGACATAAACATGCCCCATACTAGAACTTGGATTGATAGGTCCTACAAAATCAATACCCCACTGCTGAAATGGAGCATCAATGACAACTGGCCTGAGTGGAAAAGATGCCAATTTCACTTTACTAGCAAATTACTGACATAACTGACACTTGTACACCCAATCATATGCATCATGGAACAAAGTCGGCCAATAAAACTATGCTCACAAAATATTGAATGTAGTGACCCTTGATGAAAAGTGTCCTCTGCATGCCTGATTATTAAAAGCATCTAACAATATCTGTTGCTAGTCCCTTCCGACTCATAGAAGAAAATTTCTATCAAGGCCATGCTTGTGCAGAACATTGTTAACAAGAACAAAATTTTGTGCTTTCAATTTCAGTGTTCTTTTCTGTTGTTTGTCCATGTGACGTGGACATTCTCCATACATTGAATAATACCACAGAGGTGTACCATTCTTTTGCAAAATCAACAAGTAGGACCAAAGGAAGATCCTCTTTAACTTCTTACTCTGAACCAATTCCACAATTGCTCTGGAATTTACGATCTTCATCTTCTGCCAAAAACCTACAAAGACCTTGCCCATGAAAAAGCTTGGTTGGTTTAATCTCTAGATCATATTCCTGGACCCTTGCAATCCAGTTCCCTCTTTTCGTACCTATCTCTTGTTGGGTAAGCATGCTTTTGACTACTAGATCAGTGACATACACCATTTTATGAGAATTCAAAATATAAAACCTAAAATTCTTAATAGCTCTGACAACAGCATAAGCATTCTTCTAAATTTGGGAATAATGCATCTCAGCATCTTTAAAATTATCACTCATAAAAGCAATAGGATATTCTCCCTCTTCACTGAGCTTTTTTGTCAGAATGGCAGATAATGAATGTTCTGACACATAATAGTAAAGGATAAAGTCTTTCTGAAAGTTTGGCTGAACTAACACTGGTGCATTAGCAATAGCCTCTTTGATTTTAGTAAAGGCCTGTTTTCCTTCATTCATCCACACAAAAGTAGACATCTTCTTCATCATTGCTGAAATCTCCTTAGTTAGCTCTAAGAAATCAGGTACAAATCTTCGGATAAAGTTAAATTTACCGAAAAAGGAGTGCACCTACATTTTTCTTATAGGGAGAGACAGGTTTCTAATTGAATCCACCCTATTTAGATCTATTATGGTACCTTCTTTGGAAAAAATATGGCCAAGTAACTTGCCCTCCATCACCACGAAGATTTTCTTCTTGGGATTCAAAGATATTTTATGATACCTATATCTCTTGAACACTTTCACGAGATGTGAAAATTGATCACTTTGTTTATATGAACAAATGGTTAACTCATCAAGATAGATGACTATGATCTTATTCCTAAGATCCCCAATCGCTAAATCCATGGATCTTTGAAAAGTAGCACCAACGTTGATAAGTTCGAAAGGCATCCTTTCATAAGAAAATGTTCCCCATGGCATAGTGAAAGCTATCTTTATCTGATCCTCTTCATCCATTGCAATCTGATTATAGCCAGAAAAACCATCAAGAAGTGATAGCATTTCTAATTTGGTAACTATTTGCAATGTATGCTCCATGATAGGTAAGGGATAGTTGTTCTTTAAGGATGATTGATCCAAGTTCTTGAAATCAATGCAAATTCTGATTTCTCCATTTTTCTTGTGCATAGGAACAATGTTTGACACCCAAGTGGAGTGATGAATAGGAAAAATTATTCTCGAATCCACCATCTTATGAATTTCCATGTAGATAGTATCTTGAATTCACAGATTGTAATATCTTTGTTTCTACCTAAAAGGCTTAACATCAGACTTCAGCAGAATTGTGTGAGACAATTCTATGGGTGTGAAGACTTTTAAATCTTCATATGACCAGGAAAAAACATCCTTGTACTGTTTGAACAAGGCGATAAACTTCTCAGTTTCTTCAAGAGTACAACATTTTCCCAAATTCACCAATCGAGGCTTGTCTTCAGTACCTATGTTAACTTGATTATATTCTAATGAAGTATTAACCCCTGACCTTTTCTGATCTTGGATGTAATGATCATTCCTGTCAAAAATATCCTCTAAGGATACAAAACCTTTAGGAATCTGATTTCCCTTCAATTGTATGATTCCAAATTCTATAACCTTAGATTCTTTAGCAATTGATTCTCTGTGAGAACTTGAACTTCCTTCAAAGAAAAATTCTTTGTAATTGTCTCCCATGACGAGAAATTCTTCAATATCTTCATTGTCACTGAAGAATTGCTAGTTGTTTGAATTATCAAGAATAGTTGGTTTGTAGATCAATTCAATAGCAAATGAATTCTAACAAAAGTCAGAGTTAGGCATAAAAAGAGCGGTTGAAACTACAAGTGCATCAGCTTTGCTATTGTTCATTCTTGAAATATATTTGATGTTAAATGCATCAAACTAGTTGATTGCATTCCACACTCTCTACCTATAGTTTTGGAGATGATTCTTTCTTAAGTGAAACTACTCTCTGACCTGCTTAACGATCAATTTTGCATCTCCTTCAACTTGAAGCAACTTAATTCCCATATCCTTTGCGTTTTTGAGACCTAACAAAAGCGCTTCATATTTAGTGGTATTATTAGTGCAATTGAATTGCAACTTGTATGCAAAAGGATATAAACAACCTTCGGGAGAGATAATCGCTACTCCCGCTCCAGAGCCTAAAGTTGAAAAACTGCCATCAAACTGCATCATCCACATCTTAGATTCTTCAATTGACAATTCTGTGGAAAGTGCAAAGTTCTGACAATCTTCCATTACTTCGAGCATATGTACTTGGACCCGTGTCCTGGTATAACACTTGAGCATGTGGGTCCTAGGACTTCACCACTGTAAAATTTGATTTTGTTTTAGGTTCTAGCTTGAAAGTGCCTTTCTTCAATGGGATTGTCACAAACGACCAATCCATCTATATTTCTCCTCCAAGATCTTTGCAGAAACTTCTACTAAGTAACATCCCATAGCTGGTAGGAATATCAACCACTAGGATGGTCATCATAATCTTTTTCTCTAGACACGATGCTAGACTTACTTGTGCATCTTTGAGTTGAGCAACTAATGACACTGATTTAGACTCAAGTGAATAACACTTTTTGTGAGTCGGGGTGCATGAAAGTCCCAACTCATTTATTATTTGTAAGGGCATAATGTTGTCAGAAGCTCCACTATTAATTATGTAATTGCTCAGCTTAAAACCTCCTCTATATAAAGATATATAGAATGGCTTGGGCTTCTATTTTGTAGGGACAGAGGATTGTAGTAATGTTGGTTGAATGACAGTCTTCTTTTTAAGAACCTTCAAGATTCTATCCAGCTGCTCTGGATGATCTTGTAAATACTCCAATTAAGCTATTTGAACCTTCCTTTGCTTTTGTATTCAAATTCCACTTCTCCTCTTCCTCCTTATGTGCCTTGAAATTCTGAGCACATGTGAACATAGGTGAGGTGATATTTTCATGATTCATTATGAGAGAAAAATGGTGGGATTCTTCTTCTTCTTGATTTACGGGTTCTCGATCAAAGTATCCCATTGCAGAGTTGCCATCAAACTTGTTTGTCTGGGAAGAGACGATGTTTGAACTAGAAGGTATGAAGTCTAAACTAGGAGCATAATCGGCATATCCCATGAGCTGACTCATTCTCTAATTTTCTAGACAAGTAGCCCCAGTGTGCTTGACTGAATCATGGAATGTCCAAAAGACTATGGTCTCTTCAGCTTCATTATTCTATCTCGGTTCTTCTTGTAGAAACTTAGACTTGTAATTATTGTATGGTTGAAAATTATTTCTCCTTGGCTAGTAAGATTGTTGTGGTTGAAAAGGTGGTGGTGCGGGCAAGGTTGGTTTCCCTTGAGGTGGTGACTATCTCTTCAGTATTGTCACCTCATTTGCTACCTTCTATAGCAATGGATCGGCCGACGCTTGCATGAGTGACCTGATTGAATCATCTTTCATCTTTCCTATTGTAATCATGTTATCTTCAAGCTTGATATCTTCTTCTTGAAGGTGTTGTAGATCATCCTCTTTGCTTATCTTTAGGAAAAAGGAAATTTTTGATGGTAGCATGTTGATGAAAGAACTCATCAAAATTTCATCAGATGGATTCAAAGTATGATAAAGATGTGTAACAAGGAAATTAAACCTTTCCATGAATTCCCTCATCGGTTCATGATTTTCCATCTTTGAATTTGAGAGTTGTGCAAATAGTTTATGACTATCCTCAGCAGGCTTGAATCTTGCCTAGAACTTCTCACTCATGATAGCCCAATTGGTTATAATACCTGGCTCAAGATTATTGAACCAGTTTGTTGCATTGTTCTCAAGAGTTTCCATGAAAATACATACGATAATTTCTTCATGAGTGACATGAAAAATGGAACAAGCCACTGTGAATGCTGGTAGATGTTCATCTGGATGTTTGGAACCATTGCCATGAAATCTCAAAAGAAAACTTGAGTGAACCCTTGGGTAGTTCATGATGTCCTGCTAAAGCCAACGGTCCAAAATTGTCACCCCAAGGCAAGGGGGTTGTACGTCTTGAATTTCTTGCATTACGACCATTGTGATTATCATCATTGGTGTTGTTATTATGATCACCCATTTCTACAGTTGGAGTGGGAATCTCTTCTTCAAAAATTTCTAATTTAGTAAACTAATCAGGAGCTTCTTGGAAAATAGGATCTAGCTGGATGGGAGGATGGCCTCTCCTTCTAATATAAACTCAATATGCTAGGATGCTTAATTCCATGTGGGAGGTGGCAAAACTGGTCTACTCACTACAAGATCTGCTTTCTCTTCTTCTTTGTCTAGAATTGTAGCTGCATTTCTCCACTGAGCGGTAGGTGTATGATTTTAAAAAATAAAAGTGTGCAAGCTACTGATAATATCTGACTATTCTAATTTGATGAAGACTAAATTTGGATGGATAACAGGCGGAATTAGTGTAGGTTGTTGTACTAGAGTAGTAGGACGCTAGATAGTCATAATTGTGACATGAAGTTTTTGAGGCCTCGTGCCCCACGGTGGGTGCCAAAAAACTATTGGCGTAACAACTAGAACTTCTAGAGTAAGAGTTGGTACAGACAGCTATGCACACTACACAATGAGTGCTCTTCAAATTAGGAGGGGAAGCTCCCTCGTTGTGCTTGAAAAAAGAGCTTTGAAAAGGAAGGTGAACTAAACTATATCCTATCTTTTTATCTAAGTTGTAAGAGGTACAAGGCTTTCTTGAAAACTATATACATTGTAGCTAAGTATTTTCTGGTTTCATATATTACTAACTACAACTATGCTAATTACTTAAAATCTATCTAGTTTCATCAAGAAAATAGAGCATGACGAAAAGGAGCAAGGATGACTATCTGACGATAAACAAGTATAGATTCTCAACTTGAAGGAAACGTGGCACATCTATCAGCTCAATATAAACAAGTTTATTATTCACAAAATAGCATATGATAAACAAGAACAGATTCTCAACTTGAAGGCAAGGTGGCACATCTATCAGCTCAATTTGGACAAGTTTATTGAACACAAAATAGATTTGATCTAACTATGGAAATAATTCACCATTACAATTGCATGAAACCCAACTGGCATAACAATTCATCATAATAGTAAATACGCATGAACAGATACAAAATGAGCAATATTGAAAGCAAGGTAGGCACATCATTTATTCATCTCTCACGCAAAAGTTATTTACAAATGAGCAAAAGCTCTTATTTATAGACATCAAAAGGTGTAGGGAACCCTAAAATCACCTTGAGTCAACTATAGTCTTGCAATGCATGCAAGATTTATTACTAAACCCTAATAAATTAAACTATACAATTAACTGGAAAACTACCATCAGTTAACCGAAACATCTAATCTAAAAAGGGACAAGGTGCAAGCATGCACGTCCTTATTTAAAACAAAGTTAATTGGACACTATCTTCAGTTAACTAGAAACCCCAACCCTAACTCCTCTAAAGAAAATCCCAAGGAAGAGATAAGCATGTATGAAGTCAACAAGTGAACTTAATCTAAAAGTAGAGTTAATTGTTGCTCATGACTCTACCCTTGAAACTAACTACAGGTCCCAACTAGCAAATCACTCAAAGTCATCTCGGTTCAACACCTCATCTAGGAACTCATCAATCACTCTGTCTTTTGGCACTTTGATGTTGTCCAAAGCAATAATCTATTTCTTCAACTCCTTATCACTTTCCCTAATTGTATGCATGCATTCTCTGACATCCTCAGCTGCCTTCTTGAAACTAGCTGAAATCACTGTAATATTCTCCAAATTAGCCGCCACAAGGTCAGCCTCAAGGCTATCACGAATCAACTATTCAAACTCATCTTGTACTATTTCCAATTCAATATACGTGCCATCCTCAAGAAGATAATGACATGAAATCTGAACAACAAAACCACTGACAAGTGAAAGTGCTCCAACAACATTATCTTTCAGTGAAAACAACTTGGTAGAGACCTTTTCACAAATCTTCATTTCGAAAAGGTGTTACTCCCTCCAAGTGAAAAACTTCTCTCGATCTTATTCATGCTCCAAAGCATCATATGCAATAGAAAAATAAGAAACAAGAACTTGATCCTTGGCTAAACTCTCTGCAACTAAAATCTCAAGAAACTGAACACCCTGACAAAGTTTATGTGTGTCACTCCTCAACTGATACAAATCTGTAAGTAGATGCTAACCTATAACAATTAAACTCTCAATCCAGCTATCCAGAAGTCTACCATGACTGACTAACTAGTCTAATTTTTGTTGTTCTGCATGTGTACTCTGAGGAAGAACAATTGCTCTACTCGAATTTCCATGAAAAGGATCAGAGATATATTGAAAAAGTTAACTATTTTCAGCCCTAAGAAGTGCCTTATCCTCTCCATCCTTCATGATGCATTCTTTAAGATTATTAGTGACAATCTTAAGAAGAGTCACGTCTATCTCCTGAGTGGTCCTGCCAAGATTTTCCTTAGTGAAAGCAAAGTCACCGACTTCAACTTCATCTAGGCTCTTACCCTCTAGAGGAATAGCAACCTCTATAACAATCTCTGATTCTAGAGTCTTTTCGATATGCACCTACTTCTTGATTTTCTTGTTTGACCTTCTCTGATAAGGTTCACCAAACTCAAATAAATCAAGATTATATGAAGGTTCTCACCTCTATCTCCCCAAAGACTTCTTGAACCAACAAGGTTGAACAATGTTATTAATTCGACGAGAGACTGTCCCTAATGTATCAACCTGTGTTGTTTTAGTTGTCTCTGATCCTACTCAAACTGGTATCTCAGGCTCTAAATCTATATCAATAGGTTGAACATGTGGTGAACTATGAGGTGAAACACAAGGCTCAGCCTAAATGATTGTCTCTACTAGAATCTCAAGTACATTCTCAACTTACTTCTACTTCCTTTTACCAATAGTCCTCTTTCCTGTGTTTCCATTGAGTCTAACTCCTTCAAGAGGTATCACAATAGCCTTGACCTGAGGCCTTGACCTCAAAGTAGAAGGTAATGAAGAAAAATTCTCTCACGGCTCTATCATAGTAACTAGCTTTCACCTTCGTTTACTCTCCAAAAACTGCTTGTTGGTCTTGATAATGGATCTAGATATATCCTCAATAGAAGTATTCTCTTTAGCGTACCAATCTAGTGAGCGAAGTGGCTGCCGAGCAATCTGATCTCTAACATATGAATTGAGAAGAACCTCTCCATCATCATCTAATAAAACATCAACATCCTTTGATAGGTAATCAGAAAGTTGAGTGATAGTGAGTCTACAATAGTGACGATGACAAACCTTGAATTCATCTTCACAATTAGCCCAAAAATATTCAAGTGCTGGCTTATATGCAATCCCTTGCTGTAACTTGGCTGCATAATGACCCAAAGGATCATAGGAACACCTCTCAGTATGAGTTTTGAGTTTGAATCTTTCCATCTTAGTTGACATATGCCTAGCATCTGCTGCAGTTCTACATGTGAAAATACCCAGTCTGAATGGAAAAGTAGTTGCAGTCTTATGACGATTACGAAGAAAGGAATGAACGTGTTGCATTTGTCTGAGAAACTCCATGAAGATAAGCCTATTTGAAGGGTACCTTGGAAACATCAGAGGCTCTCCAATATATCCATAAACCCAGATGTATGTGAAAGTAGGGAATTGGATAAACCAATCCGCCCAAGTCTCCATCACTGATTTTGCTTCTATAGAAATCTTAATGTGCATTTTGTTATCAAGATCTCTGACTATCCTCATGGAGAAATGATCATTCACTGCTCATAAATCCTATTCAAACTTGGAAAAATCCAATTGAGAATAGTACTCGTGAACACATTGAACCCCAAGAGTTCCATTAGTTTGTAAGTGTCTATAGCTACCTTGGAATGTGACTAAGTAAACCAAGTAGGATATCATATGAAACTCATGAAACCTAAGAAAATCATAAATCTGCTAATGTAGGAAATCACTAATCAACATAGCCCAGTCAAAATGTTCTATGCAATCAAGGATCTTGGAAATAAGGTAAAACATCCATGGTCAGAAAGTGCTAGCATCCTCTTGACCTATAACTCGATTGAGTAAATTTATTAAAATAACAATCTCATCCTTGAATTCACCATGACCAACCTTTTTAGGCATGTTAGTCTTTTGAACTTTCAACCATCTATGAGCCACCTTTCTTTGTGAACGTTCTTGATCTCCATCCCATATCTTCTCACATTCCTCAATAACCACAATGAAATTATCTGAATGAGGAGGAATAGAAAAAAATTTCTCTACATCCTTCAGCTTAAGACTACAAATAACCCTCCTATCAACTGATCTAATTTGTTGAGAAGATGAGTCATAATGCTTGATACAAGCAAGAACAAACTCAAAATCAAAACTGGTGATAGGAATAGATGTCACTCCTAGCAAACCAGGATGTTCAAGATTTCTCAATGAATTGCTATTCACACCCTCCAAACTACTCAGGTTAATGACTAGATAAACATGACTCAAGTCTATGTCTGAAGTTTTGGTAAAATCATGTATAAGAACTGATTTTGTTCTATAATCAATGAGATTGAACTACATTTTTCAAATGACAACGTTTGACTATAAAGTCAAATATACTTGGACAACTTTCTGGAAAAGTTGAAAAGCTTTGGACAAGGCTAAAAATAGCCTATGGCAGGAATTTTTTTTGTTTTTTTGAAACGTGGGTTTTGTGTAGAATCAAATTCTAAGACAACTAGATAGCTCAATTTGCAAAAAAATGTGTTTTAGGTCCACATGCAAAGAGATTCTTGGAAAAAAGTACAGAGCTTAAGAATGAAGACTACGGGACAATTTTCTCAAAAAAATCTAAGACATGGGTTTTGCTGTTGATGCTGAAGTATGCAAACCCAGATGATCAAACTCTAAAAATTAGATGAATTTCTTTGACATGCAAAGAAAGTACCTAAGATGAGAAATAGAAGAAATAAGACAGAAGAAAGAAGGTTTTATTTGCTTTGCTTCTATAGAATTCGCCTATCTCTATTTTGGATTTGATGAAAACCTGCATGCAAACTAAAAAAAAAGTCTAGAATATTCTTCTTCTAAAAAAACTGAATCCGTTGCTATGAAGAACCCTAAAATATGACACCTCTAGCACCTTCAAATTGCTGCTTTGATCAAGAAGAATGTATTTCTCTAAGCTTGTGATGAAGAATAATGGATGCCTAAACTTGAATAAATAGACTTTCATTACCAAAATTCATAGAAAATGCATGTAACCTTTAAAAATGGCACTTGAATTATGATTGGACCTCAAAAACCCACGCCTGGCCAATGATTGGCTTTCAATTCTGTTAACTAAAGACTAAAATGGTCTAAATAAAGCACCATTCTTTAAGACTAAATTCACCATATTAAGACTTCAGTTTCAAAATCCACTAAAGCACCCTTCAAATTAAACTTCAGTTGACAATTCATATTGAATTTACCATACTTCATTACTTCAAAATTTATGCTTTAGGAACTAAGGTGTCACCCTTAAAGACTAAAGTTAAAATATATAATGAAGTACCAACTTCAAAAAATCTTCACAAAACTTCAACTAATGCGCCATGCATTCAAACTCAAGTTGACTCTTGACATGCACTTTAGTTAAGTGGACATGAAAATTAGTTAACTCAACAAGAAAATTCAGTTAAATCGACATGCATACTAGTTAACTCAACATGCAGAACTAAAAGAACACTCAACACTCCAAAATTTTAATTGGAGATGACAACCCATAAATCGTTCTGTCCAATTGGAATTCAAAATTCAAATATTCAAAATTCTTCTTTAAGGCGCACATGTGGTTTTGAAAAACCATTTTTGACTTTAGGATTTTTTCTCTAGACTTAGCCATTTTTGATGTAAACTGAAATTTAAACCTCTTTCGAGACCTCTATTCATCCCCTGACACTGGCTGACAAACTTCACTAATTGGCTGGCTGATAAGTGCATCGCAGAGCAAGACAAAAACTGATCAAAAGATACCTTAAGATTGAATATCATAAAACTAAGATCTAAAGGGTCAAAAATCCAAGTGCCCTTTTCAAAAGATGCTCTTTTTTCTAGACAGTCAAATTTTCTCATCTCGATGTCGTACAAAGGGAAAAACAAATCCTCCGTAACTTTTTACTGACCAAGTTTCAGGACTGGCTCACTGGCTTACTGCGGAGTTGACCTTATTCCAATGATAGCTGCAAAGGCACATTTCTCTAGAAAACATCATCTAAGGGGTGAAAATCAAGGGCGCCTTTTTAAAAAGTTGCTCTTTTGTCTCCAGACAGCCATTTCTGGAACTAGCCAAAATAACACTAAAAATCTGACTGCATGCCGACAGGTCATCTTCTGATCTGATGGAGACAGGAAATGGAAAGTTGAATGTAACACAAACAAATTGAATATTTGAGATCATCAAAAAGAAGGCATTAAGGGCTTCAAAAGCTCAGGTGCCTTTTTGAAAATGTGCTCTTTTGTTTTTTTCTTGATATTTTGACCAAGATCTAACCCCATGTTTGACCTCTAGTTTAGGCAATCTAGCAACTTAGATTCACCTACTAACAGATGTGTCATGAAGCTTGAATAGATGTTAAACAAACATCTCAAGTGGCATTTAGTCAAAAATCTTCATTTGACACCTCAAAAAGATGGGCGCCTTTCTCAAAAGCTGCTCTTTTTCTCAGTGTTAGCCAATTTTGTCGTTCCTCTTTTTTTGAGCTATATCTTCCAAAATTTGCATGAAATAGGTCTATTTGATAAACTCAATAGCCCGTTGTGAAGCTAATGTGATGCCGAACAAATGTCTTTTGGTGGTGACAAACCCTAAAATCAAGATCTGAGCCACTAAAAGATAGGGCACCTTTTTGAAAATGTGCTCCCCTCTCTAGAGAGAAAATTTTGATGATTTTCCTTTAGATTTACACTTTTCTTGAAATTCCTCAGTAACAGACTGACACAAAACTAACACAAGCTCCATATTTGAAAAGCCCAAAAATGATCTTCTGACATCACTTTAACAGATTAAGACTCAATTAAGCAAAATGACTTATTGAAGCAAAACAATTGGTTTGGGTACAACAAATGCTAAAGTTTTTGTCAAAAGGAAGATTGTTAGGTTGTTGGGTTTCTAAGAGGTAGATCTACCTTGTAAGTATTTGGGCATTCCTTTTTTGTGGGGGCTAATAAATCATCATACTATGCTAAAGTCATTGAAATAATTAACTAGAAGATTTGTGCTCGAAAAGCTCATTGGTTGTCCTTTTTAGGATGTATTATTCTTATTAAATCAGTCCTTTCTACAATCCCTAACTATTTTATTTCAGTTTTAAGGGTGCCTACATCAGTAGTGGGGAAAATTCAGAAATATTTAAGGAGTTTCCTTTGGAAGGGTAACATGAATGATGTAAAGAAAATACCTTTAGTCTCTTTGGAATGTATGTCACTAGAGAATCTCAAAGGTGGGGTGGGTTTACAGGATATCTCTAAGCATAATATGGCCTTTGGGGGGAAACTTATTTGGAAAATGTATACCAAAATAGAGTCAAAATGGTGTTCCTTGATGAGGGAAAAATACTTAGATAGCCAAAATATGGCAAGAATACTCATAGTTTATATTCCTTCTGAAGGGTCGGCAATCATGAACTTCATGATCTCATGCAAAAAAGTAGTTACATCATTTATCTCTTAGGAATTTAATAGTGGAGTTGAAGTCAAATTTTGGGGAAGATTCTTGGAATGGTCACCCTCCATTGAAAGATTGTCAAGACTTGCAATCAGCCATTCTTGTCTTATCTCAGACTTTGGGGACTAGATTAATCAATTATGTTCATTTAGTAGATGCTTCATCAAGTTGGATGAGTTAGAAATATTTTTCTTGCATGCATATTACAAATGAACAAAAGAATCTTCTACTTCAGATTTTGGGTGCAAGGGTAGTATTCTTGTTAGGAAAATTTGATCACATAATATGGGCCCCAACAAACAATGGTAGTTACTCAATCAAATAGGGTTATAAGGAAATTCTTAATAAAGATGAGTTAGTTCAATCTCAAAGGGATTTTTCTCTCTGTTGTAGTATGGTCCTTCCAAAAGTAGGTAGTTTTGCATGGTTGATGTTGAAGAAAAGAGTTCTAACAAGTGGTTTTCTTACTAAATTGGGAATAACAAACCCTTTCAATTGTGTTTTATGCAATGAAATTCTTGAATATTCTAACCATTTATTCTTGCAATGTTCATTTGCTTAATCTTTTTGGTTATTTGTTTTGCAAAAAATGAATTTCTACACTCCACTACCAAATTCAATTTGGGATCATTTCTATTCTTGGCATGTGCTAATTAAGTCTTTATTCTTTGCTTGCATCTAGAGAATTACTCTAGCATTAGTGTTATGGGCTATTTTATGGGAGAGAAACAAGCATACTTTTAGAAAATCTATTTCCTCCATTTAGTTTGTTCATGGAATCATTAAAAAAATAGTCATAGAAGTAGTTAATGTCTAGGTTCAATACCATAAAAATGTTGGCTCCATATTTTCTTCTTGGGATAACAACATTCTTAAGAATTGGTAGGGTATAAATCTACCTTTTAAAGGGAGTTTGCAGTAACCTTAAAATCCCAAGATGGATAGGAAGACTATTAAATGTTCCCTACCAATCGAAGGCTTCTATAAACTAAATTTTGATGGGGTAGTGAGAGGAAATCTAGGCCCTTGATGGGCAAGTGTTTGTATCTAGGATGCAAGGGGAGTTGTAAAAGTAGTCAGATCAATAAGTTTGCCTCCTGAAACACATAATATGGCAGAATCGTTGGCTCTACTACATGGTTTAAAACTTGCAAGACAACTTCAAATCAGGGAAATTCATATAGAAGGTGATTCTTTAATAATGGTAAATGCAAGTAAAGAAAGAGAATGTTTTAATTGGCACATGAAATATGTTTTATAGAATGCATGGAAGCTCCTGGATGAATTTGAAACTTTCTAGATTTCTCACACGTATCAAGAGGGTAATATTCTTGTAGATTTCTTAGGTAATATGGGATGTGATAAGGATGAATTTTTCTTCATGCAAAATAAGCATAATATTCATGATTTCCCATTGTTGAGAGATATAATAGTGAAAGATTGTATTTTTAAATCATATTTTAAAATCACATCAACATGGAATAACTTTAAAAAAGGGGTCGGGTGATGTTTTCTTCATTCATAATGATTTTTAAATCTATGTTCCTAAGAAGTAATTTTTGTCAATGTGTGTTTCAATATCCTCATTCACATCAAGATGAGGTCATTTGTTAGGGCATGATTTCAATTGTGAGAATAAATTTCTTATTGATGGGGATTTTGCATGGTCATGCCCCATATCTCAAGGAGATTGCTAAAGTTAGATTCACTTTAGCATGATTCATCACGATTTCTAGCTTGGTCTAGATTTATCTATGCATGGGAAAGTTGAAGGTTGCTAAATGTGATGATTACCATATCTAACATTTTTTGTACTTATGCATATTTTAAGTACTAAGAAAGCTTATTTATTATTATCTTGTATGGTTATGCTTTAGGGGTGGCAAGATGTGCATTACAGAGTCTGAAGATCTCATGCAACTTGATAGTCCTCCAGAGATTTGTTGTTGTGGATTAAGATTTGAAACATGCTAACATTAATTCTTATCTTTTCCAAAGCAAGCGGTTGGGAAAGGGGTTTATAGGGAAGCTTTATTTATTTTTTGTCCTCTCCAAATTAAACTTGTTGTGGATGGAGTAAACAAGCTCTCATTGTTTGTAGGTTACTTTTGTGTGAATGGAGTTTCAACTACAAAATTACAAGGTTCCTATCACCATACGAGCATGGGAAGTGCCATTTTTTTACTGCATTGAATGGGACCAACTTCAATATGTGTTCAAATTCAATTGCTTGTCAGTTCTGGGTTGTATCAAGATGATAATTGGGGAGGAGATTCTTCATACTAAGTCTTAGAGGTTCATTTTTCCAACTAATCTTTTGACCATCTTCCTTTCCAATACTTTGGACCTAGTGTAGACTTTTAACATTTTACAAGAAATTGCAAACAAGGTGGTGGTCAGAGTGTACCTGGAAGACAATGCATTGTTGTGAGATGTTCAACAATATAATTTCACTAAGGGTGATGGCTTTGTTGAAGGTCTTTTCTATAGAAATTTCATCCCTCATAGGAAAAGGTATGCAGAAGTTTTCCATGGATTGATATTGGCTATTTTGCATGATTCTTGCTCATTTATGTATCAAGTGATCAACAAATATCACTTTGAGTTCAGTGAGGAGGAAATAGATCAGTTCAAGAAGAAATTTCATGTAATTTCTTTCCTCATAACTCATACATGCATACAAGGTTTGAAAGTTTCAGCCATACCACGATTTCATAGGAACAACAAATCTCTTCCTAAACTTCCTGATATTAACATTATGGTTCATTCTTAAGTAGTGGCAAGAAATCAAGTATAGGCTATTTTGCAAGAAAAACAAGATGAGAAATTTTGTGTTGTCCTCATAGAGAGGGGTAATAGTCTGTTTTCTATTAATGGAAAAGACGGTAATAGAGAATGTGTATGGGGTTAATATATAGGCATAATATGTTGATTATGTAAATGTATGGGGTGATAAGCACTAAGTTTTTTATAACGAGCAATTATTTGTAGGGTTTTATATGTAAAGGGAAAATACTATTGTTGATGGTATGTAGGTAGAAGAAGAATTCTCATAGCTATGGCATTCTGGATGGTTTTTTTTACTCTCTTACCATACATGGAATTTTTGTAAATCTTTATATAAATTAATATATTATATAGGCTTATCTGCTTTTTCCTAAAAAAAAAAATGGTTTTGGTACAAGGTAGTATGAATTATTATTTCATAAATTTGAGCTTCTAAGGGAAATTATGAGAAAAAAATATAAGGGAAATAAACCAACTAATATGGATGAAATAATCCTTACTAAACTTTTAATGATATATGCTTAAAATGGGTATCAGTTGAGGAATAGACAAATCCCTCCAAATGGAAACACCAATGTTGCAATGTTAAGAGGAAATGAACCAAATAAATAAAAATAAAAGAACAAGGAAAATTATGAAGTTAATAATAACAACATTGTAGATAGGATATTAGAAAAAAAAAAATGATCTAGTATAGTAGTAAATTACAAATAAGAGGTATCTCCCAAAGTGTAATCAAAATTCAACACCTTGAGGTGACAATATATTTTTAAGTTACAAAAGATAGTTTCTAAAGTAAAAAAGATCAATCCCAACAAAAGGGAGGTTGATGTAATCTATGGTAAAATTCGAGGTTAATGTAAAATATCATAAAAACTAACCCTAAACAAACAATAGATCACAAATAAGCATGAAAACATGAAATATAAAGTAATATTACTATGTAGTCTTCATGCCACCATTTACTCACCTCCATTGCTCTTCTCCATTTTGCTTGATATGAACAATTTCCCTAATATTTTGAGTGTTCAATAATAATCTTATGAATATAACTAGCAAAAAATTGAAAATTATTGTCATCTCACACATGAATAATGTACTTGCATATGAACTAGATGTATGAAAATGACAAGAATAGGGTTTTTATAGAAAAGGAAATTTTGAATAAAGGGCTAAGATTGAATGTCAATAAGATATGTCAATAAATGCCCAAGAATGAAAGTTTTAGTATGAAATAGGGTTAGGGCTAAACTAGGGAAATAATAAGAAATGAATGGCTAAGATTGAATTATAAGATAATTCAATCAAGGGCGAGAATTAAATCAGATGTCAAGAGATAATATTGGCACATAAAAAGAGATTGTAGGAGAAATTAAAATGAATAATTAACTAATATAATAGTATTATTTAATTATAGAGGACATGTGACATGTTAAATTTTTCATTCAATAACAATTTAATTAAAAGTGGAGGAAAAGGAAAAATGTTAAATAATTAAAATATTATTTAATAGTGGAGGGAAAGGTGGGAAATAATTAAAAAATATATATATATATTTAATTATAGAAGAAAAGAGTATTAGCAACATAATTAAATAAATATAATTTATTTAATTAATCAAAGGAGAAAATATAAAGCTAGATATTAATTAATTTAATAATTAAAATTATTTAATTATCAGGGAGGAATGGGGAAATGATGGAGAATTAGAAGTCGTGGGTCTAGGATAATTTTTAATGTCTAAATTTTTCCCCTTTTTGATATAATGCAGTTTATCGTGTTGTGTCAAAGAATTTAATTTAGAAATATGCCCCAATGTAAAGAGAATGAGGAAGGATGACCAAGAGCATTGTGGTATTCCCCCTCGAGAGGACATGCAGGTTCAAAGAACACAAGTTTTCTCTCAAAATGGATGAGAAGACTAGAGGATGAAGGATAGAAGAAATGTTAGCATGAAGGATATGGAAGTTCGTATGGCATTAGTAGAGATAACTTAAAGATGTATATTTCTCTATTCAAGGCTTTGTATTAATCATCATTGGGTAGTAAAATGAAACAAATGGACAAAACCCACTATGGTATGACATAGACCAAGGTGTGCAAGGTCATCCACTTGCAGAAAAAATAATCACAAACAAGGAATGTCCCGACTCATACTAAAGGAAAAGTTTCCCTAGTCTTTTTCCCAAGTTCATCCACAAACAAGAGTCAAAATAAAGGAGTCATGAGACATCCTCATGCCTCTAAATCCTTTATGGGACATCCTCAATAGAGCTAGTAATGTGAATAAAAAACAAATTGAAAAAGAAAAGATAAAATATCCCACAAAGTCAACAACCATTTAGAGTATTTTCCAAATACTGATTGTTTGATGTTTAATCAACTAGGTGATTAATAGGTTGATTTTTTAACAAGGCCTAGTTTCAGGAGGGAAACCTATCATATAATACGTCAAGTTTATTTTTGATCATGTGACTACTTGTATAAGGAAAATAATGGTATTTAACTAATGACAATGTATGGTCTTAGAAAGAACATGTACTGTATAAGACATAAGTTGACTGGTTGACAATTTGATGTTGTTTTGGTATTTCTTGAATGTTTTGACAATTGTTTGATTTGAATTTATGATTTGTCAAATTTTTTTCTTGTTGACTCCTAATTTTTTAATTTTTTGATGACTATTTATGTCTAGGTTGACAATGTCTATTTATTATGACTCATGTGACAAACCCTAAAGGATTGACCTAGGTGGCCTCTGGGCTCCATCGATAGATGAACTTTCCTATGTAACAATGCATAGAGGCCTCATAGTTTGACATGACTTGACTTCGCCTTATTGGATAAAGGAAGTAATCATGATTTGACTATTATTCAAAAAACCCTAAAGGATTGACCTATTTCCTCGAGGGATCATCGACATATGGCCTTGCCTATGTTATACACAGAGAAGCATCATAGTTCAATTGGACTTGAACTGATAAGACTAACTTGGACTCTATTTTTGGGATTTTTGATGGTTATTTGGATGTTTTTTTTTTGACATGTTTTGATTTTTTTTTGGCTTTTTGGGAATATTTGATTTTTTTTGCTTTTTGGAAATATTTGATTTTTTGTCTTTTGAAGTGACCTCTTATTGTAAGTGTAAGATCAAATAATGTAGGTCAAGTGTTTTCCCCCAGTGAAGTATAAGACCAATTTATTAGGGGCAAAATGGAACATTTGGGATATGAAAGGTGAAAGGACATGTGATGTCCATTGTTCTAGGCTATGAAGAGACAATTGGGAATTATTATGAATGTCAAGGAGGTATGGATGCATAATGTAAGGGAAAGCTAGATGGAATGATCATAGATGACATAATAAAATTCAACTACACATGGCACCTGTTTACTAGGTTTCACCATGGTACTTACCCAAAGTGCCACTGAAGTGGTTTTCACTATTGGATGGATTATTTAGTTTTACTATTTTCTTGATTTTTTTATTTTTGTATTTTTGTATTTTTTTTGGTGTCATCAAGGAGCTTGTTTTCCTAGTTTTCATCAAGGTAATGATTTTTTTGATATTTCTATTTTTTTAATATTTTTATAGTTATGACAAGACTTTCAAAAGCTATGCATAGAATTGATAAGTTGTGGCAATGCATTGACCTTATTCAGATGGTTGTGTTGGACATGAAATGAAAGTGGAAAATATGAAGGGTGATGGAAGTGGAAAATGAAAGAGGATATGGTATGATCCCTAATATGCACACTATGTGGGCCACTAGATTTCAAAAGAAAAGGAGTTTTTGTGACTAATGAGCTAGAGTATGTAAAGGAGTCATCATAAAAGGTACATTGAAAGACATCACCAATGAAGGTGGGATGACATGATGGATGGATGA
Organism: Sequoia sempervirens; assembly: GCA_007258455.2. Classification (NCBI taxonomy): domain Eukaryota; kingdom Viridiplantae; phylum Streptophyta; class Pinopsida; order Cupressales; family Cupressaceae; genus Sequoia; species Sequoia sempervirens. Next base: position 21,604,720 of record VDFB02379711.1, on the reverse strand, counting down.
ACATGGATAGATTGAATGGGGTGTATGGAGTGAGTAAAAGTGATGAAGAGGAAGAACTTGGACCAAAAAGCTCTTTGTTTTCCATTTTTCTTTGATAAATGCCCCCAATAATTTTTTATGGAGAGGCATACTTGGAAACCAATGCTTTCTAATTTTTACTTTTGACTTTTACTTTTGATTTTTCCAATAAGTTTTTAGTTTGGCTAAGGAACTTGTATCAAGATATTATTTTCTTTTCCTTATATCTTCTGCTTCTTGATCTCCTTTTAAAGAGGGAATTTTCATCATTGATTCATGAGATTTTCCCTTGTCCTTTTCTTGAGATATGACTTGTTGATCCATGTCTATGAAATGGATGGACATGAGTGGAATGGGTAAAGTGGATGTAGTGGCAAGAATATTTCATGGATGAGTGAGAGTGGCGATGCCATCAATGGTGTCGTTGGTACTATCCTTTTCAGTACTACTAATGTCAAAGGAAGCTCACACATTCTTAATGACTTGGTAGAGGAGACATTAGGGGGGACATACCCTATTCTAGGATGGTGAGAATGAACATGATATGGTAGTTTAGAATATGGCATGATGGAGCAAGAGTCATGAGATAAGTGTGGGTGGTTGTGAATGGAAAAAATAGAAGTGTCATTAGGGTCCCAAAATGTCTCGATCCAAGTATGGCCACTTGTTTGTGTACCTTGTGAAGCTATTTGACATATTTTTTGGAAGTTTGGATCTTCTCAACAACATTAGCATTGTCACTTTTTAGTAAATTATCCATATGGTATTCTCCACATCCCATGTCATGGACTTGGACCTTGGGGTTTGATGGTGTGGTAAATGAAGTGGATGATTTGGTTATGGAAGATGGGTCGATATAGTGAGATGATGAGGCTTTTTTTTGAAAAAAACTTGGAATTGAGTATTCCCTTTTAGATTACTATAATATTGGCAAGGGTCAGGATCACCGGGGATTGTGATTTTGATGCCTTCATGTGGGAACTTGAGGCATTGGTGGTATGTGGACAACAAGACTTTCATGTCATGAATCCATGGTCATCCTATAAGGAGGTTATATGGGAGGTCAAGGTCCAAGACTTGGAAAGTGGTGTACATAATTGTGGGTCCAACTCTAATGGGTAGTGTGATAACTCCTTTAGAAGATTGTTCTTCATCATATTCCTTGACAACAATAATTTTTTGCTGTGTCTACACATGCTTATGAAAATCCTAATATCTTAACCAGTATGAGGGCAAAAATGTTTAACCATGCTCCACCATCTATCAGGACTCATCTGACTTTGTGTTTGTGGATGAGGAATTCAAGATGCAAGGGTTTTTTGTGGTTTGTCTTTTTAGTTGACTAGTCTTGGTAAGAAAAGGTGATGTGACATCTGAGAATTTTCCAAGAAGCCTACCATCTCTTGGAAGTGGCAGAAATCAAGGTCAGTGGGAATGATACTATCTTGCAAGGCCTTGTCAATAATGGCTCGATGGTTGGGTGATATATGCAATAATTTTAGGATAGAGATTTGTGTTGAGGTCTTCCCAAAATGGTCAAGTAAATTGTATTGGGATTTTGGTGGTTGTTGTTTTGGAGGAGGACCTTGGATAGTCACCTTGGTTCAATAAGTATTGACAATGCATTTAGGTGGCTTCTTAATTTTAATGGTATTGACATGATCATCGATAGTGTAAATGTAATTTATGTTGAAAGAATGAAGAAGGTGACCTTCGGGTTTGTTGTCATTGATGCCAACATTGGTTGGTAACTAACTAAGTAAACTATGTTTCTATGGTGATCTAATATTTTGGTCTAGAAATCCTCTAAGAAAATGGAAACTCTACAATTTTTTGATATGTTGCTCAAGGGTGTCAGTTATAGGTATAAATGAGCTTTTGGCTAACTTCATTAATCTAATTATATAATTGAAGTGACAAAAGTTTGGTACTCTTCTGGCTAACAAGGTTAAGAATTATTTTTTACTTTATGTGTTCCTTATTAGGTCCGGGCCAACCTAATGTTTGGATGATACATTTTTATTTTGTTAACCCAAAGGAATTTTTTATTGAGCTGACAAGTCTTTTTGAATTTTGTATTAGGCTGACCTAATTGATGTTGGAAAACATGACTATGTATATATGTGTGTGTATGATGGACAAAAGATTGTGTGGATATATAGAAAATGTATGCAAGTGATGCAATAAATCAAATAGTGTGAAGTGATTTATGATTGCATATCTACAACCAGAGCAAAATTTTGGTGTTTTTCAAAGCTTAACTAGAATTTGTTTCTGAACTTTATAGGTGCACTTCACTATTCACTTTTGGTAGTAATTCATACCTCTTTTTGTATCTTGGTTGTAAGCCATCTTGTGTATTCAATATGTGAGCCTTTCAAGGATAGTGAGTCCTAGCAGTGAGCCCTGTAATATCATATGACTGGTTATACTATATTGTGAGTTAATCCTCAACATGGGTTTTTGTACTTTGGGTTTTCCATGTAAAAATACTAGTGTCAATGTGTTATGATCTCTTTTGTGTTTTGGTTCAATATTGCTGCTAGATGTGGATTTTCAATTAGATGACTAATAATTAATTTTTTAGAAGAATATCAATTCACCCCTCCCTCTAAGTATTCAATGTATTCAACAATCGGTATCAAATCCTGGTTCCTCTAAAAATGTCTTACATCTTGAGGAAGGTCCCATAATTTGGATACATGGCTAACAAAAGCTATCTTGTTCCTTCAAAAGAAAACTCTGTATCAAAGGAAATGAATGTTGATCTTGAAGAATTAGATAATTTAAGTGAAGATGAGAAGGAGAGTCTGAAAGGAAACCTAAAGGAAGAAAATGAATTTATTAGGAAGCTAAGAGAACAGATCAAAAAATTGAAGGAAAGGCATAGGGAAGTCAGTGTTCAATTGAAAAATGCTAATGAAGACATTTCCAGACTAAAGGTACAAGTAGAAGAGAAGAATAAAATTGAGGAATGTCAGAAAGTTGAGATTCAGAATAAGATTGATGAATGTACAAAGCTTGAACAAGAAGTGGTAACCTAAGAGCTAATCTAGAAAAAAACAAAGGTTGATGAAGAAAGATTCAAAACTAGCTCTCCAAGGCTTGATGAATTGATTACCTCTCAAAAACTTGCTAAGGATAAAGGTAGTCTCAGACTTGAAGAAGGAAAAAGCTTAAAGATTAAACCCATTTCTAGAAAAGTGGACAATTAGAAGAGGATTCAAGGCAATATTCATCAAATAAAGAACCAAAGTAACAATACTGGAAGGATTCCTATCTGACAACCTAATGCTCAAAGGTATCCATCTTTTAATGGCTTTTATTTCTCATGCAATAAATTCAGTCATAAAGCAATAGAATGCGGAAATAGGATGAACTAGAATAGAATGAGCCAGAATGTTCGATTCTTTATTGGACAATGCTATGTTTCCAACAAGTTTGGAGATAAAGCTACATAATGTAGAATCCAGATAATGATGGACATATTTAATACTAGTAGAAGGATTCAATATTTTCAAGGCTAAAATTAAACATGTAATATCTTTGGACACAAGGCTAATCAGTGTAGAAGAAGGATGAATGCGAATCACTTTGACTAAAGGAATGTTGTGTGCTATACCTACAATAAACCAATACATATCTCAAAATCTTGTAGAAGAAAAATTGGGAAGAAACCTAATTCAAAATAGAAGAACAAGTCTGTGAACAAAACATATCCTACCGATCATATAAGAAGGATTCGCTATACATGGGTCTCTCCTTTCTCAAGAGATCACCAAGGAATGAATTTCCTTTATACACATCAAGACAACAAAATGATAAAGTACCAAAGATATAGTTATGTTCCTGAAGAAATGGTTAGAGATCCTGGAAGAGATGAATCAGAAGTATACCATCCTAGAAGAGAGAGCTCTTGACTAGAATATGTCAGTGTAGAACTAGGATGCCAGCGCAGCATGTTGTCATCCAAAAGACATGCTGGTGTCCCGAGTGATAGAGAACTCAAGAACACAATGAAAATAAAGCAATCCTAATCTCAGACTCAGGAGTGATATAAAAAAAATTGTTAACTTAACCAGAAAGCCAAATGGTGAAAGAAATATCACAATACTTGGAGAAAGCTTATCCCTTTCTCAAGTGCTTGAATCTTCAATCCAAGTTCCTTTTTCGTAACCTACACACAAGAGACCAAGGAGAAATTTGTTGCGTGTATGTATAGGGGTCTGCCTCAGTCAAAAATTGTTTGATGTTCCCACCTCCATGGACAACCAAGTTAGAAAGGAAAGTAAAGCATGTGGTGAAAGCAATACTTGCTCAAGGAGTAGAACCTGCACCACGATAAGCTTGTGGTGAAATCAATACTCGCTCGAGGAGTAGAATCCACACCACAATAAAGTAAACAAATTCTTGTGGAAATAAAGTGAGAAAGAGAGAGAGAGAGAGAGATTTACATATGGGCCAAGGCCCTCTCTGGAGCACACAGATACACTGTTGAATGCTTACTTGAGAGTTGGTGCTATTGGGGGGACCTCAGTCTGGCATGGCTTCACCTATGAATGAACTATTATCAAAGGAGAAGTCTCAAAGTAATGGCTAAAGAAAAATAAGAGCTATAGTGATGTCTTCCAATCTTCCAACCTCCAAATGAGAGGAAAAAGGAGGTTCTTATGATTGCAAGGGCTACAAAGTGCTATTGCTTTTGGAATGTAACCGCTAGGATACGTGTCACAAGGGTTAGTCTTTCAAATTCCACATTTTAGATTTGAGAAATGGATAGTCGTCCAGGACCTATATTCTCAGGAAATGCTTTGTTAGGCATCTATTGCTCAGCCACTTATCCTCCTGAAGTTAGAATCATGACATTTCAACTAATGGGGTTTTGTCATTAATGTTTTGGAGTGTCATAAATGCTAGAAAAGAATGTGGAAATATGGAATTGCCTCTAGGTGAAATTCTATAATATTACATTTTTCCCCCACTTTAGTGGGCTTGATTTTGAAGAAAATCAGCCTCACTAAAATAGAAAAAAATTTCATCCAATTTTTTAATTTTCTAGATTTGCCTACCAACAAAAAGAGACCATAGCAGCTATCATAGTCAAACTAACTGCGACTAAAGATTCCCCCAGCATCTAAGCTAGACAAACAACATATGATCTGCCATTAATTTGTTGAATGTTTCATCCTACAAAACTCAATGTTTAGGTTAGCTTAAAAAAATTAGAAAGAAGCTACCAGAGAGAGAGGACTGATCAAGAAAAAAGTCATCGATTCGAAAGAAAATATGATCAATAGACGACCTTATGCCCCCTCCTAAGTTTTCCCCTGGATTAGTGGGGTGAAATCAGAAGAAACTGGGGATCCACAAGTCCTAGGAAAAATGGGCCCTGGGGGGGCCTATATATACCTACGTGGGCCTCTAGAAGGGTCATTTTCACTATTCACCGCAAGCAAATTGCTGACTTTTTTGAGAGAAAAGTTAGAAAAATTCCTAGTAGGAGAGAGTATGAGGAGTTGAGGTTGGAGCAGCTATGTTAGGATGTCGTTGATGGTCACATGGTGGACCAAGTAAGTCACAAACTCTCATTTTTAGCAATTTTTCATGCATTTTTTCAATTTTTTTCTATGGTGAGCTGTGCAAGCATCTTTTTCATGCGCCTGTGTCCCAATCTCACACTAGCATCTATGATGAGCGTTGTTGTCCCTCTTATGTGTTTATGTCTCAGATACGCATTGGTGTCTTTGAGGCAACCATGGCAGTTGGGGACGTATGCACAACGCACAGATGTTTACGTGTCGCACATGAGTGTTAATGATTTTTTTATAATTTTATGATGGTAAGTATTAGTGTTCTGATTCAAATTTTTCTTGCTTTTGGGAGGAGTAATCGAAGATTTAGGAGCATCTTGAAGGGTGAGCATTTTGGATGGTCCACGAGTAGAGGGATCACTTATTGGTGGAGGAGGTTACACTCTTGGAGCATGTTAGTCTTTGGCATGTTCTCACTAAGCCGGAGATGAGGTACCACAAGTGCATGCTTTTTTCCCTTATGGAGCGGTGGGATGCCACTACTTCATCTTTCTAGCTACCAGTTGGGGAGATGACTATCACTCTCGAGGAAATCTGTCAGATCCTTGGGCTACCCATCCATGGACAGTGGGTGGCCTTAGATGACACATGATCTGCATGGGAGTGGGCAGAGGGTTTCCACTACTGTATGGGGAGGACTGATGGTGGTGATGGCATGGGCCACATCTACATGCATTGGCATGACCATGCGAGGACCACAATGCCATTGATCTGTCAAGTTATGGTCATGATCGTTGCATTTCAGATCACAATTGATGGGTGAGGCTCACACCTGCATGGGGGACTCATCCATACTATCAGAGAGATGATAGAGCATAGGACTATTTTTTCCTAGGGGCATAGCATGTTGGCACACCTTTACCAGGAATTGGGTTGGTACATAAACTACGAGTACCATAGCCTGACAACATGCACACTTTTGTAGGTGTAGGCCTTCGCCCACATCATGTGCAATCGATCGTTCATTTTCCTTAGCTTCAACTATATAGGGTTCCCATGGCCCACTAGTATGATATGACAATGAGTGGAGGTTTATAGACCTATAGTTTTGGTGGCTACAGTTTTATACCCTCATAGCAGATAGTGTCTGATGGAAGCCATATCAATTTTTTAGGTGGGTGGATGATGGCAAGTATTTGAGGAACCTAGAGAGAGACTATTTTTTGATAGGGCATAAGGACTATATTATTGTGTCCTACTACAGGAGTCGGGTCATGTAACAACAAGGCCAACCATAGACCATACCACTAGATGCACACACCTATACCAAGGCCCATAGGAGTGTAGTGAGGGTCAGAGATAGCCATTGCTCGAGTATTATAGACATAGTCCCATCTAATGATGATGAGCTTGATCATGATTTTCCACCTTTAGTGGTGGGGGATAATGTAGGCATAGTTGAAAATTTTACACGATGGTGGGAGATGCATCGGCTAGCTCCTGTGTTCGGAAAGGGTGCTTCTAGAGGGGACCCTAGTCCATAGGGGGACTTACCAACCTCGCCATCATAGGACAGGATGAGAGACTAGCAGCAAGATAGGGAGGAGGATGAGGCACCCTAGGAGGAGAGAGTGCTGCTAGTAAGGCCGAGGTGATAGAGGAAATCATATCGCCCACCAGCGACTCTAGTCTCTTCGACACTACCTTCTTCTACTATAGTTGTGTCACTTTTTCATGAGGAGTGGCCATCGAGACCGGCGGTGTAGGTCTGAGCACTGAGCCTCACCCTGACCTGACATGGCAGTTGGGGGATCTAGGTATTTGCATCTGATGTGGTCTTAGTCATTTATGGTTTTCCATAGGTGTGGGGAGATAAAGGTAGCTTTCCAATGTAAAGGGCATGATTCAAGGTATATTCTCCTACTCCTTTTTCTTTTACTTGTATTTTTATCTCAGTTGTATTAGATTTTGAGGAAGATGCTTTTAAGGACTCAGGATCAACATGTGCTTGGGAAGGAAATGCTTCATGGTTGCTTCAGATTGTAATTTCAGTTTTAGGGCTTAGATTATGGAAATACATGAAATGGTTTAGATCTCCTCATATTGTGATCTCAACACCATTATGGGGGAATTTAATGCACTGGTGGTATGTAGAAGGTACTGATTGCATTGCATGAATCCAAAGTCTTCATAGGAGGATATTATAGGTTAGTGGGAGATCAAGGACTTGGAAAACCACATCCTTTATCATAGGACCAATTCTAATTGGTAGAGTAACTGATCCTTTAGATGAGCATTCCTCTTCATCATATGCCTTTATGGTAATATTTTTACTTGGATCAACTACATTTTAAGAGAACCCTAATTTTGTGATCAATTCTTGAGTACAAATATTAAGGCTTGCTCCTCTATCTATCAAATCTCACTTGATCTTAACATTATGGATGAGGACGTCAATGTGTAAAGTTGTGTTATGTTGTCGAAGGGATGAATCATCATTTTCAGTAAAAGTGAGAGTATGAGGAGAGGTGATGTGTCCCACCATAGCTTTGAATTTATCTACATGTACGTCTATAGGCATTGTAGTAGTAGAAAGTGATTTATCTAGGATACCTTTATGCTCAGGAGATAGGCATAGTAGCTGGAGTATAGAAATTTGTGCAGGTGTTTTTCCTAAGTGCTCTATGAGGTTGTATTGTGAAATCAGTGTAGCAGGTTTGGCATTAGGACCTTTCAGGGTAATGGCGCCTTTGCAGGTAGTAACCTTGTAATCAAGTTATTTTCCATTTATGATGAGAGTGTTGACATGATTATTGACCTAACTGATGTTATGTATGGTATAGTCATACTTAGCAGTAGTATAATTTACAACATCACCAAATTCAAGAGTCTTTCATTTATCCTTTTCATGCTTAGGGAAAGGGTTTTTAAAGACCTCACGATCAGAGTTACCAGAAGCAGTGTGTCCATCAACTGATATCTTACCACCATCAATAAGGTCTTGTATTAAATGTCAAAGTTTATTGCAACTATTAGTCTTGTGTCCTTTGTGTCTATGATAGTCACAAAAGTGATCTTCATTCTGCCATGGGGGTTTGACTTGTGGATTATATTCCTTTATTTTGGGTAGCATTATAATATTAATTTCAAGCAGTTCTTTTAATGCGGATTCAAGTGATTGTAGCAATGGTGTACAATTTTGTTTAGGGAAACTTCTCTGGTTTTCTTTTCCTTTATCTAAAGATGGACCTTTGAGATTGTAAACAAGCGATGATGTTTTAGTTGTTCTTGCATCGACAACTCCATCATTGACTACATTCTTGTTCTTAACCCAAAAAGGGGTCTTGTTGTTTGAATTCAATTTTTGATCTTTGTCATTATTAAGTTTAATATTTCCATCATCAATGAGGGTTTGTTCAATTCAAAATCCCATTTATATAGTTTCATCAAAGGAATCCAAGAATTTGAGGTGAAGTTCCCTTCCAATTTCTTTGTTCAAATTTCAACAAAATAGGTCAACCAATTCTTGATCAGGAATGGAATAATGCAATCGTTTTGTTAAATGTCTCCATCTTTGTACAAATGACACAAAAGATTCACCTTGTTTTTGTTTGGTGTTGAAAAGGTTTGTCATGGTCACTTTAAGGTCACAATTGAAACTATAATTTTTCAAATTTATCAACTAATTCTTGAAAATATTTGATGGTCGGGAGTAATCATGAAAACCATTCCATAGCTTCTCCTCCAAGACTACGGGGGAATAATCTCATAAGTTATGTTTCTATGAACCCCAATTCTAAGTGCCTACAAAACACAACAACAAACAATGTTAGAGACTCATTTTGTAAGCATGAACAAGGATTCCCCGTGAAATCCATTCACAAAGCTAAAAATAGAAAATAAAACAAAGAAACTAATGAAGAACATAATGGAAGTATGAAATCCTAATTTAGCATGCAAACACTTGATCCCATGGGGGAGTTGGTGCAAATAGGTGTGTGGATATTTTCCCTTTCCCAACTATTTGAATGCAAATGTTAATTGAAGGTGATTGATCCACTTGATAAGTCCCTCAATGAGCTCCAAAATCTGCAATAAACTAGTTAAGAAGATGGATGGAATTTGAGAGATATTTGTGCATAATAACTGTGCATAATTGTGGATGATAAAATGCATGGTGAACCATTCTATTTATAGAATGTTGAAATGGAAACAAATCCAAAATAGAGCAATGTGGGATAAAGATTTGGCCAATAACAAAATGCCACTTGTGCAAATGTGATTGGGTGAGGAATGTGCAAGTTTTGACAAATGTGCCAATAAATGCATTATTTGAATTTGAATTTTGAGAAAATACATGTAAGAGGGGGAAAGAAAATTGCATTAAATGCCACTTGGCTCAAGGCAAGGACATGTATGAAGAAGTAAATGCCTTGTTGGAAGGACTTGTAAGAGAGAGTAAATGACATGTTGGAAGGACATGTCATTCAAAATTTGAATTTGAAATAGAAAAATATTCCTCCAAAAAATGCTTTGTTGAGGGAAAATGAAGATTTAATAAATCAATAAATTGATTTATTTGTGCAAGTGGGAAAAGCTAGAGGATTTTTAAGATTAGATTAGATTTAATCAAGATTTGATCAATTTAATGAAGATTAGGAATTTTGACTTATTTTGACTTAGATTTTTGGATTAATTTAAATCAAACAATAGAGGAAATGATTTAATGAGTATGTTTTGATTATATATGTTTTGATTATTTAATTAAAGACATTGAAGTAAGATTAAATTAAATAAGATTTTAATTTATTCAATTTAATAGATAGACTTTAGAGATTTAATTAATTAAATAAAATTAATTATTTAATTAAAAGAGATGGAGAATGATTTAAGAGACTTAATTAAACACATGATTTGTTTAATTAAGAGAAGAAAATAAATGAATTTAATCAAATAAAGATATTCAATTAAATGGTTAGGTCAGGGAATGATTTAGGATAAAATGATGTTGGTAGTCAGACTTAGATGCACAATATCAACTTGTACATTTTTTCATGTTTACAGTTTCATCGACTGCAAATTCTATGGTAGTGGCACAAAATTGTCTTAAGTGGTTCTTAGGATCTCCTCTTCCATTATATTTTTCAAGTTTTGGTATGTCCCAATGGTTAGGAAAAGGTGGCATTGGTATGCTTGGATTGAAGGGATAAGGACATATGTCTTCAATGGAGAACTTGTGAGATGATTTTTTACTATTCTTGAGAGTACCCAATTCTTGTCTCAATGTTTTAAGCTCATCCAAAATAGGATCATTTGTAGGTGTAGGTTTTGATGTCTTTCAAGATCACTTGTAACCAGGTTGTAGATAAAAGGGTCTATGATCTTTGATCCTACCATCATTGTTTGTTTTGGGATGCTTAGATTCACTATATTTAGGTTGGTCATTCATTGTGAGTAATGATATGTCAAAATCAGGAGGCATTTTGAGTCCTTCCTTAGCAAGGGCCTTGAAGTATTGTTGTGGGTTATGTTTGACCACCTCTGTAAGAAGTTTAGTGAACCTATTATCGTTAAGAGCTTCATTTATGGTGGATTGTGTTATTTATTCACTATTAGTTTCACTTGTTTCACTACTTGCAACACTGATGTGATCTTCCCCATCAAAGTCTTTTCCCCAAGGGTTCCCTTCTTGAAACATTTTTGCTCTTGTTCTAGCGGTCAAAGGTGATTTTTTTTCATTTTTAATCCAAGTTAATGTATGAGACCTAAGAATAGGATGTAAATGAAAAGGATATGATCTAAGATGTGATATGAAAAGGGTATGGTATTATATGACAAGCTAAGAATGCAAGAGCTCAAAGGAAAATCTAGGTCTGAAGTTGGTTATGATGTAAAGGCTTTACTTGTGCTATGATGGATACACACAAGGACCAATGATCAAGAGAGGGTATGTAGGAGATGATGGAATCCAAAATATTTCCCTACTCAAGGATAATGGTATGTTCCCTAACTCAAGGATGATGAACCTCAAGTTACCCAGGTGATAGATAGCCAATAGTTTTATTTGAAGACCTAGGAAGAGTATCCTAAGTGCAAGATAAATGTTTTATTTGATCGATGATGAATATGCAAAGGGATAAATTATTAGAACATGAAAAGGTTAGGTGAGATGGTCTTGATATGAAAAAGGGGTTGAATATGAACAAACTAGGTGGAATGACATATGTATGCAAGGACTATGTAATGTGACCTATGTATGCAAGACTAGGAACATGCAAGAACTAGGATGAAAGGGATATGAATATGTAAGGACGATGAATATGCAAGGGCTAGGTTAAATGCAAGGACTAGGTCGAAATGGAACTAGGTGGAATGCAAGGATTGAAAGATCTAAAATGAAGGATGATGACTCCAAGAAATCTAAGTGATAGGTTCACGTTGGATGTTTGTGTTGTTGGACCTTTTGAGATTTGCAAAGTTTGAGATGTTGCAAGTTTCTAGGTATGATGTTTGTTTGAGGTCTACTTTTGTACACACACACAAGACATAGCAAAAAAAGTGTTTTTGAGTTTGTTTTCAATCATGAATGTGTTTTTTATTTTTGCAATACAAGCACAAATTCTAAGGTTGGAAAGGACAATATCTACTAGATTCCATGTGGGCTTCCCCAGCCACATATTCTTAGCGTGTTAATATAGAAGCTTGGCTACATGGGCTCCCCCTTACAGTGCACTCACTTCTCAAGCCAACCAAGCTTCCAACCCCCATGAAACTCCCATGGAAGATTGATCACCTCTACTAAAAACTATGAAGATGTGGATGCCTTCACACTGACCGGTGCTGCGCTAGCAAATAGAAGGTTTTTGACTACTTCACAAAGGTGTTTAATTTGAGACCCCTGTTTGAGTGGCCATACATGGGGCACAAGATTAATCTTTGTTTAGGAGACACTCCAGCTTGAAGAGGTTACGGTTAATAGGGTTTTGGAGAGTACTACTTGGTTCGTATGACAAATACACACTCGTAATCCTAAGTTTTTCATTAGGATTCACATTTATATACTAGTTGGGGATAGCTCAGCCAAAGAGCTTCATTTCCAGTTTGAGTCACCTTGGGGTGAGTACTTTTTCCCACAAAGGAAGCCCTGAGTCCTAGAGTTAATAACCATTTCTCTTGCACCCAGTATTGCACAAATGCACAAGGGGAGAGGATACTTTGATTATTGAATCGAGGTGACACACAAAAATAGATGGGTCTGGTTTCTAATCACCAAGTTCCTACAAGGTGAGAGCATACTCCCTACCATCTCAATCACAACAAACAATGTTCATTCAACCCCCTAGTTAGATCTATGTGAGAGAAGACAATTCTTCATTTTTAATGCACCAATTGAAGTGTTTTCTAATCTAAAATACAATTGGTTTCAAAATCATTTCTTCAATGAACGTCCTGCATCAAAATCTCATTAGTAGTTTCATGCCTCCTTTCTTTGACAAGCGTATGTTTTAATTTCAAATCTTTGCCAAACGAACCTGCAAAAGAAACCAAATTATTAAAATTAGCTCCAAAACAAAACTAAAATAAAAGAGAATTATCATTCACTCTAGAATCTAATCTAAATTAGAATTCTAACTAAATTAATCCTAAATTAAATTAAAAAATCAAATCTAAATTTAAATTAAAAGCTAAAATCTAAAAAAAATTAAAAGCTAAAAAAAAAAAAAAAAAAAAAGTTAAATTTATTTTAAAACTAAAACTAAAAAAATCTAATTTTACAAATTTGAAATAAAAAAATCTAATTTAATGTTAGAAATTGAAAATCTAATTTAAAAACTAACACTAAAAATCTAATTTTACAAATTAGAAATTAAAAAATCTAATTTAAAAGTTAGAAATTAAAAATCTAATTTAAAAACTAACAATAAAAATCTAATTTTAAAAATTAGAAACTACAAATTAAAATCTGATTTAAAAACTTTAAAAGCTAAAAATCTAATTTTTAAAAATTAGAAACTAATTAGATTTCATTCTATCTATGAAAACTAACTTTCCTAAAATAAATGTCCCTACGCACGTGAGGCTGTGCGTGACCTGTTGGTCGTGCACATGCCTCTGCTTTCCTATTACTCTGTTTCTCTACTTTCATGTTACTCTGTGTTTTCCTATTCTGCGTTCTTTTTCTGCTAGGGAGGGTGGCGTCTGAGCTATTTTGGGGGAACGGATTTCTGTTCATTTTTGCTGCTCATTCTTTGTTCTCTGTGACTTTTGGTGGCTGTGTTTTGGTGCACAGGAAGTGTACTGTGGCGTGGGGGCTTTGAGTGCTCGGTGGGGTGTGGTGTGGTGGCAGGCGGGGTTTGGTGTGGGGTTGGTGTGGGGAAAGGTGTGTGGATGTTAGGAGTGGAATGATGGCTGTCATTTCCAAGAGCTTGGAAAGTCTGGGTGTTTTGCCACCTCAGGACTCCGCTAAGGACATGCATGCATCGATAACGAATAACTCTTTTGTGGGTGAGAGCTCCAAGCTCAAGAAAGTGAATGGTTGTTTGCCGCGGAGTCACGCTTGTCTGGTTTTGGTTATCTCTCCAGAATTGGTGCATGAGGACTTTGCTTATTGGACTCAACATGTTTTGATTTGTATGTTTTTGGGTATTCGAGCCCCCCTCTCGGCTTTGGAGTCCTGGATGCGCTGCACTTGGTAGGTTGAAGGTGACTTTGAGATTTTGGTGGTGGGGAACAAATTCTTCATGGTTGATTTTTCTTGCATTTTAGATTATAACCGTGTTTTTGAAGGGGGGCCGTATTTTTACAATCATGTGGGTTTATTCATGAAACCCTAGCATGGGGGTTTCAATGTGGCTGAGGATTTACCTTCTCGAGTTCTTGTTTGGGTTCATTTGCCATGGCTTCCTTTGGAGTTCTGGAGAGAAGATATTCTACAATAGATTGCAGCCTTGTTGGGGAAGCTGACTGCCATCGCTCAAAATACTTTAGATAAAAAGGTATTTTCTTTCGCTCGCATCTGTGTTGAAATTGATTTAAATAATCCATTGCCAGATTCTTTGGAGATTTGTATTGGCTCTACCTCATGGATTCAACAGTTAGATTATGAGTCCCTTCCTTTCCATTGTCGGTTTTTTCATGAGTATGGTCACCTTCTGCGTCAGTGTCCTCGAACTTCCAGAATGGCTAGGGTCCCCTCTTCTGCAGCCTCGGGGCCTTTGGTGGAGAAGGAAGATAAAAGCAAGGTGTCTATGGCTGAAGGGGGAAAGGCTGACCGAGGGCCTGATAAGGATGGCTTCATTCCTGCTAAACCAAAAGCTAAGGGGAGGGGTCAAAAGGGACCCTTTAAAGATAAGCAGAGTGATGAGGGTTTCAATCGGTTTGAGGTTTTGGACAATCGGGCCTTGGAGGAAGGGATTCCTGGTGAGATCTTGTCTGGGGATACTGGTATGGATACAGGGCTAGGCCAGGCCATTTTCGTTAGGGACTCTTCTCTTCCTTTGGAGAAGGGAGGGTCTGGGACAGTTGACACTCCGACTAGTTTAAATGATGATATTATTTTAGCGGACTTAGCTAAGGAAGTGTTGTCTTCAGGAAAAGGTCGGGGTTCTGCTTCTTATCTAGGAGTGCTCCAATGCCCTCTTAAGAAAGGAAATTTTGATAAGTCTCCTAAGGTTGGTCGCAAGAAGGATGTGGACAAGATTAAATCTACTGGGGAGTTGTTGGTGGAATCGGGCTCTGTTAAGACCTTGGATGCCCACTTTGCTTAGCCTTCCCCATGATTATTCTTTCTTGGAATGCAAGGGGGTTGAATAGCGCCTCCCGTAATAAAGCTATTCAGGACTTGATTGGGGTACATTCTCCAGATATTTTTTGTGTGCAGGAGACTAAGCTTCAGGTGGACTACATGCTTTAGTATGCTCCTCGTATTTGGGTTTCTAGGCAGTGTCAGTGTATAGGCTCTAGAGGTAATTCTGGAGGTTTGGCACTCTTTTGGGATCCTCGTAAGGTTGTTCCTCACTGGTGGATTTCTAGCCATTCCTCTATCTCAATGGTGGCCTCTATTTTGGACTCTGGTGAGACTATTTTGGTTAGCAATGTGTATGCTTCGGTTGACATCCGTGGTAAAAGCCAGTTGTGGGACCATATCATGTTTGTTAGATCTTGTGCTCCCTTTTTGTCGTGGATCTTAGCTGGTGATTTCAATTCCATCTTGTGCCTTGAAGAGAAAAGAGGGGGATTGCCAAGATTGGGTCCTGCTTCATATTTGTTCCAGGCTAGTGTGGCTTCTCTTGCTCTTGTTGATGTCAAACCTTCTAATGGCTTATTTACTTGGAATAATAGGTGGAGTGGGTCAGAGGAAATTTCTGAGCGGTTGGACAGGTTTCTTGTTTCCAGTTTTTGGGTTGTGGGCACTGTGGTTATTGGATCTGAGATTCTGGATTGGTGTGGCTCTGATCATTGGCCAATTAAGTTTTCAACCTCTCCTTTCCCTAATCCAAAGAATCCTCCTTTCAAATTTTAGCTTATGTGGCTGCGAGACTCTTCTTTGCATAATCTGGTTGCTCAGTGGTGATGCAATGGTGCTCCTGCGTATGGTACTGCTATGTACTCTTTTGTTAAGAAGTTGCAATGGAAAAATACCTCCTACTTATCAAGTTGCAATGTGTTAAGTTTCATCTTAAGAGATGGAATAGGATTTGTTTTGGTAAATTTCGTGCTAAGAAAAGAGAAGCATAGGAGCGTCTTGCTATTATTACTCACCATATTAGGGATCTTGGTTTTTCAGAAGCTCTTGGGCATGTTGAGTCCCAGGCTCTTAAATCTGTGGAAGAGTGGGAGCTTCATGAGGAGATTTTTTGGAAATAGAAGGCTCGGATTGACTGGCTTCAAGAGGGCGACAGGAATACTGCCTTCTTTCATCACTCTATGTAGGCTCGTTGGAATAAGTGTTATATCTCTTCTCTCATTAACTCTAAAGGATTAGTTTGATCCTCCCAACAGGCCTTATCCATAGAAGCGCGCCTGTTCTTCTCTGCTTTGTTTACTGAGGACTCTCTTCCTGCTGAGGTTGAGGAAAATAGGATTATTGCCTGTATTCCTCCTTTGATTTCAGCTGAATGCTTCTCTCATGTGCCTGATTACTCTATCTGAAGTGGAGGAGGTTGTGTTTGGGATGAATAAGGGGAAGGCTCCTGGACCTGATGGGTTCCCAGTTGAATTTTTCTAGGAGTTTTGGGATATTGTAAAGATGGATGTGTTGGAGGTTGTCTATGAATCTTTTCATAACAAGCAGATGCTTCGGGCCATGAATGTTTCTTTTTTAGTCCCCATTCCTAAGAAGGAGGGTGCTGATAGGTTTGAGCTTTTTTGACCTATTGCACTCTGCAATGTGGTGTATAAGATTATTACAAAGCTGATCGTTGAGTAGCTTAAATTGTGCCTGCCTGTTGTTATTTCTGAGGAGCAAGGAGGTTTTGTGGCTGGTCGTCAAATTTTGGATGGGGTAGTGATTGCCTCTGAGGCTATTCATTCCATGGTGATCTCTAAGGAGAAGTCGATGTTCCTCAAGCTGGATATGGCAAAAGCATATGACAGAGTCAAATGGAGTTTTCTTCAGAAGATTTTGTTAGCGTTTGGGTTTTCTCCTGATTGGGTGAGTTGGACTATGAGCTGTGTGACTTCCTCCTCATTTTCTATCATTGTGAATGGGGAACCTTCAGAGCTGTTTGGTGCTACTAGGGGCCTTCGTCAGGGGGACCCACTCTCTCCCTATCTGTTTATTATTATGGCTGAGGGTCTGGGCCACTTTCTTAAATCTTAGGTGTCTCTTGGTGTGATTCATGGTTGGTAGTGGGGATTGGGTCTGCCTACTCTATCTCACCTCCAGTTTGTGGATGACACCTCTCTTATGGGGTTGGCTCATCTTCATGAAGCTGAATCCATTAGGCAAGCTTTGGACATCCACCTCGCCGCTTCGGGTCAGAAAGTTAATGAGTAGAAGTCTTCTATTTTTTTCTTCAATACTCCTATGGCCATCCAGAGGAGGATTGCTGCTATTTTGAGGTTTCAAATTGGATCTCTCCCCTTTGTCTATCTAGGGATTCCTCTTGCCATTGGTCATCAACCTAGATCCTCTTGGCAGACGTTGCTTGAGAAGTTGAGGAAAAAGGTAACTCATTGGACTCATCGGTGGTTGTCTACTGCTGCTAGAGTTACCCTCCTTCAGTTTGTTATCCAGGCCCTTCCCATCTATAAATGTTTTGTTCAATCGGCCCCCATGTATTTCCTTCGCGAATTTGATGCTATCTCTCGGCAATTCCTTTGGAGTGGCAACTTGATGACTTCTAAGTGGAGCCTTGTTAATTGGGATTCTGTGTGTAGACCTAAGCAGGTGGGTGGTCTTGGTTTACGTTCTTCTATTTTGAATGGGAAAGTTCTTGTGGTGAAGCTTTACTGGCATAGGTGTACTAATCAAAACCAACTATGGGCCCATATTCTTAGCTATAAGTATCTTCGTGGTGTTGCTACTCATGAGGTTCTTCGCTATCCTCTGGAGGGAAGGGGTTCTATGATTTGGTCTACTTTGAAAGTGGGAGCCCAGTTGATTAAGCGTCCACTTTTTTGGATTTGCTGTTCGGGATCACAGGATCTTTTTTGGTGGGATTTTTGGGATGGTCACCCACCTATTCTCTCTGCTTTTCCTCATCTACAACCCCTCTGTGATGTTTTTACTGCCGCTGGTTGGGATACCGTTGAGCATTACAAAATTGCTGAGCATTGCGGCTCTATTGTTTCTTTCCACTGGAAGCACCTTTCTGAGTGGCCTCCTGGGGGCTCTGCGGAGGACAGGCGGGAGCTTGCTCATCTTTTGGCTTCCTGGGCTTGTAATTCATTGAGGGGTCCTGATATTTTAGCTTGGGATAGTCCTGATATGTCTGGGAAATACTCTATGTCTACTGGCTATAAGCAATTGGGTAGACAGTTGTTTGGGGATATTCAGGTCCCTTGGTGGAAGTATG
Source organism: Sequoia sempervirens (assembly GCA_007258455.2). Taxonomy (NCBI): domain Eukaryota; kingdom Viridiplantae; phylum Streptophyta; class Pinopsida; order Cupressales; family Cupressaceae; genus Sequoia; species Sequoia sempervirens. The sequence goes on along the minus strand of VDFB02379711.1, from coordinate 21,586,152 downwards.
TTTGGCATAAGTTGTCTTGGCCCAAGTGAAATTTCTTCATGTGGTTGGTGGCTCAAAACCGGTGTCTCACTTGGGATAATTTATGCAAGCGGGGTTTCTAGGGCCCCTCTTTGTGTGTGTTGTGTCGTGAGGCTGAGGAGTGTGCTTCTCATCTCTTCTTCCAATGTTCCTATGCTCGAGAGATTTGGCATTTTTGGTGGCAGGTGTGGAATATACCTTGTTGGCATGTTTCTTCTTTGGCTGAGTTTGTGGATCGGGGGAGTAGGGCCCCTATTTCTACTTCCTTTCTTCAAGCTGCTTGGGCGATTGGCCCTTCCTTCATCATTTGGAACCTTTGGTTGGAGAGGAATCGTCGGATTTTTTAGGATATGAGGATGGGGGCCCCTCGCTTGTGGTGGAAAATTTTGCATTCTTTGGGAGAAATGATTGCGACAAAGTGTGATCTATCTGAGTCTATTGCTCCTTCTGATGTTGGCTGTTTCAACTGCCTTCATTTGCCTCCTTCGCATCAGCAACTTATGCACAATAGGTGTAGGCATCCTAATCCGAAGGTGAATAGGGAGGGAAGATGGTCTCCTCCTCCTCAAGGCATCCTTAAAATTAACACGGATGGCTCTTCTCGTGGAAACCCTGGTCATGCTGGAATTGGTGGTGTTGGTCAGGATAGTTCTGGAGATGTTCAATTTATCTTTTCTATTTATAAGGGTCTTCATACTAATAATATTATGGAGGCTCAGGCAATTCTTCTGGCTATGAAGCATGGAAGTAAGTTGGGGTGGCGTAGGATTATTTGTGAATCGGATTCCCAGGTTGTAGTGAACTTGCTGAATAGGTAGAGATTAGAGGATGTTAGTTGGCACTTGGCTTTGGTTATTGAACAAATTCTCAATCTTTGTGTTTCTCTTGAGTTTGTTACTTTCACTCATATCCCTAGGGTGTGGAATGGTGTTGCTGATTGTTTGGCTAAATGGGCATCTGACCATATTCATGATTGGAATTTGGTTGATCGGGGTCAATTACCCCCTAATTTGTCTCAACAGTTGGACCATTTGGTTGAGCTTGATAAGGCTATGTAATGTTTTGGCTCTGTAATTTTCTCTTGTGATTAATAAATTTTTACCCCTCTTTATGAAAAAAAAAACTTTCCTAAAATAAATATTAATTACTAATGTGGCACGTAAAAAGAAAAGATCTCTTTCTTTTTTAATAAAATCTTAGAAACTTAAAAGGATTATTATGGGAAATATCAGATAAAGAAACTATCAAAATTTTGTATGGAGGAAAGCAAAAAGTTTGTTAAAGCTTATAGATCAAAAGCACGATGCAGGAAAAACAACAATAGACTTATGAAGACCAAGACATAAAGATTAAATATCATTTGGCCTTTGGTCAAATCAGAAGATTAAAGCACACTTTATATCAAAGATTATTATGTTCATGAAACACTGCCAAAAGCATAAAGAAACTATGCAGATAAACTACCATTTACAATAGACCATTGAAAATGGTATTTAAAGTTTCCCATGTTAAACCAATTTCTTGTCGTACTCAAATTTGGTATGGTTGTTCATGGATTTTTTTCCAGTGACAAACACAAATGACTGTGGCAATGATGAGCTAAACAAATTGGAAAATAGAATGTAAACAACAAAGCATACAGCAAAATACTCCTCAAAATCATGACATGAGCAAAGGAAAAAAGATGTTTTTGATTTTAAACTCAATAAATCGGATCATGCTAAATACTTACAGCCATCCAAAAACAATATAAGGCATCACAAAAGAATCTGAAACCACCATTAAAAGGTGAAGCAGACCATGTGATATTGCCTAAAATAAAACTTTAAAGCATTTTAGACAACCAAAACTTCTTTTGGAAGATTATTTGATATATATATATATATATTCAATGTAATAAACCTATCAACAAAAACTTCAATCTAGCAAAATGAAACAATAGATAGACTACAGATCTATCCCACCCAACATGCCAAATGTATGATGAGGGAGATGGGTGTTCAAATCGAAGGATTCAAACTGATTCCAACATCATATCAATGGAGTTTTTTTTATCAAAACACACACATGCAAAATGAAATAACCAAGTGAAACACACATGTATGTAAAACTAAACTACTCCATTGTTCTCCTATTCACAAGATCTTGTGTTCATATTTATTTTCTCTTAGAGCATGCACAAGAGGCCATGCGAAATGGAATAAGAGATATTGAAATGAAACCAAAAATTCAAAAGATTCAAATGTTATGATCAATACTAGTATGCAATGAGAAAAATGCAATGTAAGATAGAGCTAAAGCTAAGCTTGAAATGTGAATATCACTAAAATGTATAAAAGATCATGGAAGAAGATGCAAAGCATGGAGATGCAAAATTCCTTTGTCCCAACAAAATGAGAAGAGAGTCCTATTTAAATAGGCATTTTCAGGGTGAATGCAAGTTGTGGAAGGAATGTGGGATGAAAGATTGGCTTGGAGGAAAAATACCCCACATGCATGAGATGGGTAAGATAAAATATTGAAATGTATAAATGCATTTAGGTGGTAAATGAATAATTTAATGAATATGTGTGATATTTTAATGGTTAAATGAATATACAGATGCATGAAATATGTAAATGCATTAATGTATGAATATTTTATAATGGATAAATTATTGTGAAAATGAGTTTAGTGAAAAATGATTATGGACTTGTAAATGATTTAATGAGATGAATGGATAAATGGATTTATGCCAATGGATCAATAATGGATAGATTATTTAATAGTTTAATGGAATATGCAAATGCTATTTTAATGATTAATGTATAAATTATAAATGATAAATGATTTTATGAATAATGCTTATAGATGCCTATAAATGCTTATAATATGAATAAATGGTTATAATATGGAGATATGATTATAAGGGTGACCAATTGAAATATGAAATGGGTAAAAGTGATTGCAAGGACAATTTTATGTGTCTACATTTTTCTCCTCTTTGAGACAATATAGCTTGTCATGTTGTTTCAAATAAAAAGTGATTAACTGATACATGCCCTAGAGATATCCTAGTAAGGATTATGATAAGAATGATATGCCCCCTCAAGAGATTGATCGAATATATTGGAAGAAGATTAATCTCTCGATATATGTATAAAAAATGATTAGATACTTGATATTGCGCAAGTGATAAAGCGGTGATGTACATTTTGATGAAAATGCACAGTTGATGGGTGTGACTGAACAATTGATGGAAATGATTCGTATAGCCGAGTTGATGAGCTAATGAAGCTGATTGACAATGATGCTTATGCAAGATGAGCTAATGCAATGATTGACTGACTAATGAAGGGGATATGAGATTTTGAGAAGCAAGTTGACTGATTTGAGATACGATTCAAGGGACATATATCAATTGTATAAACAATCGATTGATTTCTCTGAAACAAGAAAGAAGAAGAAAATGGAATGCAAGAAATGGTATATGGAAGAAAATGAGGTGATGAAGCCTATTGTTCCTTTTAAGTTCTTTTATCATCATTGAGCTTATTATGTTGCAAATTAGTATAAGCATCTAGATAACATGGACATCTAGACAACCTGAATATTGTTTGCATTTTTATTTAGTAATGAAATATAAGCATCTAGGTATAAAGACCTTAGATGGCCTGAATACTTATTGCATGGAAGACACTATCAGACAAATAATGCTCTCATCCATATTATACTCATAGGTCCTCAATAGTTTTAGACAACCATGTCCTAAGACGAGTCATCTTATGAATAAGAAACAATCCACAAACAACAAACAAGTGAACATGCCCCATCCTCACCTCTCTAGTCCAAGACATCCTGGAGAAGCTAAAAGGCATGTCACCAAAGATAAAATCATAAAACAATCAAAGATAAACAAATAAACATGCATCATAGTTTGATATAGAACTGATTCTTGGTATTGTTTTATGCATTTGATTGGATTTGAAAGGTGGATTGATAGATATATTGTTATGTTTGCTTGATTTTCCATACTGGCGCATTTTGATTTTGTTGAAGTTAAAAGTTGTGTGATGATTTGAAAGTGTCACTAGTTTTTTTGGATTTTTTCAAGACATTTTATGATTTTTTTTTGGATTTTTTCAAGACATTTTATGATTTTTTTGGATTTTTTAGGACATTTTACAATGGAAATAGACGAGCAGATAGAAAAAGAGGGTAGTTTCTCTGACCGCGAGATGCTCAGTATCCTAACCAATAGCTAAGGTTAAGGAGATGCCCCAGTGAGGGATAGGACCAACCTAGTATGCATGGCAAAGCGATCAAGCGAGGGGAATGTTGAACAATTCACAAGCCATGGTGAGTGTGAAAAGGCCATTATGAAGTGGAGGATGAATGAAAATGGGATGAAAAGATCAAGTAGAGCTCCCAAGGAAAGAGGAGAAAAGCCTCTACACATGGCGCCGATTTCTCAGTTTTCACCATGGTACTTGCTCAAGGTGTCACCAAAGTGGTTTTCACCATTGAATGAATGGATTTCTCTTTTTTTTTCTTTCAGGTCTTTTTCTCATCTTTTTTGTTTTTTTAAGGACTTTTTTCCATTTTTTTATATTTTTTTAGGACTTTGAAAAGATTGTACCTTCTGAAGCATTTAGGTGTAAGACTTGCGAATGTGGATACTATTGATGGGATCACTAAGCATTTCACCTTCTGGAGTAGATAACTAGTATGCCCCAAATCCATACACATCAGTGATAACATAAGGACCCAACCAATTAGGCTCAAATTTACCCTTCTTTTCTCTATCTTGTTGAGTGTGAGGATTTTCACGAAGAACAAGATCCCCAACCTCAAATGTATGTGGTTTCAATTTTTGATTATAACTTCGACATATCTATTGTCAGTATGCTCTAAGATGATTGAAAGAAGTTTGTCTTCATTCATCCAATAGTTCCAACTCTTGTAGATGGGAAACTCAATATTCTTCATCACTGATTTGATTATGTAAAGAGATGCACAAAGAGGGAAACTCAACCTTGATGGGCAAGATGGCTTCAGATCCATAGACAAGGGAATATGGGGTAGCACTTGTGGGAGTGCAGACACTCGTGCAATAAGACCATAGTGCAGGATTCAATTGAATATGCCAATATTGACTAGCTTCATTGACCATCTTTTTAAGAATTTTGAGAATGGTTTTGTTAGAAGCCTCAGCCTGGCCATTACCTTGAGGATAGTAAAGTGTGGAAAAATGATGTTGTAAATGGAATTTCTCATAGAGTTTGCGGACATCCTGATTTTTGAACGGACGAACATTATTTGTGATTATGGATAGAGGAATGCTATAATGACAGATGATGTAGTTTAGTATGAAGGTGGCTATTTATTTTCTAGTGATATGAGTGAAAGGAACAACTTCAATCCATTTCGTGAAATAGTTAGTGGCAACGAGAATGAACTTATGACCATTGGATGAAGGTGGATGGATCTTTCCCATGAGATCGAGTCCCCACTGATAAAAGGGACATGGTGTAGCAAGAGACTGCAATTCCTATGTAGGAGCATGTATCAAGTCTGTATGTTTTTTACACTACTTGTATTTTTTTAAAAACTGATAAGCATCCTTTTCCACTGTAGGCCAATAATAACCCATATGCAAGAGTTTCTTGGCTAAGGTAGAACTGCTAGAATGTGCCCTACATATACCTTCATGTACTTCTTGTAAAGCAATTTTGACCTCATTGTGCTCAAGACATTTGAGTAAAGTACCATTGAGACCTCAGCGGTAAAGGGTATCAGCTAAGATCACATAGTGGGAAGCTTGATGGATAAAGGTTTTATGAGATTTATTGGATAGGTTTGATGGCAAGGTGTTATCTCGAAGATAGGTATAAATATCCCCATACCATTAGGAATTAGGACCAACAATAAGAAAAATCATTTTAGATTGTGTTATATTATAAGTAGGTTCCAAAAGAGGTTCTACCAGGAACTCATAGTAAGCAGCATTACTTGGCATTTCTACAAGTGAACCAATTGTTGCCATTGCATCAACAACTCTATTGTTATCTCAGGGAATCTACTCAAAAGAGATTGATGTGAAGTAGGCCGTGAAGTCATCAACCATTCTTTTGTAAGGCATCAATTTTTCATCTTTAGTTTTATAGTCATCATTGACTTGTCTGATCACCAACTGAGAGTCACCAAGAACACACAACTGAAGGATTTTCCATTGCATATCTATATGTCTCCTAGAAAGTAATGCCTCATATTCTACAATATTGTTGGTACATGGAAATTGTATCTTATAATCTTTAGGTATACAATCCCCTTACAGAGTGACAAAGAGAATTCAAGTGCCAAAACCACCTTGTGTGAAGGAGCCATCAAAATATAAGGTCCACATATGTGTAGATTCCATATTGAAGATTAATTCATCAGGAAACTCTATAATAAGATGATGATCATCTATTACAAGAGCATTAGCTAGTTGATCTGTGATAGCTTGTCCTTTGATTGATTTTCTTTATATGTACTCAATATCAAACTTGCTTAGAATCATCACCCATTTAGATAATCATCTTGTGAGTGTTGCTCTGTTCAAGAAGTACTTAAGAGGATCAATTTTTGCAATGATATTTTTCTAGTGTGTAAGCATGTAATGTCTCATATTTTGTGATGCAAAAACTACAGTCATGCTCTTTCAATAGGACTATAATTGAGCTTGTGTCCCACTAGAGTATGACTGATGTAATAGATTACACATTCCTTTCTTTCAGAGTCATGTTGTGCCAAAAGTTACCCTAGTGTTCTAGTGGTTGTGGATATATATAGAAGTAAAGGCTTGTCATCTATAGGAGGTACTAATACTGGTGGTGTCATCAAATGCTCTTTGATTTTCTGAAAATCTTGTTCACACTTGTCATCCCATCTAAATGAAATATTCTTGTGTAATAGATGTTGAAAGGGTTAAAATTTATCTGCAAGTTGTGCTATAAAATGATGGATAGACTGAAGTTTCCCTTGTAATGATCTCAACTAACTGATATTCTTAGGTGGAGGCATTTCAAGTATAGCCTTTATTTTTGTAGGATCAACTTCAATTCCTTTATATGAGACAATGTATCCAAGTATTTTTCCAGAGGTTACCCCAAAAGCACATTTCTTTGGATTCAATTAGGCCTTGCATTGTTCTAATCTTGTGAAAAATTTATCCATGATCTCTAGATGTCCAGCTTTGGTGTAGGATTTTCCTAACAAATCATCTACGTAGTCTTCCAAATATTTATGCATCATGTCATGGAAGATAGTGGTCATTGCACATTGGTAGGTAGCTCCAGCATTCTTCAACAAAAGGGCATGACATTCCAAAAGAAGGTTCCCCAAGGACAAGTGAATGTTGTCTTAATTTGATCTTTAGGAGAAATTTTAATTTGATTGTAGCCTGAGAAACCATCCATGAGGGATATCATTTTGTACCCTGCTATCAAATCCACTATCATGTCAATGTTTGAAAGTGGGAAGTCATCCTTAGGAAAAAAATTGTTTAAATCTCTAAAATCTATGAAAAGTTAGATGCCTCCATTAGGTTTTGAAACTGGTACTAAATTTGAAATCCAATCAGCATAGTCAATAGGTCTGATAAATCCCACATCTAGCAACTTTTTTAATTCAACTTTTACCATTAGAGAAATGTGTGGGTACAATTTTCTCAACTTTTGTTTAACAGGTTTTGCCCTGGGTGGCAAAGACAAGTGATGCATTACTAGATCTGGATCAAGCCCTAGCATATCTGCATAGGACCATTGAAAGTCAACTTGTCTTTCCTTGTAAAACTGTATATGCTCTATTCTCTCTTCAGGTGTTAATGATTCTACTAAATGAATTATCTTTGGTTTTTCTTATGTGCTCAGATTTGCTGGTACTATCTTCTCTACCAACATAGATGATTTTTCATGATATATTGCTAAGGGAAGTGTGTCAAGCCTTCCATCCTTGGGCACCTCAGAGAGGTTTTCACCCTTGGATACATCATTTATTTTTACTTTTGTCAGGTCTAATAGCACCACAGATTGGTTTTCACTAGAAGACTTATTTATATCTTCAATAATTTTGTAACTGAACGACTTGGCACTCCCCCCAAAATAAGCCACACTATTGATTTCTATGATGAATCCTACTTTATGATCCTCAAGAGGTGTGTCTTCTCGTGCTCCTAGAAATTTTATGATTGCCTCATCATTTTCAAATACATCCAGTTGTGGTGGTCCCTTCTGATTGAAATCAATGAGTTCGGGGTGAACCAAGGGTAAAGAATCATGATTTGAGTCAAGATTTTGAATGGATTCAAGGGTAAAAATATTATGATCAGGTTCAGGGGTTGGGACACTATCATAGTCATAAATGTCAATGAAGTCATCGATGGCGCTTTCCTCATTTTTTTGTGTAGCATTAGAGGACTTTGCTTCCTTACTTGAAGCACACACAGTAATCAAGGTCTTATCTTTCTGAGCATCATATCCTAAACCAGGAACTTTTTGCATACGAGTAGGTTGGATTGGTTCCAAGATACCCTATTTTTGTAAGCCAAGAGGACTTTTACTATCATATCCCATTTCTTTCATAAGATAAAATCCTTTACCATATTGTTCAACAGGTATCTTTATTTTAGTTAGTTCTTTTTCTGTATCATCTTTGTATAACCATTTTAGGAGATCAACTTCTTTTGTTTCATTATAAAGGGCTCCCCATTTTTTGAAAGTAGTTGATTTACAAATAATTGTAGTATTTGCATCTGATGTGGTCTTAGTCATATGTGGTTTGCCATAGGTGTGGGGACATAAAGGTAGCTTTCCAATGCAAAGGCATGATTCAAGGTATATTCTCCTACTCCTTGTTCTTTTACTTGTATTTTGATCTCAGTTGCATTGGATTTTGAGAAAGACACTTTTAAGGACTTAGGATCAACATATGCTTAGGAAGGAGGAAATGCTTCACGGTTGCTTGGGATTGTGATTTGAGTTTTAGGGCTTATATTATGGCAATACATGAAAGGTTCTGGATCTCCTCATATTGTGATTTCAACACCATTGTGGGGGAATTTAATTCACTGGTGGTATGTAGAAGGTACTGATTGCATTGCATGAATCCAAGGTCTTCCAAGGAGGATATTATAGGTCAGTGGGAGATAAAGGACTTAGAAAACCACATCCTTTACCACTGGGCCAATTCGAATTGGTAGAGTAACTGATCCTTTAGATGAGCATTAATCCTCATCATATGCCTTTATGGTAATATTTTTACTTGGATCAACTGTATTTTTAGAGAAAACTAATTTTGTGATTCAATTCTTGAGTACAAATATTAAGGCCTGCTCCTCCATCTATCAAAACTCACTTGATCTTAACATTATGGATGAGGACATCAATGTGTAAAGTTGCATTATGTGGTTGTCAAAGTGATGAATCATCATTTCAGTAAAAGTGACAGTTCTAGATAAACTGTGTGCATTTTTTTTACATCTACATTTTGGATCATACTCCATGATCCATCATCAGGATGAACGCAGAAAGAGAGAAGTGAAAGATGAGATAGCAGACTTGGATATAAAGGAGAGGGGTTGAGAGGGTTGGGAAGCACAAGAATCAAAAAAATGTGCCAATATGTAGTATGGTATAACATAAACCACAAACAGTTAAGAATCACAATATAAAAAAAAAAAAAAACCATAAAAGAAAGGATGATTATAAGTAATTATAAAGGAGAGAGTAAATTATACAAAGAAATAAGTAAATTGGCAAAGAGTTGAATAATAAAATGAAATAAAAGAAGGGAAAGGGGAAAACTTAGAAACAAAAATGAGGGTACAAGAGAAAAGAAAAACAAAAGGAACAACACATTATAAATCAAAATAAAGAAAAGAAAATAGGCCTATAAATTTAAAGAGGTTCCTATTTTCTTTTCTCTTGTACCCTCATTTTTGTTTCTTAGTTTGCCCCTTTCCCTTCTTTTATTTCATTTTATAATTCAACTCTTTTCCAATTTACTTATTTCTTTGTATAATTTACTCTCTCCTTTATAATTACTTATAATCATCATTTCTTTTATTGTTTTTTTTTTTATATTGTGGTTCTTAACTATATGTGGTTTATGTTATACCATACTACATATTGGCACATTTTTTTGAGTCTTGCACTTCCCAACCCTCTCATCCCCTCTCCTTTATATCCAAGTCTGCTATCTCATCTTTCACTTCTCTCTTTCTACCTTCATCCTGATGATTGATCATGGAGTATGATCCGAAACGTAGATGTAAAAAAATGCACACAGTTTATCCATAAATCTTAAAGAATACTATTATGGACTGTGGAAACAAAATGCTATTGAAAAGTGAGAGTATGAGGAGAGGTGATGTGTCCCACCATAGCTTGGAATTGATCTACATGTAGGTCTATAGGCACTGTAATAGTAGCAAGTGCTTTATCTAGGATACCTTTAGGCTCAGGAGATAGGCGTAGCAGCTCGAGTATAAATATTTGTGCGGTTGTTTTTCCTAAGTGATCTATGAGGTTGTATTACAAAATGGGTGTAGCCAGTTTTGCATTAGGACCTTTAAAGGTAATGGTTCCTTTGTAGGTAGTAACTTTGCAATCAGGTTCTTTTCCTTTTATGATGAAAGTGTTGACATGATTATCTACCTCAGTGATGTTATGTATGGTATAGTCATACTTATTAGTAGTATAATTTACACCATCACCAGATTCAAGAGTCTTTACTTTATCCTTTTCATGCTTAGGGAAAGGGTTTTTAAACACCTCATAATCATAGTTACCAGAAGCAGTGTGTCCATCAACTGATATCTTACCGTCATCAATAAGGTCTTGTATTAAATGTCGAAGTTTATTGTAACTATTAGTCTTATGTCCTTTGTGTCTATGATAGTTGCAAAAGTGATCTTAATTCCACCATGGGGGTTTGACTTGTGGATTATATTCTTTTGTTTTAGGTAGCATTATAATATTAATTTTAAGAAGTTCTTTTAATGCAAATTCAAGTGATTGTCCCAATGGTGTAAAATTTTGTTTAGGGAAACTTCTCTATTTTTCTGTTCCTTTATTTGAAGATGGACCTTTGAGATTGTAAATAGGCAATGATGTTTTAGTTGTTTTTTCATCGACAACTCCTTCATTGACTACATTCTTGTTCTTAACCCTAAAAGGAATATTGTTGTTTGAATTCAATTTTTGATCTTTGTCATTATTAACTTTAATAGTTCCATCATTAATGAGGGTTTTTTCAATTCGAAATCCCATTTATATGGATTCATCAAAGGAATCCAAGCATTTGAGGTGAAGTTCCCTTCTGATTTCTTTGTTCAAATTTCAAAAAAAGAGCTCAACCAATTCTTGATCAGGAATGGAATAATGCAATCATTTTGTTAAATGTCTCCATCTTTGTAAAAATGACACAAAAGATTCACCTTGTTTTTGTTTGGTGTTGAAAAGGTTTGTCATGGTCACTTTAATGTCACAATTGAAACTATAATTGGAGACAAATTGATCATCCAATTCTTGAAAATATTTGATGGTCGGGGCTAATCATGAAAACCATTCCATCACTTCTCCTCTGAGACTGCGGGGAAATAATCTCATAAGGTATGTTTCATCAATTGCAAATTCTATGGTAGTGGCACAAAATTGTCTTAAGTGGTTCTTAGGATCTCCTTTACCATTATATTTGTCAAGTTTTGGTATGTCCCAATGGTTAGGAAAAGGTGGCATTGGTATGCTTGGATCAAAGCGATAAGGACATATGTCTTCAATGGATAACTTGTGAGATGATGTTTTAATATTCTTGAGATTATCCAATTCTTGTCTCAATGTTCTAATCTCATCCAAAATAGGATCATTTGTAGGTGTAGGTTTTGAAGTATTTGAAGATCACTTGTAACTAGGTTGTAGATAAAAGGGTCTATGATCTTTGATCCTACCATCATTTTTTGTCTTGGGATGCTTCGATTCACTAGATTTAGGTTGGTCATTTATTGTGAGTAATGATAAGTCAAAATCAGGAGGCATTTTGATTCCTTCCTCAGCAAGGGCCTTGAACTATTGTTCTAGGTTATGTTTGACCACCTCTGTAAGAAGTTTAGTGAACCTGATATTGTTAAGAGCTTCATTTATGGTGGATTGTGTTATTTCTTCACTATTAGTTTCACTTGTTTCACTAGTTGCAACACTGATGTGATCTTCCCCATCAAAGTTTTTTCCACAAGGGTTCCCTTCTTCTTGAAACATTTTTGCTCTTGTTCTAGGGGTCATAGGTGATTTTTTCTAATTTTCAATCCAAGGTAATGTATGGGACCTAAGACTAGGATGTAAATGAAAAGGATATGATTCTAAGATGGGATATGAAAATGGTATGGTATGATATGACAAGCTAAGAATGCAAGAGCTCAAAGGAAACTCTAGGTTTGAGGTTAGTTATGATGTAAATACTTTACTTGTGCTATGATGGATAGACACAAGGACCAATGATCAAGAGAGGGTATGTAGGAGGTGATGGACTCCAAAAGATTTCCCTACTTAGGGATAATGGTATGTTCCCTAACTCAAGGATGATGAACCTCAAGTGATGCGGGTGATAGATAGCCAATAGTTTGATTTGAAGATTTAGGAAGAGTATCCTAAGTGCAAGCTAAAGGTTTTATTTGATCAATGATAAATATGCAAAGGGCTAAATTATTAGAACATGTAAAGGTTAGGTGAGATGGTCTTGATATGCAAAAGGGGTTGAATATGAAAAAAATAGGTGGAATGACATATGTATGCAAGGACTATGTAATGTGACCTATGTATGCAAGACTAGGAACATGCAAGAACTAGGATGAAAGGGATATGAATATGTAAGGATGATGAATATGCAAGGGCTAGGTGAAATGCAAGGATTGAAAGATCAAATCTGGATGATGACCCCAATAAATCTATGTGATAGGTTCACGTTGGATGTTTGTGTTGTTGGACCTTTTGAGATTTGAAAAGTTTGAGATGTTGCAAGTTTCTAAGTGTGATGTTTGTTTTAGGTCTATTTTTGAACACACATACAAGACATAGGAAAAAAAGTGCTTTTGAGTTTGTTTTCAATCATGAATGTGGTTTTTGTTTTTGTGATACAAGCACAAATCCTAAGGTTGGAAATGACAATATCTGCTAGATTCCATGTGGGTTTCCCCAACCACATATTCTTAGCATGTGAGTTTCCTTGGGGTGAGTACTTTTCTCACCAAGGAAGGCCCAAGTCCTAGAGTCAATAATTTTTTCTCTTGCACCCAAGATCACACAATTGTGCAAGGGGAGATGATACTTCGATTATTGAATCAGGGTGACACATAAAAAATAGATGGGTCTAGTTTCTGATCACCAAATTCACACAAGGTGAGAGCATACTCCCTACCATATCAAGCACAACAAACAATGTTCATTCAACCCCCTAGTTAGATCTATGTGAGAGAAGACAATTGTTCATTTTTAATGCACCAATTGAAGTGTTTTCTAATCTAAAAGACAATTGGTTTCAAAATCATGTCTTTGATGAACGTCCTACATCAAAATATCATTAGTTGTTTCATGCCTCCTTTCTTTGACAAACATATGTTTTCATTTCAAATCTTTGCCAAATGAACTTGCAAAAGAAACCACATTAATAAAATTAGCTCCAAAACAAAACTAAAATAAAAAAGAATTATCATTCACTCTAAAATCTAATCTAAATTAGAATAAATTCTAACTAAATTAACCCTAAATTAAATTAAAAAATCAAATCTAAATTTAAATTAAAAGCTAAAATCTAAAACAAATTAAAAGATAAATTTAATTTAAAAACTAAAACTAAAAATCTAATTTTACAAATTAGAAATAAAAAATCTAATTTAAAAGTTAGAAATTGAAAATCTAATTGAAAAACTAACACTAAAATTCTAATTTTAAAAACTAGAAATAAAAAAATCTGATTTAAAAGTTTGAAATTAAAGTTCTAATTTTAAAAGTTAGAAACTAGAAATTAAAACCTGATTTAAAAACTTTAAAAGCTCAAAATCTAATTTTTAAAAATTAGAAACTAATTAAATTTCATTCTATCTATGAAAACTAACTTTCCTAAAATAAAGATTAATTACTAAGCAGGCACGTAAAAAGAAAAGATCCCTTTCTTTTTTTCAATAAAATCTTAGAAACTTAAAAATATTATTATGAGAAATATCAGATAAAGAAACTATCAAAATTTTGTATGGAGGAAAGCAAAAAGTTTGTAAAAGCTTATAGATCAAATGTATGATGCAGGAAAAACAACAATAGACGACATAAAGATTAAATATCATTTGGCCTTTGGTCAAATCAGAAGATTAAAGCACACTTTATATCAAAGATTATTATGTTCATAAAACGTTGCCAAAATCATAAAGAAACTACGTAGATAAACTACCATTTACAATAGACCATTGAAAATGGTATTTAAAGTTGCCCATGTTAAACCAATTTCTTGTTATACTCAAATTTGGTATGGTAGTTCATGGATGTTTTTCCTGTTACAAACAAAAATGACAGTGGCAATGATGAGCTGAACAAATTGGAAAATAGAATGTAAACAACAAAGCATGCAGCAAAATACTCCTCAAAATCATGACATGACCAAAGGAAAAAATACATTTTTGATTTTAAACTCAATAAATCGGATCATGCTAAAGATTTAAAGCCATCCCAAAAACAATATAAGGCATCACAAAAGAATCTGACACCACCATTAAAAGGTGAAGCAGACCATGAGATATTTCCTGAAATAAAACTTTAAAGCATTTTAGACAACCAAAACTTCTTCTACAAAACCTAATAAACCTATCAAGAAAAACTTCAATCCAGCAAAACGAAACAATATACAGACTACAGATTTGTCCCACCAGGCATGCCAAATGTATGATGATAGAGATGGGTGTTTGTGTTTGAATTAAAGGATTCAAACTGATTCTAACATCATATCAATGGAGTTTTTGATCAAAACACACACATGCAAAATGAAATAACCAAGTAAAACACGCATGCATGTAAAACTAAACTACTCCATTGTTCTCCTATTCACAAGATCTTGTGCTCATATTCATTTTCTCTTAGAGCATGCACAAGAGGCTATGTGAAATGGAATAAGAGATATTCAAATGAAACCCAAAATGTAAGAGATTCAAATGTTATGATCAATACTACTATGCAATGAGAAAAATGCAATGTAAGATACAACTAAAGCTAAGCTTGAAATGTGAATATCACTAAAATGTATAAAATATCATGCAAGAAGATGCAAAACATGGAGATGCAAAATTCCTCTGTCCTGGCAAAACGAGAAGAGAGTCCTATTTAAATAGGAATTTTTAGGGTGAATGCAAGTTGTGGAAGGAATGTGGGATGGAAGATTGCCTTGGAGGAAAAATACCCCACATGCATGAGATGGGTAAGATAAAATATTGAAATGTATAAATGCTTTTAGGTGGTAAATGAATATGTGTGATATTTTAATGGTTAAATGAATATGCAAATGCATGAAATATGTAAATGCATTAATGTATGAATATTTTATAATGGATAAATTATTGTGAAAATGAGTTTAGTGAAAAATGATTATGGACTTGTAAATGATTTTATGAGATGAATGGATAAATGGATTTACACCAATGGATCAATAATGGATAGATTATTTAATAGTTTAATGGAATATGCAAATGATATTTTAATGATTAATTAATAAATGATAAATGATAAATGATTTCACGAATAATGCTTATAGATGCCTATAAATGCTTATAATATAAATAAATGGTTATAATATGGAGATATGATTATGATGTATGATACCTCCAAGGTTTGCTTGCACTTGACCAAAAAGAAGACTTCACTCTGCCTTCCACCAAGAACCTAACAATCTTCTAGGCTCTCTCCTAACTTAGTTCACCAACTGAACCTTGCTACAACTCTGTTCCAAGAGTTTCAACCTTGTGCTTTAACCTTAGAGGATTCAACACCATTTGAAATTGTTGTCTCCTTTCAACACCTAGAAGGGTCTAGATGCTAATTCATCCAATTTTGTTGAAGTGCTTGCAGGGGAGTTGGAAACATTGATTTCATGGATTTCTTATCCATTTTAAGCCAACTTGGGGGTTCTTCAATCTCCACTTCTACCTATCTCAAGAGTTTCCTTTTAAGAGGGCTAATCCTTGTAGCCCTTACCAGTGCCTTTTCTGCCCTTTTCTCTCAAATTTGTCACACAACCTATCAAACAAAAGACACTTTCAAACACCCTTTTAAGAGCTTTAAATCTTGCACTTGGTTTCAGACCGCTATCTGTTCTGTACAGGTGATTCCCATACTCTTGGAGAGAAGGGCTAATTATCCTAATATCTAGGGTTTCATTGTTTTCTTCTTCAAATCTATCTTAAATGGATTATTTGATGCTTCTACCCTTGTGACATGTGAGAATCTCATCTAACCCTACCTGAGACCGTACTGTTTCCGTATAGTACTTGCAACCCCTGCTTATACTCTTCAATTTTCACTTCCAAACTCCTAACCGGGTAGCTATAACTCGCCTAGGGTTTGGAATTAAAAATTCTTGCTTGGCCCTTTGACACTCCCATCCCTAAATATTTACAAACATGTGGTTCCCCTTCCATACCCTGCTAATCTCAAGAAGAACCCGATAACAAAGTTTATAGGGGAGCCATTTTAAAACTCACTGCTCAAAACTACAATGGAAACCCTACTAAACTCTAATCTATATATTCAAAACAAAAAATCTATACTAAGTAACCTTAACACCAAATGAAATAGAATCTAAAATATTCAAAGAACACCAAAACAATGCTAAAATAGAGCATATATTTCACTAAATATCACTGTTATCTGAAAGCACACGGGATTTGCAGAAAACACAGAAATTGCAAAACTATCTTCTATTCCTTCACCAAAATCTTTGAATACAATGCAAAAACTAACTACAGATTTCTATCTCTGAGTCATTATTCACATTAGGGATGCCTTTCCCAAGTTTCAAGGGCAGTGGATCGAGCACTTACTCCTCATTTCAAGGGAATCCAAGACAACAAGTTTGCATGCAACTTCACAATTATTCTCATGCAAATTTCACAACAACTTGCAACTTTCACCAAGTTATGACCCTAAATTTTAGGACCTCAAACTCCTTGATCTCAAGCCAACAACTCCCTTAACTGTTCTTTGGCATCTTTTAACAATAATCATGTATTTAGAACACATTTAAGGCTCTCATTCTAATCCTAAGCTGTCCAAAGCTAAATGAAACAACATTTAACAACTTAAAAAATAAGATGATATTAATCCTAATGATTAACTCATCACACTCCACCAAGACCTTCTAAGGTCCAAACTAAACACACTCAAATTCTGGTTTGGCCAAGATTAGGTAGAAGCCAAAATTATTGTCAAACCAAAATGGAGGTCAGCCTAGGTGCTCTTGCACCATCCTCCCCAAAACAGAAAACTTCAATCCATCCTTGGATTGAGTAAGTTAGGATCAATGCCCAACTTCTTGAACTTTTCCTCCTTGATCCATACTGCATCTGCATCAGGTTGTCGATGCCTCTTGATCAGGTGTTCTTTATACTCTTTGGTCCTAGTCTTCTTGTAGACCCTGGTATCCAAGATTTTATCAGCTTGTTTGATTGTAGCAGGGGGTAGTTTGAGTTCTTCCACATCTTGGGTGACTTCATGGATGGTCTGATCCATGTTGAGTGGTGGTCATTTGTAGTGTACAAGGTCTGCAACATTGAAAATAGGGGACAGTCCACTGTCATTTGGGAATTGCACTTTGAAAGCATTGTTGCCATACTTCTCCAAGATAGGACAAGGACCTATCCTCTTCATTTGTAACTTGTTAGGGACTCCTTTCTGCAGTCTAGACTTGTTCAAATGCACCATCACTAGGTCACCAACATTAAAGTGAACATCTATCCTATGCTCATCCACCTTAGTCTTATGCTTCATTGTGTTTTTTTCCAAGGTTTTTCTGACTCTGTCATGAATTTACTGCATTGAATAGGCAAAATCATCTGCATATCCACTTCCCTTGACTCCATCTTTCAACTCTCTCAGCTCATAAACACCTCTAGGATGTAGACCATACACAATTTCAAAGGGAATCTTCCCTGTGGATCTATTTACTATGTCATTATAGGCATATTCAGCTTGCCCAATAACCTAATCCCATTGTTGGCCATACTCCTTGGTCAAGCATCTTAAAAGGTTTCCAAGTGTTCTATTCACAACTTGGGTCTGACCATCAGTTTGGGGATGGTATGCAGATCCAAAGGACAAATTGGTGCCCATTCTTTGCCAAAGAGTCTTCTAAAAATGACTCATAAACTTAGTATCCCTGTCTGATACAATGTTGATTGGTAAGCCATGAATCCTGACTATCTCCTTAAAGAAAAGAGAGGCTATTTGACTGGCATCATTGGTTGTTTTGCAAGGTACAAAGTGAGCCATCTTGTTGAATCTATCTACAACAACATAAACACTGTCCATACCTTGCTTTGTCTTGGGTAAACCAACTACAAAGTCCATGCTCAAGCATTCCCATGGCCTAGAAGGGATAGGCAGTGGCTAGTATAGGCCTGCATTTAAAAAAGTTCCCTTGGCCTTTTGACATACCACACAACTCTCCACATAATTTCTGACATCTAGGTTCATCTTTGGCCAATAATAAAACCTTTGAACCAGTTCCTGAGTTTTGGTGATTCCAAAATGACCACTCAATGCACCATTATGTTTCTCTTGTATCAAGTTCTCCCTAATAGAACCTCTAGGAACACAAAGTTGATTCCCTTTAAACAATAAATCACTTTGCGAGGTATATTCAACATATTTTCTATGGAAATGATTCTTGTACTCAAGACATACCTTATAAATATCTGCAAAATCTTCATCATCTGCATATAGATCTTTGAAATGATCTATCCCAATGCTTTTCAACTGAATTTCCTGAATTGTGAGGACTCTTCTGCTTAATGCATCAACCACTTTGTTGAGAGCTCCTTTCTTGTGCTTGATATTGAAGGTGTAAGCTTGCAAGTACTCCACCCATTTCATGTGCCTATGACTCAACTTTTCTTGTGAATTCAGGAAATTGAGTGCTTGATTGTTTGAGTACACAATGAATTCCTTAGGAAGCAAGTAGTGCCTCCATTTCCTTAGTGCTTGGACCAATGCATACATCTCAAGGTCATAAGAAGAATACTTCTTCCTGGCTTCACTTAACTTCTATGAATGAAAAGCCACTAGTATGACCTCTTGGCTAAGAACAACTCCAATAGCTACATTACTTGCATCACATTCAATGGTGAATAGTTTCTCAAAGCTTGGCAACACCAAAACAGGTTGGGTAGCTATATTTTCCTTTAGCAACTCAAAACTCTTGTTAGCTTGCTCATTCCACACAAACTTGGTTTTCATTCCTCCTTTAATGGTATCCAACATAGGAGCACAAATAGCACTAAACTGTCTTATGAATTTTCTATAATACTGAGCAAGACCATGGAAGCTTCTTACCTCTGTTGCTATCTTTGGAGTAGGCCAATTGAGGATTGCTTCCACTTTGCTGCTGTCCATCTTCAAGTTGCCATGTGATAGCACAAATCCAAGGTACACCAGCTTTGTTTTGATGAACTCACACTTTTCCAAATTGATCATCAGCTTCTCCTCCTGTAGCTTCTTGAAAATCAACTCAATATGTTGGAGGTGCTCTTCTCTTGTTCTGCTATATATTAGTATATCATCAAGATACACTA